>JBAMAV010000230.1:0-600000 GCA_037043315.1 Amiota communis
TTATGGCATACAACTATAGGGAAATGCAACCAACTCTGATATTGAGATACTGCAAAGATATCAATCAAAAACACTAAGAATAATATGCAATGCTCCCTTGTTTGTTACTAATAAAATTAGACACAAGGATCTTCATATTTCTAAAGAAAAAGAGGAAATCAATAATTGCAGTATTAGGTACCTGCCCACAACAACACCCTAACTCTAAATTATTATTATTTAATTTACATTTTATGTTTCTAAATGTGAAATAAATTAAAGACACGAGCTTTTATTTTAGTAATGTCATGAATATTTATGATAATTTTCTTAGTTTTCAATCGAGGATTAGATAAACATTTGCGTATTTAACAGAAAACATTTACATATCTTGAGATATTTACACGAGAAAACGATTTAAAAGAACAATTCACGTTATAATTGGTGCTGGGGTGACAGATTTGCAAGCCTCTGTGAATCAAAGTAAATATTCTTTGATTCTTTTTTTTTTGATTTTCCTAGACCTAAAAATTTTTTGTTATATAAAATATTCTTTGCTCTGTAATAATTATGCTCTCATCATTTTGTATCCTAAATACCAAACGAAACGAAAGCAGAAAATAATGAGTTACGCTTGAAAGCATCTTTTCATGCCAGCTAAACGAGATTTTAATGCAAACATTAATACATTCATATACTTATATGTATATGTACGTTTATATTATAACATCAGCAACAATGACAATAAAATCTAAAGGACAATGCAACTTGTAAAGCATAATGGTAAAAGAAAAACGTAAGCAGAAGGATTCATTTCTCTTCAGGCGTAAGCAGGAGCAAAGTATTCGCAATACCGCTACAATTTTTACAACAGATTTTTCTATTCATACCACAATATTTATAAATCTTATATTTTGCTATGACTATATCGCATGTTTGTATATGTTTTATGGATAAAGAGACTTCAATAAGGTCACAAATAATCACAAACTTGGGGGAAATCATATTGAGCTTTAATTCTCTACCTTAATAGGAGAAACTTGAATAATCTGAAAAGTCTTAGGATTTTAAAAGTAGAAATAACAAAATCAACTGCATATATTTTTTGATAAAAGTTTTACAATTATTATTAGCTTACAATTGTCAAATCCCCTTTGACTAGATTGTTCTTTCAAGGAAGACACTGTTTTTAATGCTATTGTGCTAGTTTATGTTTTTAATGTTGTTGGCAATTTAGTTTCTGTATCACTTGTATCACTGACAGTGGAGAAGAACATTAGTTCCAGTTAAATGCAATATGTGAGAAATTTTTCTGGTGGCCCGGCAGTCAATTCGCAAGTCCTACGTGTCTGTAATGCTAGTCATGTAAGTCAAATTTTCTCAAGATAGCTGTGTTGACTTGCGTTGTTATTACAGTCAACTGTCTTGTGCTCACTTTGTTGTTGTTAGTATGCTTGTTACAAAAATTAGAATTGACTAAGCTTGATTACAGTCCCGCTTCCTACAAGTGACATGATTCTTCCACAGACTGAAGAGGAGTGATTCATATGTATTTGAAGAACCAAAACTGATTACAAATTCAAGTCCTAAAAAGAATTTTTAATTCTATTTTTAGAATATATACAATGATGCTAAAGTATTGATGAAATTTAATATTTTCTTTGATTTTCAAAAAAAACACTATCAAAAAATGACGCCATTGAAATAATATTGTGGTAATAGTGATAAATAGTTTTATAATACAATCTAATCAAACAAAAATAAAATAAAATAATTCAATAAACCTAAAAAGCAAAAAATAAAAAGAAATTGAACTAAACAAAAAGGTAGAAATAGGACCATAATATTGTAATTAATAGATTAACTCTCATTCTTTTTGTCATCAGTGAAATTTAAAATTTAGAAATAAGCCAACAAAGGAAAGATAACCCGACGTGGAATCCATGATCAAGAGCATCTTCAAAGAAGAAACATTTATTAACAGAAATCTAGCTAAGAATTTACTAATTGATTTTGTATTCGTTTTATTGTCCTCAATACAACCAAATATTATATTGTAAGTATGATGCTAGACACATTAACAAATAAGTAGGAACCAGCCTAGCTTTTTAGGTTTGAGAAAACATAACGGGTGAATGCGATAACCGAATAATCAAAACTTGTTTGCTTTTTAAAGCTTTGACATTTTATAATATAAATCAATCCAATAAAATTTCGTGATTCTAAGCTTAACAAAACTTTTTTGGATTTCAAAATTTCGTGATACAAACCAGAAAAGCATCATCATTTCCTCGAAGTTATTTCATTTGACTTCGTCGTAAGAAAAACTGCTTGTCTAATTTCACAAAAACTTGTAGACATTTATGATAATTAAGTTCCATCAAAAACAACATATATGTAATGGTTCCATTTCCTGAAGCTAGTTGGACTTATCCTCTTCAAAATTATTTATTTATTTATTTTTAAACTAAAATTATAAATATAAATTATAACTTAGTTTATTTTGTGAGCAATAGCAACAAAGGCCTTTAGCTCAAAAAGCTGTTTATGATAAGGACTCTATTCAAAACTTATTGTGCATATCACAAAAATTTACTTTCTTACTTTTTACAATTGAAATATGTAGACGAACCAAATGAAACCTCAGAAACGATTAGATTGGACTGATGTGTAAATTGTAAGAACTAAAGCACTGCGCAACCACTGTAAAATTATTTTGTAAGCCATTGCTTGTACTTTCAAATACTGTCTCTCATGTTCTGTTTCTCAACAAAACAAATACTGTAGTGTAAAAAGTTTTTGATGTGCGAACAAATACTGTATAAACAAGCTATAGAACTTTCAAGCATTAAAACTATAGAACATAACTGAAGTAGAATCAAATTAAGTGGAACTAAACTGAAGTAGAACCAAACTTTAATGCTTATTATTATGGATAACGCTTGTTTTTTTGGTGATTTTAATAAATCAGGGATGTATGTATTTTCAGTCTCGTATTATAAAAAGTTATATTATAAACATATACAAAAAAAAAAAATTAAAAATGAAAAATAATAAAAAATGTGCTTGGTTAAATTTCTCATTTATATACTTCAAGGCGTGCTTTGTTTTGATTTTTTTCTTCATAATTGAACTCAAGCACTGTCAAGCACTATAGCAAAAACTTTTCAAATGGTGCAGTGTTTGTTTTGCTGTCAAAATTTTAAATGAAATTTTCTAATTTGATGTCAATGCCACACTGAAATATACTTAGTGCTTGACACTACTGTACAGTAGTAAAGTGTACTGAATAGAACCATTTGTGCAGCTCTTTAGTAAGAACTAACGAATCCTTCTGGTAAATTACACTCATATGTAGTATATTAAAATTGAATTCTGTAAAACTTAAATTATTCTTTAACTTTCATTTGTTATGTGTAAATGAAATAACCCAGAATTTGTTGTTACATTTAGTAGTAACTAAATATGATGACAACAGAACATTTAAGTAAATTTTATGTAATCCTCATATTATACAATAAAACTGACCACCTAACAAACACCAAAAAAAAAAAAAAATAAAAAAAATTGAAATGGAATTTGCATAGCAAATGCCAAAAACCGTAAAAAGAGATTGTTAAATAAAAGAAAGAAAAATCTATTATCCAAAAGGTTTTTTTCTCGCATCACAACATTTATAACGAATTTGTGTCTAACATGCAAAGTTCTTAAATATCGAGGGTCTAAACATAAAGTGTTAAGTTCAAAGTGATGATTCACCTCATACATATTAAGTATTAAAATAAATATTTTGTATTTATATACAGATCCATCACTATTTACCATTACTTTTTGTATTTATCAAAAAGATTTTCATAATTCGAGTCCCCTATTCATATCGGAACAATTGATATTATTGAATTTGGTTCCATCAAACAATTGTTGTTTTGTTGAATAATAATATTGAAAACTATATTCCATTCCACTTTCTACCAAATAAATACTTCTTGTTTTAGTTTCTATGGAATTATAATGTTTTCAGAAGCATCCCTCGTTGATTTTCTTGTGCTGATATTTCTATTATAAAACTGACTGATGGAGTCAACAAAAAATACAGTGAAACAAAAAAAAAACCAGAATATTTTCACTTGACATATGAAAACGAGACTTGTGCGCCTGTAACAGTAAAGTGAGCTGTCCAACTAAGTAAACTTAAGCAAAGGTAAACCGAGTTACACACCAAGGGACTACACCCACATTGCACATTGGGTCAAGAAAACATTAAGTGCCTTTATATTTTCAAATAATAAATGTTGAAAATTGAACTTATTTTGGTACAATATCATCTACTAAATTATATGAATCTTAATTATGATTAAGTATAAAGATTGTTTAAGAGATCTTTAGGTAAATGTTCACTCTGACCTTGCTACCAAACCAAATGGAACTCCGAGCTTCTACACTAGGTCTGTTCAAGTAAAGTCTGAATGAGGCTCATTGCGGCGCAGGTGGCCGAAGTAGGAAACAGAAATTTCTTTGGGCCGCTGCCCGTTTTTTTTAAAACTTGTAGTTGATAAATTTTTTTTTTACTCCTGCGGCCCAACATATGATGGACTCTTCCAAAACCAAAAATTTTGGACAACACTTTAACGATAAAAGGATTTGGATAATGACTGGACCTAATTGTGCTAATGTCTCAAAGGATGCATGCTTTCCATCCAGACCTCTGTCGTAGCTATGATGATGTAAAAGAATTCAAAAGTATCCAACACCTCTTGTGTGTGTGTCCTGGCTTCTCGAGAAACTTTTCTTTGATGTTGTGAGCAGGTTGGCAAAATTGTACTGGGGTACCTGGCTCAATTCGTTGATTTCTATCATCTCCCGATAAATAGTTTCCTTCAACCAGCCATTCTCAATTTTCTTACAGTACACATTCAGTTATGACCAAATTTGGCGCCAGACCAAATTGAAATAAGATATGTTGAAGCCCCTGGGCAGGCAGTGCTAAAAGTATCGCGCATCTCGTAAAATTCTTGAAAAGAAGTAGGACTTTAATCTTCCTCTTAAATCTTTTTAGTAGAGTTTATTGTATTACATGAAAATAAGTATATTTCCGAAATGGTTGAACATTTTTTCTTAACTTTCCGCCCTTATCATCATTTTTAGGATTCCGTACCCAAAGTATGCCAACGGGCCTACACTACACTGTCCGTCCGTCCGTCCATTCGTCAGATAGCTCTATCTCATGAACCGTAATAGGTACTCAGTAGAAATTTTCACAGAGTGTGTAATTCAATTGCGTGTATAACGACAAATAATTAAAATTTAAGATTCTAGAAGTACTAGGAGGGTTACCTAACAGACAAATCCAAATTCAAATTAATGTCCTTATTAGTTTTTGTTTCTCATTTTGTGTGGTGGTACGGAACCGTACGTTGCGAGTCCAACTCCCATTTGACCAATTTTTTACTATTTCAAAAGATATTACAGAAAAGATATTCTTCTTCCTAAAAACTTTTGATCTATCTATTGAATATAGTATATACCATTCAGTAATATATTTTTCAAATGTCTTATTATTAATTTTAATAAATAAATAATAAGATTTCAAAATCAAAGCTATATGCGATTTCCTAAAAGTAATTACATTTTAATGTCCAAAATGTCTTAGTGGTTACTTCTCTTTTCATTAATGGTAAATAACCTAATTTCTCTTTAATTTTCCTTGGATTTATCCCAGTGTGCATTGTCGGTTAAGCAGGCAATTGAATTGAATTGAATTGAATTGAATATGTTAAGAACCTTGGGGTATTATAAGCTGCATCCGTTTCGACGGCTTAAATTGATAAATTTTTGTGTGGGTGAGGGATTTAACCGCTCAACAATAACAATAACAGCGCAAAGTAATACAACGATATGGCCTGGTTCTGGGTGAGTTGTTGTGATTTTTCGCTTTATTTTATATATATTATTTTTGGCTAAAAGCAATTTTATGGCCAACAAGCGAAATTATGTAGCTGAAACTAAGGTTTGAGGTGCACATACAAATGTATGTACATACATTGTTACATAGTTGTTAACCATGAATGTGTCTGTGTATATAGGTTTTTATGTATTTATTTAAATTTATATATGTGCATAAATGTATTTGAGATTTTTTTATTTTTTTGTTTAGAGAAAGGTAACTAAATTTATTTGGCGCGAAAGTGTTGTCCGCATTACTTTCAAGTAGCAACAACAACAACATCGCGATTGTGGCTCGGTTAGCCGCGTTGTTGCATGTGGCCGACATATGCTCGACATGTTAAATAGAAGTACAACAAATAAAAATCCATTTTGGTCAGTACTGTTACCGGATGTAAAGGATTTGTTTTTCCGCTTGTGTAAAGTTTTGCAAATAATTTTTGGGGATTCTTTATTTTTTTTTTTTGCTTTTTGTTTTATTTTTTGGCAAACATCAAAAAGTGATGTGGAAGGTCAAACTTGAAAGTCGACTTACCCCTTGTCTTATGACTTTCGCCGTGAGAACCAGTACTCACATCCAACGACGAGGATGTGCTAAGCGCAGCTGCTGACGCAACGGATACAGAGGGAGGTGCACTGGACGTGATTACGCCATGCTGAGTTGCAGGCGAGCAACCGGCAGCTGTGGCGGCAGCTACAATGCTACTTGGTTGATGTAGACTCTCCAGGCGATGCCTTTGACCACTTGCCGACGTTGATGAGATGCTGCTATTATAATTGAGTACTAGACTGGGCGTTGCACTTGCTACTACCCCCGTGGCTCCTTGTCCATGGACAAGCCCAATACAATTGGCAGCACCATTGCTGCCCGTTTGCACTTGGACTGCAGATGGTAATGTGTCAAGTGTGTCCGTAAGACGTTGTGTTGAATAAATGTCACTATAAATAAAGATAATCGATTGTAATGAAGTGTTGCTTCTAAATGGCAGTAAATCTACCTGAAAGCACTTGTCGCTCCGAAAAACGTACTGCGATCCTGAAGTGCTGCCTTGGCCTTCTCAACGCTCTGTTTCAATTGTTCAAATGTCGACTGATGAAAACGATATGAGGTCCAATCGGGTGAGCATTGACCCAACGTTAGACAATCTTCGGTTTTGACCTGTGCCAACGTTGGTGGCGACACGCGCTTCAGATCAAGCGCCGTCTGATACGAACACGAATTCTCATACATTTCGTTGAATGCGTAGAGCCGCGTCGTAGACGGCTCCGTTGTTGTCGACGTCGTCGTTGTTGTGGTATTAAAGTCGGAATACTCAAACGTTGGTGGAAAACTCCGGATTGAGTTTTGTGTTTGTTGTGGATTCCACTTGACTCTAAAATTAAAATATAATTGTTGATTATCTGCTTAGTTTTAAATTATTATTATTATGATTTTCAGTACTTTTTCTAAATAAAACAATTTATATACTTCATATTGGTATTATCTAAAATGTCTAACTGTATAAATTCTACTTATTTTTGAAACTTGCAGTTATTCCATTTTGGTGATTAGAACCACAAAAGGCATAGCCACTGTATAAATTATATATTTATTCTTTAAAGTAACTGGCATGTTGGAGGTTAGTGCGGTGAACTGACAATGTCAGCCTGACATTCTAGAGTCGATTCCCGTTCAACTCTGGTCTTGCAAATTCTTCCCCATATCCTTCTTAACTCTCAACTTGAGCTGAAGGCCTCTGTCGCTATTGCTAGCTAGGTTATAATTTGTAATTATATTCTTAGTTTTAAAAAATAAATAAATAAATACTCTAAAGTATAGAACCTTTAAACCTGTTAATTAATTAGGGCGCTTGACCAAGTTCCTTACATCAACACATTAGATTTATTTCATAGTAGAGGACGCTTATCAAAACTATACAATAAATTTTTAAATAATATGAAATAAAATATGAGGAAGTGAAAAAAAAATCAGATAGAAGGCTATCATTGGCTATGCCAAAATACTCTTCACGCTCCTCCGTGGCTGCATCCAACCTTCCTTTATATAGCATCACATCAGTGATTCATGAACATTTACATGGTTGATGAATATAGATCAGAAACTAATAGGGTCCAAATTTCAGTTCGATACGTTAAAAAACAAAAAACTTTTTCTAGCAAGAACATTAATTTAAAGGGGGGTTTGTATGAGAGGTACCCCATCTGGTAGCCCTAGCAGCTATTTTGGTTATTCATCGTCCCAGATCATTATTAAATCATGTTGAATACTTCTATTCATTCTATTTAAATCTTTATATACATATACATTAGCTGCACAATGTATGCACAAGTACAAAAATAACACCTTGGATAGAAGCTTTTTTTATTACATATTTTTTTTTTGTTAAGGATAATTAGAATATTTTAAAAATATCAGATAGGGAATTCATCTGATTGACAAAAAGGTATTTCGTTAATTGTTTAACAGAATTTCTTGTTGACCCGTATTGCACATGTTAAAAAACTGTTGTTTTTGAAAATAAAATGCAAGTTGAATTTGAAGTTTAAGTTTTAAACAAACAATTAAAAGTTCAGAAAAAAGTGGAAGTAATTCTATCTATACATATATAAAATTGTAAGCCTTTTTATGTCAGTGCACGCTAATCTCAGAAACGGCTTAACCTAAATGCGGTTTTGACTGGTGTATTTGACAAGTTTCGTGTAATATTTAGCGTTTATTTTATCGAAATCGACTGACTAAATCAAAAGATATTCATATTTTTTATTCTGTTGGCTACTTTTTGGCAGATTTTTGAATGTTTTCCGCATTGCAGCGCAGCAACATTAAACCGCTGATGATTAGGGAAAAAGTTAAAAAAATACACGCAATTACAAATATATTTCGTGTACTCCACGCGTACGAAGTCGTGGGCACTACTAGTTTATGAATAAATTTGAAATAAGTACAGGAATTGCAATAAATAATAATAATAATTCGTCCTTTTATTAGCTGTAAATCAATCAAAAAAATTTTTTTACGGTTCAAAAGTATAACACAAATCGTGCATTCCCTAAGAGTTTTGTTTTTAAAATGATTATTGGATAAGTTTTAAACGAAAATCTAAAGAATATAAGGTAAAGAACATTTAAAGATTATTTTGTGGTTTTTTTTTTTTCAGAATCGGTTAACAATGCTAATAACATTGAAACTTAATTTTCGATTTAAGCTACTTTATATTGCCACAGATATAAATTAGTATATTCTGTTAAACATTTAACAACAAAGGAGAAATTCAGAACTTGCAGTTAACTATTCTAATCTTAAACCTAAAAAATATAAGTTCCAGTTTCGCGGAACTGAATTAACCAAAAGCTGCTTATTGAAACTGAATTTAGTTATTCAAAGTTAATATTATGTAATTTAATATGCATAGTAATGCATGAGTGATGCATATGTGATATTTTTATTACTCTTCTATTCCTTGCAAGAAACATTTACAAGATTAGTTCTGCTCCGAAGGAAAGACCTATATTGTAGATTATATTATATTATTATTATTAACAGTGGTGTCCTTTTTGATGCCAATTAAATTTTATAAATGAATAATAAAGTACCTAATTACAATACTGATTTTTGGATCCATTAAATTATCAATAGAAGACTCACCTCATTGCCTTGGCAAACGTCATTGACATTTCATAATTTGTTATTTTTTGGTTGTTTTCTTTTTCCACTTTTACAAAATTTAATATAAATTGTTGCTATTTCCATTCTAAGCATTTTAAAATTGAAAAGAGAACTTGCTTTAACCCAGAGATAATTAAGTGTAATTTTCATAAAAACTAAAATAGCAAAACATTTTGAAATATTTTCCAACATTCAAACCTGACATAGACACAGATAATTATATCTTTATTTTATGTAATTTATGTGCGCAATTTGAAAAGTTCGTGGAACATTGCGTATGAGCGTTGAACGTTAAAATTATCGGGGCACTCAGTTAAGTACACGCATACGCCCTTCCTGCCCACCTCCTTCTATGAACCTAAACACAAACAAAACACAAATCAAAGTCCATTATTTAAGCGTAACTTTCTTTTTTTATTTTTCCTCGATATATTCGACTCGAATCGACTCAACTTGGCTTTATGATTCAACATCATCGACTGCGTATTTTAGTAAACTAACTTTAGAGGGTTATAAAATATGCAATCGCCCTTTGGTCCCTATTGTCCGAATCGTAGATAGATCATTTTATGGTTTTGCTATGGTTTGTCCGGGTTTATTTGGATTTGCTTGGGATGGGATGAATTGGGCTGGTTGTTGTAGTCTTGGATGAGGACGCATTGCAACGCAGCATATTCAAATTTAAGCTTATACTCTCTCTATTTTCTGAACAATGACGTTGTCGTTGTAGTCGTTGGTGCCGTCGTCGTCGTTGTAGTCGTCGTCGGAAGTTGCAACATTTTGATTTATGCTTCTAAATTTATGCCATGATCCGCCCTTGTAGTTATTTTCATGCCATAAACTTAGCAAATGAAAAGCTTTGAATAAAAAGGGTATCATGCAGTCTGAATAAGCAAGTGAGTGTGCAAATGAGTAAATGACTTTGTGCCAACGTTTGTTCATTTGCTTTCTTTTTGCTCTTTCCTAGCATTTCTTCTCCATCTCTATCTGCATCTACATCTCCATCTAATTTTAGTCATATTGACAAGATTCCATTAGATTAAAGGACAACATTTCATGCATTCTGTAGTTTAGAAATGGTATAGCTTAGCTTTAAAAGTTTTATAAAAGCATTTATTCATTTTATTTTAATTGTAATTAGTTCCCATTTTGTCTTTAATTAAAAGACAATTAAATAAAAATTACTTTCTAACAAATAGAAAAACTAGTTGTTTTCTCATTTCTAACTTTTTCTTATGTGATTTTTAGTTGTTTCGTGGATTTTGTCAGCTTCAGAACTTAAATACATAAAATTCAATTATTTAGTTAGTTAGTTAGTTGCCGCAGCCGCTTTCTGGTAAACTAACAACTGAATAAAAATTATACATAATTTCTTATACGAGTATATGTAACATAAAAATGTTTGCTTATAAATCTTAAAGCAAGATTCTTGTTGATTTAGCCTAGTGCTCTGTACCGTATGAAAGTCAATATAGGAAATCATTTAGAGTATAACTGGATATGTTCATGAGAAGATAAACTTCATACGTATTCTGTACGAAGAATTTATTATCATGGTGCAGAATAACTCCTGGGCTCTTTTATTCTTTTTTTTTTCAATTTTCAGTACTTTATAATGAACGATTCCTAGCAACTTAGGCCATGCTCTTGGAGCCCTCAGAGATACAAGCATTTGAGCCCTTTTGGACAGTAAAGAAAGTGAATCATTCAAACATGTATCTGCTATGATCCTCTATGTATGATTAATTGATACAAATCAAATATATGTTCATACTCGTATGTTAATAATTAGATAAGTATGTTGCTGATTTGAATTGGTTACGATTAAGAGAATGGTCTCTTTCGGGATTTCTGTTGAGCAAAATATTTTTTTATATCCTCAAAGTTTATTTTTTGAATGATATTAATTTTTTTTCGAGGTGAACGTAGCACGTTGCACCCTTTAGTCAGAATAAATAACATTGTCAAAACTAACTTCACAAGATCCAAATCCACTGGCATGGTCCTGTTGCATATTAAAGCATCATTTGACTCAGATTGGCAAATGAACCTTATGATTTTCCTCCATGTACTCACAAACATATCCCAAAGTTGCCTAAAAAACAGGGGGTTTGTTGTCCATATTGGTTTTGCCAAATCTCAGGCCTTTAATATAAGAGCAGGCTGCCCACAGGGTTCTTGTCTTTCACCCGTCCTTTACAATATATTTAAAGGTAGATATAGCTACCTCAATCTTTGCTGATGACACAGCGGTTCTCTGCTCAGGGACTCTAGCTGCAGACATTGCTGACAAGCTCTAGGTAGATTTTGACTCTCTCATTTCTTATTTATCGAAGTGAAAAATCTTAGTTAACTCTGATAAAACACAGTCTATATATTTCACCAGGAACCGTTAAGAGATTTTAAAAGCAGTTATTTTCCCCGTTTGGGCAGTTATGGCTAAATGAAACCTTAACAAACTTTAAGTCGCACAAGATAATATTGTAAAAATGGTTTTTAATCTACCCTGGCACCATTCCACTATTGACTTGCATCACAAAGCAAAGCTGGAATTAGTAGCAGACAGAAGTGCTCGACTATTCTTAAATTATAGAAATAAATGTATACAATCCAACTTTTCACATATAAATAATATGGAACAAATACATTAGTCTTAAGTCCTAGATATAAGTAATAATTAGTAGTAATTCTTTGGGTTTTTGTGTATCTTTTCTCTATTTTGTGTGCCATTAGGAACTTATGTTTAATTTCTAGACTTATAAATAGCAAGCAGTCTGATCTGTGTATTATTTAATGTTAAATCATAATTATGCAGGTACTTATATACCAATTTAAAGCAAATAAATAAATAAATAATACTTTTTATGCACATAATTGACAAATTAGCAATTTTTTATTCTCGTGAGCTGAGAAAATGACCGCTCAAAGTTAGTAACCGTTAAGTAAAGGAATATTCTTGTAACAACTTCAATATTTGGAAAGATTTTCTCTAATTTATCAAACTTTAGTAAGTTATATAAGGTTGAGATACATAAATGTGCTATGTTTTTTAAATACTGTCTTAAATGAAAACATTCTGTATTGAGCTCATATGCATTAATGTCTTCGTGATTGAATTCTGCATATTCTTTGCATTTTTATGTCAACTCGCCAGAATCAATTGTTGTTAACTGCCAAAGAAAACTAAAACGATTATCAATTTAATGGAATGCTACCGAACGTTTATTTAAATGTGCATATATGATATGTGTCGATATTAGGAAACTTTTCTTTGCCATTCATTTGTACAGTCTCTGATGATCTTTTAAAAAAAAGTGATGCGTGTGCTGCGCATTTTAATTATTTTCTTTAGCAACCGATTGGTACTGATCAAAATTTGTTGCAATATTCATGGTCATAGTTCCATTCTGTAAACTTAAGCTTGCACCCAAATGCTCTGTCATAATTTCACACTGTTTGGTCAAAGCTGAGAAAAAATTGAATAATTTTTGGATATGCTACTGGTTCAGAAACTCACTCAACAGCCTGAACACCCACTAAATTTACCGAATGTGCCACAAATTGGACAAAAATATCAAATGCACACTTTTCTTTTATTCTGGAATGAAAACCAGAATACTTTCCAGCCATATTTGGTGCATTATCGTACTCTACCCGCGACATTTTATAGGAATATCAAAGCTTTCATTAAAAAATGTATGTGTATATCGGCCTTTCGGGGTCCTTGTGAGGTGGGGGCCAAGTGTGCTCTTATGGTAAAGACGGCATTGGTTCCACGACAACTCCACAAAACACAAAAAGTGCTTTTAAAGAATATGGCTAAGCAAAACTTCGTGTCAATTCATTCGGAGAGAAACACCGCCTTTTTCGTTTTTGGATTACTATCAAGGGTTTATTTTTCATCTTTAGTAACCACACAAACAAAAGACCCTTTTTACTTTCTTGTCAATGCAACACGATCTAGTAGTTACTTAATTTCTTTTAAAAATATTCCCTTCAGAGTATTTTAAGGCAGATTGCACTTTGGTCAATTGATTATTCACTTATGAATTTTATTATAAGATCCTACAAAAAATTCCTTACTAATGAGACTTTGCTTTATGGGACCCCAAAAAATAACTTACCATATGAATGATAATGGAATAATGAAAACTGTTTCATTCTATGGTATTCATAAGTCCTTGGATCTTTCTAATCTAATAGTAAGCAACAACAAAAACCACCACCACAACTATCATCGTCATCTTCAGCATCGCAACAAGCAAACATATTAACAACATAATCATCATGTTACAAAACACAACAAACTGTGATAAGAACTTTGAATGGAAAAACAAAAACAAATTCACTTAAAGGACGACAGCATCCCATGCACGCACATACAAACATTGTACATACATATAAACGAGTATAGAGCACAAAGTGGATACGCAAAATATGGTAACAATAGCAAGAATAGATAGAACACTATGACAGGCCAAAATAATAATAATAAACTGCCTGCACACGCCTGTTTTATTATTTATCATATTATTTCGAGTCACTTTATTTTGCTTTACATATACGCAAAAAAAATATTGTATCTTCTCTTAACAAAAGCGCAAAGAATGAGCATTAAAAATGAATGAAGCACGGAGTACGGAATGTTATGCTTTGCCGCCATTTTGAATGAAATAGTGAACCACGGAACGAACGAATAAGCGAGCAAACAAATGAACGAACGAACGCGTACCGGAAATACTCGCTCGGTTGTGCTGATGCTTGGCGGATGGCGGATGAGGCTGCGCGTGTTTTGCGTAACGAGCAAATCAAGTACATTCTACTCTAGTACTATAGTATCTCAGTGGCATCGGCATCGGCATCTATAATATTGTATGTACTATATAAGTAAGTGGTTGGCATCCCTCCCCCCATGTGTACATGCTTCAAGTCTGAGATTGTTGCCGATAAGAGCGAATGGTAAATATGTTTTGAACATTTCCATCTTCTTGTAGAATATTTTTGTTACTTCTACGCAATTACCCACATTTCTAATGATTTAATCCAACTTTTAATTAACAATCGTTAGCAAGTCACATGTACTCTGATACTCATACCATATTCGCAGTTTGTACATTATTGTAAATAAGATACAATATGGTATAATCATTGAACATCCCCTGTTCCCTAATCTTTAGATTGCCTTACTGACAGACATAGACGTGCGTCAGTTTAATGATTTGTTATCTTTTTTAATGGTTTTGATTTGATTTCATTTCACTTTATTTTATTTTTTGGTTGCATCTCTATTTGTATAAGTCGGTGTTTTAATTGAGGGTTGTTTGAAGGTGTTATAATACAATATATTAAAATTTTGATAATCTGATCCATTTTTGTGGGCGTTATTAGCCCTTGTTCATTTATTGCTTTAATAATTTTCACTTATTTACACATGATAATTATTTGTTGATGTTAACGCGATGCTTTATAAACATAAACTGGGAATAGATAGTCAGTCAGTCATAAGAGATTCAAACATTTCATTATAATTTCTGTTTGCTGTCATTTTCATAGATGCATTTTTCCATATGGAAATTTTATTGTTTATTTTTCCCCATGTGTCGTTTAATTAATCCTTCCGTTTTAGTTACTAATTTGATTTTGTCTACACTACTATGAAAAAAAACAACACAAATATATGTTGTGAAATTTTGAATGTTTCAGTTGGAAATGCAGAATTGTGTTGTTTCTTTGACTTAATTATTAGTTGAATTATTCTCTTTAACAATGGAAAATTATTATAATAAATAAACTCAGATTACTTAAAGTCATCAACATAATGGATAATAGATTTTTATTAATAATAGAAGTATGTGTTGGGTTCATTTGTATAAATACACATAAATTAACATACAAACAAGCATAACATATGCTATGACCCAAAAGATGGTGAACTATACTTGATAAAAGATACATGCTCTCTGCATCTCTCTTTGAAATTACCATAGTCATATTCATCACATTAAGTGTGAGATATCTCAGACTATATATGTACTAGTAATGTATAGAACCGGAGACCTTGATATCTTGTCAAATTCAATTGAGTTTACGTGAGAAATCATCGATAATGTTTATTACTTTGTTTTAATTGATTGACACTAGTCACAAGAATATCAACAATTTAATATGAAAAACTTTTTGCATGGGACAATTAGTCTGACTAAGAGATGATTTCAAAACATTGTTTGGATAATTTTCCTATATTTCTAGGTCCTAAACCTGGCAAGCCGGACAACTTTGTCGCGACTTATAGGCCTATAAGCTTGCTGCCTGTGTTCTCGAAAATATTCACATACTATCTGCACTCGAGGGCAAGTAATATTGCGTTGGCGGCTTTTTGGATATAGAACAAGCTTTCGCCAAGTCAGGCTTCAAGGATTTCTGCTTAAGTTAAAAGGCATCTGTTCTTTTCAATGTTGCAAAGTCTTTTTTGACAAACAGATCTTTTTGCAAGGTCGTCTATCTGTTCAGGCTGGTGTTCCCCGAGGCAGTGTATTAGCTCCTGTGCTGTTCACTATCTACACAGCAGGCATACCTCATCAAATCTCTAATAATACAATTTTAGCCACTTATGTGGATGATACTGCAGTTCTCTGCTTCGATAATTCGCCCACAGAAGCTGCTACAAACCTGCAATCCTATTTAAACCGCTTGGAAGTCTCATTTACAAGATGGAACATGAAGATGAACTCAGGTAAATCACAACTGTGCGCTTGGTGGTCTAGCGATACCAGAGTCTAAGGATGTGAAAAATTTGGACTTTTACCTTGACAAACCCCTTACATTAAAAACCCATTTAACAACCATCGCACAATCCTATTCCTATAAAATGTAAAAACTGAACTGGCAATAGGAGCAAATTCAGTTTGGAAAACCAGTCGGTAATGTATAATTGACTCTGGCAATAGGAGCAAATTTAGTTGGGAAAACAAATCGTTAAAGTATAAACAAACCGTTACTCCTTCCTGGAAAACCAACTATTACGTCCATCAAATCGCAGAAAAATTCATGTTGTTCAGAAAAAGGCCCACAGAACAATCACCATTGCCCCCTGTTGTGTCAGGAACACGACACTCCACAACGATCTCAGCATCCCTACTGTTTTCCAGGAAATAAACTTCCACAGTAGCCGTTACAATGATAGACTGTACTCGGACACAAATCCTTTCGCAGAATCATTAACCCGGATGACGATTCAAAGGCGCCTAAAAAGTTACACCCAAACAGCTCACCAACACATAGTTGATAAAATTGTCACAGTAATATTTTATAGCTTAGGCGGCTTAATGTTCATAATAAATACAATTAAAAAAAGGGAATTTCTAGACCTGTTGTCATAACATGAATATATTTATACCTTTATACTTGTAATTACATATCCGAGGCAAAAACACAATCAAAACAGCACATCGAAATAGGCATTGTCTCCAAAAATGTTTTTATGGAACCAGTAAAATTCTCACCGGATCCATATTGATAAATTGGTGATCGTAGTAGTATATTCAACCTATTTTCACTATTTCTATAACTAAGTATAAATATGGAATGATAAATAAATTGAACATATTTAAAATAAAGACTATTCCCCCGTTGTGGGTCAGATTCATAAGATTCGAAGTTTATTTATTAAACAAGAATAAAATTAAATTCTAAAAACACAATAAAATAGAGTTAAATATCTCTTTAACAACTTAAATGCTTCTTTATTCGGTCAGTTGGGCAACTTTGAAAGCACTCAAATGAAATATAAAGAATTGCCTTCACATTTTCCTTTCTTTTAATTTTATTTTTGTTTTAAGAATATTGCACAATTTCTCTAACAAGTATTGATACTAATTAAAAGATTTAAAATCAGTTTGAAAAAAAGTTTTGAAAACAATATGTAGGGGTAATAGGTGTTAGAGCTTCTGTAGTTTGAGTTGAATGTCTATCCACTGCCCATCGTCACATGTACTGTTTTTCATTAGATATTTATTATTTATTTATTTTGTTAATTATGATAAATATGAATCCTTATGCTTACAGTTTTGAAATTTTTTTTTATAGAGTTCATAACTTTACTACTAAGAAAAACAGATTATAAATTGCAATCGTTCAACAAAATATTTTACCATTATAAGGAAATTACTAAAAAACTTAACCACTGAGACAAAAATTAAGGATCGATACTTTAAGCTAAGCTAATGTAAGTATGAATAAGCTCGAAAAGTACAGATCAACACTGTGTCATTTGATTTCTTATATTAACATTATTTTTCGCTTGAGAGATTTTTTCATCAATCATGTAAATATTGTATCTGCCTTTATCGCGAGTCAAAGGTCCTAGCAGCTAGTTTTTTTACTCGTTAAAATTTTGTATTAAGCTTAGTATATACAATATATGTATAAGTATTATATTTAATGTTGTTAAATAAATAAATAAATATATTAATATTTATTCCTTTGTGTATTATGGAAAATATAAATAAAATGTTTTTTATTTATTTATTTATTTTATTTCTACAAGCAGGTACTGGCAGTTAGCGTTCAGCCTGAGTAGGACTTAACAAAAAAAAAAACTGGTCGTGAGACTACTAAAAATGCGCCACATGGTTTTTTGTATACATATTTGTTTTAATGCACTGCACTATTTTTCGAGCTTTTTGATATAAATTGATTAACTAATAAATGTAAATCCAATTTTCAATATTTATCTCTATAAACATGTAAACTGGCTAAGTGATTCAAACGTTTTTGCAACATTGTTGCCCTCAAATACGTCTTAAGTCGCCGAAGTACGGAAAATTTTCTTTCATTTGAACATTGTCGACCCTGGTATCGTCCTTAGCAAGCGCTCGCATCGCACAAATTCTGGAATGAGACTGCACACCATTCATATTTTTTTTTCGAAAGTCAACTATATCTTTCAATGAATTTACTTTTTCGTTCTGTCTCTTCAATAAATCCATGAACATTTGCTTATCGCTCAGAATTCTTTCTATGCCAAATTCCTTGTAGAAGTTTGTTATGCTATCTACATCTTGACTATCTCTGTTCTAATAATTGGTCGAAAACTTCAAAATACTGCTTTATAAAAAAGTCTTTTGGAATTTCTGGCTTGTCACGTTCTAGTTCATTAACCGCTCGAACACTTTTTTGCCATAAAACGTCAAACTTTGTATAACGAGATCCGCTCAGAGTGTTTGTTACTGCTTTCATCTCTTCGTGGGATTCGATCACACAAAGCTGTGAATTTTGTCGGCCGTGTTTAATATTTCTATGCGGTCAAATATGTCAATATATGATTGTCAGAAAAAAGTATCACGCAAACGACACCATATAGTCACAAAATCCTGACGCGTTGGCTGATACCGAACTGTCAGCTCTGAGAGCCTTCAAAGATTTTATTCTTACTATCAATATCTGCAATATAGAAATTAAAATAAACTATCCACCATGCCCACATTGTCTGCCGGGCCTGCCTACAAGGAAAATGCTTATATTTAATGCAAAAGAAAAAAGAAACTATTTAAATGTATATTTTTGGGACGGATTTTTTGTTGGTTTGATCAACTCTAATTATGTGATTTAAGCGTTTTATTTAACATATCCTAAGATTTTTATACATTTACAACTTTAAGAAAGATGATTTTTAATATAACATTTGTGAAGGTGACTTCTAGTATTCGAATGAAAATAAATTAAGAATTTTTGAATACTCCTTATTACCGCTAGTGAAAATTGTTTCACTTTAGCAGAACAACTATAATTAGTATAAAAAATTGTTGCAAGGATATTAACTTATTAAGTAGAACTTCATATCGATTTAATAGATATTAAATCTTTTATTTTTCTTCATTTAGATATTGTATTACAAGCTTTAACTATGACTCACCTCAGGATTAATGTTTTATATTAATAATTTCCTAAATCCAAAAAAAATATACTATTTTGTTTAATCCAAAGAATGTGTGTTCCCTTCCTTTGTCCTTTTTTATTAATAGTAATTTATGTCACAAATTATCACTTAAAATAAATTAATCAAATTCACTAAAAATTCCAATTAATTTTAACACTTTATACGGGTTTTTTTTATTATTTTCTATATTTAGTTATTATAGTTGTTATTCCACTTGCGTACATGCGTTTTTACACGAATTGCGACCAATTAAGGGGAACCGGAAGTACAGTTATTGTCAAAAGCGTTCAGAACCGACGGAAGTAGTCGAAGTGTTCAAAGATTACTAGAGTAGTGAGAAGTACATAGGCAATGGACGCAAGCAACCCTTTCAACGGTGTCAAATATTTGCAATTTTGCGTTTTACAAACAACTAACGGATATGCAAAGAAATTTGTCAAAGCAATTGCAGTGATGGCGGCGACAAGAACTAGAAGGACCACGACTGCGGCTACGTCCAGGATCGAGTACTAAAACAGGCGTATAACGCGCCGACGAATTACTTTGCATTTTTATTTTCGCACAGGTGGTGTACATAAATAAGCGTATGTGTGTGTGTGTGTGTGTGTGAGTGTGTCGAAGTACAAGGACAACGCGGCAGTATTTTATATCCTTTAACTTGATTGTCTTCCTTTTTCTTATTTTTGTTGTTGCTGTTGTATCTTTTTTGGCCGCAACGCAGACATAGAAAATGAAAACGAACCAAAGTGAAATTTCAATAATTTCCGCACAGACATAAACATATATGTCACGAGTGTATGTCCATTTGTCTGTTTTATATACACACTCACTCAGACACTCAAAATGTACACACACATAGATACTATGGTATGTCCTTCCTGTCAAAAGAGGCAGGAATTTTTCGACGGCGGCCGCTTTGAAGCAACAAGCGTCGTTCGTTGTTCAAAACAAGCTTTGACTTCAATCGAATTCAATGTTTTGTTTGTATTGTACTTAGTATGTAGGAGCAATTGCTGTCTGACGACGTAGTGTCCTTTTCTATTTGTCCTACAGGATTTGAACTTAAAATTTTTGGCGCTCGTATCTCGCGCGCGTCCGTTGTCGGTGGCGCTTAACCGCAAAATACCGCTAGTTGCATTATTCTTACTTAGATGCCACTATTGACGACAGCGACAACGACAATGCCAACAAGGACGACGACGACGACAACAACGATGGTGATAGCAATGGCGATGGCAATGAAGACGAGCGCACGAGGACGACATTCATAAGTACATAAATGTGGCATCGGCGGCGGCGTCATCACTTTTGTTCCTTTCATTTCGCTTAACTTTTCAATGAGATGATCCTTTTTTATTTTGTTGTTCTTTTCATTTACACCACTCTGCAAGATGGCGGCAACGTCGACTACTTGTCCACCCGATTCTGCCCGCCTGTCTATCTTCCTATCTATATATCTTACAATATATGTACATACATATGTGTCTTGATTTTTGGTCTGTTTGCGGTTGAAATTTATACTCCACCCACCAAGAGCAGAGAGATAATCATTGTAACCAACAGATACACCAAACAAGCTGCTGGCACAAGGCACATCCTTGCAAGGATGCCACGTGTGTGTGCATATTTGTGTCTCCCTGCACTGCACGTGTCTTGATATCTGGTGGTAGTTAAGTTTTTCCGGCGCATGCGCGCTCTATGTGTTTGTTTTGCATCCATTTCATCTCCAACCCCTTCCCCTTGTATTTGATCCTTTGTCCTTTGTTATTGTTGTTGCTGTTATTGTAGGCGGAGCTATCGTTCAACGATGCTGTGTGAATAAATTGTTAGCAAACATTTTACCAGTTTGTACCACGGTCATCATTAGCAGTGGCCCGAATCTGTAGCATAGCAAAAGGAAGTGCGTATGAGCAACATTTTAACAATGGCGTTTAAGAAACAGTTACGCCTCCTTCTCCAAGCTATAACAAATCCCCCTCACTGCATGCCATGCAACTAAATGCTATGAAAGTACAAAAGAAGCATTGCACAGCAAGGCATACTGCAGAACGACTATAGATACACACAAGTAGTTGGTCTCTAAAGGATACTAGCACAGTTTTTCAAGTTGAAATACCGCAAAGTACCGACTTTAAACGTTGGATTAGCACAAACATACGTACATTTGGGATGGGGTCTGGGAATGTTCACAAATCTTTGGCACACTTTGCTTGACTGGTTGGGGGCACACATTAGGCTCTCTCTTATCACTAACTTCGCTCCCGCTACACAATATGACGTTGAGCTCATCATGTCCCAAGATAAGCCAACCAACCAGTCAGCCTGCCAGCCATCTAACCAACCAACCAGACATATATAAATGAACATGCTTTATATGCTTCACTGCAATAGAATTCCACTGAGGCCTAACGAAAAAGGATATAATTAACAAACGAGTTCAGAGGCCATAAAATGGGTTGATTACCCACATGTAGTATTATTATTGTGTGTGTCTGTGTAACTTGTGTGTGTGTCTATTACTGTTTACATTGTTGATAGATAATACACTTTAATAACCAGGATAATGGCCGAGATAATTTCTGTTAGAAATATTACATAGTAAATGCTACAAATTTAATTGCATATTCCAAATGCTTTAAAACCACAAATTTATTTCTTTAAATTGTTCTCAAGTGTAGCCAAAATATTGTAATTTATGAGATAAATAATAATAATTTTGGACTGCTGTTCCTCTGATCAAACTAAATTTAATATTGAAAATAATTAATTTATTAAATTGTATCAAGTAATTAATTTACAAATTTTGTTTAAAAATTACACATCACAGTTTTATTGGCAAAAATTATACTTAAATCACAGTTTCACAGGCATGTAATAAGCTTATAACATATATGCAAAGTTTAACAGTTTTATAGTATTACAGTTTAGGAATTTCACCTTATGCTATTCTATTCACACTGTTGGTAACATAAAGTCATCAATTAAGAAATTTAATTTAAAAATAATAAATCATATATTAACAGTTCTAATGTCAAAAAATTTACCAATTTGCTCAATTTTAACAGTTCTAATGACAAAAAATATACCAACAAACCTACTCAATTTTAACAGTTTTATTAGTTTTATTGTCAAGAAATATACTGCAATGTCACAGTGATAGTTTGGGAAGCATTTAAAAAGCTTGTACATTCATTTCATTTTACAGTTTTATATTATTACAGTTTAGGAATTTCACTTTATGCAATTCTATTCAAACTGTGGCTATGGTCTTGTTGCAACATTAAACAGATTCACAACTCCGATTCAGTTTAAAAAATTACATAATTGTTGCCTAAACTGGTTTAAACTTAAGGATAACTTGAAAGGATATGTAAAGAGAAAAGCATTGAGCATTGAAGAGCAATAAGTATTGCCCTGAAGAATTCATTTCCATCACACTTACCTGCTACAAACATAAGTACCTCAATAGCATAGTGTGTAAAGAGCCGTCTCGGGTGATGACATAAAACAACAGAAAGTTGGTTCGAGCCCCATCATGAAGTAGACCTTTATGAACATATCCATTTACATATGTTAGAAACATATCGATTTAAATCCTATGGTGACAGCCAGGCTGCTATGAAGTCTCTGTTGTCTCACAGCATCAAAGGCAAAATAATGCATAGAACGGAGGAGGTTCTTAACCAAGTCCGGCAGCACTTAATTACGCTTATCTAGCCATTCTGGTTTTCTAGGTAACGAGATAGAACTGTGAATTTCTCTATCGCTTATTTATAATTGCGGATCTCTACAAGATATCCATCCTGACCTGGAAGCGAAAACGAGGAAGATAGATGGCACACCTCGGCCTAACTATCAACTAAAACGATCCTCCACGCTCTTAAACTATAACAAGAATAAGATTCGGATGATGACGGATGTCTTTACGTGACACTGCGCCTTTGGGCTGCAAGCATGCATCAAGCAATCAACTGTTGTGAAGATGAGGATGAATCTGAATGATCTGTTCGTTGATTCTTCAAACTGGTTTCAGGGGCCGAGAGTGACAATGTGGGTTTATTATTAAATGACACCTTTCTTAGGTCCACTCACACTTCACTCTAATCGCTTTTTTAGTTATCATTTCAAAGACTGAAAATAAACAAAAAATTAAAACAGTTTGATTGATTAATTATTTCAAAGGCATCTATTATTGTTATTAATTAAAGAGATGATTAATAATCTATGATTTTTGTACTTGCTTTTTATCTCAAATTGATTAAAAGTGACCCAACATAAAACGGGAAAAATGACAAGAAATTTGGAGTAACAGTGACTGATTCTGTTGATAATATTTTGTTGGCAACGAGAAGAAGAAGATTTTAATGTCATTTCGCTTGCTCATCATCCAACAATAAAAAAAGGTCAAGTGTGCCTGGCACATATGTTAGAAGTGTAACCTTCAGGAAACTAAACTGCAAGAAAACGAGATTTCGGAAGATTATGCTGCCCAGTTGCAATCCGTAAATAGTCATCGTCATTCCACATCAAAGTCTGTTGTTGTGCTGTTAGACTGTCTTCAATCGGTATATGCTCACTTAGTTCTTCCCGATTACTTTCATCCACATTATGGTCATTATTCATCGATTTTATTATCATAAAACACATAAAGTGGAGTTTGTAGCAAGTACTGAAGCCATCCACGAATTGTTCCTTTGCTTACCAATCCCACTAAGTAGCTTGATTTGTGAATTTTCTTTCTATTGATATAAATGTTTATGCAATGATCATCATCAATATTGTGATGTAATTGTTTCACCATATTGTCGACTTCGACTGGTATATTAACAATTTGTCCATAAATTCCGTATTGGCCATGGACGTGTCGCAACAGTCTAATTTGCATAAATCGAATTCGCGGTGAGATAAGTCTTTCGGAAATCAAATCCAGTGCTGGTAAGGACGCAGGTATCTTTTGATATTTGAAACCGTTGTATGTGGAATTACCCTTTTGCTGATTGCATTGTAACACGTGGTACATAGTAAAATATCCTCACTTGCATTATAATTGTCAATTATTACACGTAAAAGTTTTTCATGTTCTGTTCTACACGGAGCAAATATAACCGAACATATTGTTAAAAAACTTTTTGCGAAATTCTTCATGGGCAACTGTAATTCGATGATATTGTAAGTTGATTTTTCAACGAGAAGAATAAGACGTCGCTACAAGATTTCGAACGAGACCGGATTTTGTATGGGGTGAGCATAACGAGTTCTCGCGCAATCGAACGTTCTGGGAAATGGTGCAAGTGAATTTCTTTCTTTCTGCTAAGATTCTGGTAATAACATCAAATGGCATTTGCATTATTTTAATATTGAATAGTTTCATAGAACTTCAATATTGCCATAACATAAGAGAATTCAATAATGAAACATTCTAACGAAATGGAAACAGCTTTTCTTTTGAAACCATGACCATTGGAAGCATGACCACTGTTATTCAAAATTTGTTTGTGTTAAATAGTCGTATAAAAGTAATTTACTAATTTACTAGAATATTCGTGAATATTCGCCGTCTGCAAAAAAGGAATCATGCCAACGAATGTTCACGGGAAAAGGGGCAAGGCGAATTTCTTTTTTCCCCCGGAATAATATTAATTAATTAATTAATATAATTCTGTTAATCACATCACCATTTTCATTATATTAATAAAATACTAATATTGAACTGCTTTATTTCATGCAACATTGTAGGTAACATACAACTAAGTACATACTTAATTTAATTTTCTTTCTTTTTGCTAAGATTCTGTTAATAACATCATCATAAAATAATATTTTAAGATTGAATCATCTTATAGAACCCACGTTTGCCATGTCATAAGAGAATTCAATACAAACATTCTTTCTTTATTGAAGTGTAAACTTCTTTAGCGGCAGTGAATTCAAAATTTATGAAACGGAAGTAGAAAATCGGAAATGCAGTATGACCATAATTTGAAAGTGATAGTCGTTTATGTTGTCAAGCAATGCCTTGTTATTTAAAGCAAAACACTTTCAAAAATTTTCTGGTGACAAGTTGCTGGAAGTTACAAACTGAACGTATTTCTGGAAGCTACATAACTTTGTATAAAATTTAAGTTGTGAAGCCTGTGCTGTGAATGCATAAATTAAGTTGAAAAGTTGCTTAAAGGTGCAAAACTTTGAGTGATAACGCAATTTAAGTTGAAGACATGACCAAAAGCGCTATCTGTTGTTTGTATTTGAAAACAGTACAATAAATCTTTGTTACTTGCACAGATTTTATAATTGTAAACAACGACGATTGTTTATGATGGCAAATATTGTGCTTGTGCTCTTATGCATATCTTGTGTACACAAATACGTTCAACTTTTGCTGACTTCCATCCACACTTTAGGTAGATATCGTATTCTATTGAGATGATCAATTAGCAAATTTAGTTTAAGAATCTGAAAACACTTCCTCACAGTTTTAGTATCACACAGTTTTAAAAGCATGCCATTCGCATGTAATTCCGAAATTGTGTTACAGTTTTATATTCATTAAATTCAAATTTCTCCATTTTGTTTCATATTGATTTCGTTTTCTAATTATGGTCATGTTCTCGCTCATAATTAAAACCCTGGAGTTACCAGCTACAAGAAATATACATAGTTGGCAATACTAGCTTCTATAGTAAATTTTCTAATGAAAACAAAAAGTAACCGGTTATTTTTTAGTAGTGAAAATCCGGCTACATTTTAGAACGGTGAAATAACTGTCTAGTCTTTATATTTCATTGTCTTTGGGTGAACTGTTACAATCAATTTTTATTTTCACGTTTTGACGGTTGACAGCTGTTTGATGTTTTAGGGTTTATAAAGTTGCAGGTAATATGTACCCAATTATCAAAAATTTCATTAGTTTTTGATAAATTTAATGAAAAATTTGAAATGATATAAATGCATTTTTAATAACGAAGATTCTGACTACTTGTTTACTTGTCAACAGATTTTTGCTCATCACTAATATGCTGTTTTCTGTTTACCAAATGTAGGTTGTGCTATTGATACGCCGCGTACTGTAGAGTTCTGGCTTTAAGGCCGCCGCACACAGAAGCTAGTTGCTGAGCTGATAAGCGGGCGGAAGAAACAAACACACTGCAGCGTACATAAGAGGCCGAACGTAAGCAGGCCTATCAATTCAGCACTGTTTGATTTAAATTATATTTTCTGCAAGCTGACGAGCTGAAAAGTAAGGCCAGTCTTAGAAACCATGGACTGTGAGGAGCTGATTAGAGAAATTTCGATAAATCCAGTTTTGTGGAATAGGAAGTGCGAAAATCATTTTAACAAAGTTGAAACTAACAAGGTTTGGAATGAAATCTCAGCTAATTTAAAGGAACCAAGTAAGTAAATTAAAAGTAACTATTATTTAAAGCAGTGAAAGTGAATAGTTAGGGGCATTTATTTTCTATATGATATGTTGTTATTGGTACTCATTTTGGAATGTGATAATTAGCAACTAAAAATATGCAGAAACAAGCACTTTTGACTTCTTTCTGCATCTGCAATGGGGTTGCCAATTTGTTTGTTGTTTTAGAATGCCAACTTGTTTGTTGATATTGCGCGTTGTTATGTTTATTTCATTGTGTTTTAGTTGAAAAAGAAGAGAAAAAAATGTCGAAAAGAGCTAGATTCACCGAAGAGGACGATGAAAGACTTATTAGTTTCGTTAAATATAACGAATTGTTGTTTAATGTGAAACACAAAAGATTTCGTGACACCATTGCCAGAAATCGTTTGTGGTCACAAATAGCAAAGGAATTGAACAAGGATGGTTTGTATTTTTACTTTTATTAATTTGCATATTTCCCATTGTTGATAATAATTTTTTCCTTCATTCCTCTAGTGGGAGTGTCGGAATTAGTGCAGTGAGAATGAACTTATTAATTTTCTCTGTCTTGGCATCAATAGATGTTAAGAAAATACGGAAATATGCTGACATGATACCCGCATGCATGCATTTCACAAAGTTCTTCATGCATGGCATAGCCGATAGTTGAATATCGCCTATGCTCTTTTGTAAGAAGCATGCTGTTTAAGCAAATGCTTCACTGCTTATAAAGATGTTTGGCACCACAACAGAGCAGAGGGAGGTGAAATGTTGAAGTTGGCTTCTTTAAGCTCTTAGAAAAAATGCCTGTGAAAATATTATTAATTATAAATCTAAGCAAATTAAGTTGTGATTGAAATTCATACCTTCATCACCTTCTCTACAGTAAGATCCAACATCAACCGCAATGAATTTGTAATTGTCAACAATACCACCGATTTGAAATCTTTCTAGTTGTAGAAAGACGAACTTGCTCTTGGTGATCATTTTATCCTTATGTGCTTCTCATCAATTGCTCCACAGCAGTTCGGAAAATTCCACTTAACAAAGAAGAGTTCAATTGTTCTGCCAAATAATTCAGTATTAGGTGATGGCATTGCTTTCTCGAGGAAATTTGTTATTGAGGCTAATCTAATCCTTTTTGGTTGGCCATCAAAAGTATTTAGATCAATGTTCCCAAATCTTTCATATTTGCTTATTTATCAATTATATATTGATTGATTTTACTGTTGAAATAATAATAGTTGCATAGACTTAACAATAACACTGTGTAAATACAAGTTCTGTTTCTGATAGAAGCAGAAACAACAGTTGACAAATATCTGAAATACTTATTTATGTTATTACATTTACTTGCAGAGGATAAAATCAAGAAAAAATGGAAATATTTAAAAGATGAATACAGAAAGGCACGTCGAAAACAATCTACATCACAATCACACCGCCGATTTAAATATTTTGATTCGATGTCATTTTTACTAGATGATGTGAACTCTCTTGGAGACCCTATCCAAATCGAATATCCTACTTTTGATAGTTATTTAAGTGACGATGAAGAAGAAAGCAGAAGTGTAAGCTTAACAAGTAATGCCGATACTATGGACAATACAAACGTCGAGAAAGTACCAATAACACAAAATAACACACTACCACTACCGCCGGCAAGCATACAACGTGGGAAAAAACGACCACAAACAGATGAAGAAGAAATAGAGGACTCATATTTAGAAAATGAAAACAAAATACTAAAGTTACTGGGCGAGAACATGGAGAAGGATAAAGATTGCGTAGATTTACATTATTTTAAAAGTCTTTTACCTTTTGTAAAAGACTTACCACTTCTTGATAAGTTAAAGATGAGAGGGGAAATTCAAACGGTTGTAATGAAATATTTTGAGATTGCGCAAAAAAGTGCAATAAAATAGAATAAAAAGTAAAAGCAAACTAAATAATACATTATTTTTGTAACAAATTGTAAATATTGTGTATTTCTGTAAAACATTTTTATTTCCTAAAATTCAAACCGCTTGTGCTCAATCGAACATACCTTTATCTTTATACAATTTTAAACTTATATGATAAATTTGATAGATAACAAAAAAAACACATATACAATACAAAAATACTAAAATCTGTTAAATTATTTTCTTCTTTAAATGGCGTTTGACGAGTATAAAAATATTGAATGTCATCTTTTGATAGTTTCTGAATGTTTCAGTTAATGTTTGTTTGGGT
The DNA here is from genome assembly GCA_037043315.1 of Amiota communis. Classification (NCBI taxonomy): domain Eukaryota; kingdom Metazoa; phylum Arthropoda; class Insecta; order Diptera; family Drosophilidae; genus Amiota; species Amiota communis. The sequence continues at coordinate 29,140 of JBAMAV010000230.1, forward strand.
TTCTTCTAAAAGCACGAAAACATCTAACTAATTATACCATACACAGTAGTTGAATGTGTGGGGGGAAAATGTGAAATGAAATATGGAAAAGTGCGTACGGCGAAATGCAATAAACAACTACAAAGTTCAATGAAGTTCTTTAAATTCTGCTCTTTGTGTTGGATTTAACGTTAAAAAGTTTTTTCACAAAAACCACCTGCAATATAAAGTTTACACGTTCATCAAATTTGTTTCCATTCAATTTGATCATTAATGCATTCAATTAATTTACCTGGACAGTACACGTTAGTAGAATAACCAATATTTGGCTTATCGAGAATGTGCTAACATAGGTATTATTATCCAATAGTAAAGCATAATCACGTGCTTCTCGATGTCTACTGTGCGATTGATATGTGAGCATTTCATTGATATTACGTTCCACTGTTCCAATTGTGGTCTGTTTTCGGTTGGAGAATAGAAGACAATTCAAACTTATTTGTCAATAATAAATCATTGAATACTCACCGTAAAGTTCTGCATATTTAATTGCAGTTCTTCAATTTCCTTGGCATATTTGTCCCACGCATCATACTTCACAACCGTTATGTAGATGTTTACCAGTTTGCCAGCGAAACGTGAAAACTGATTGTCTATGCACACTGAATAATATCCACCGGATGAGATTTGATCTGTATAGTCGGCGGTGGCTTGCCACTGATATGGCTTGACAACTTCACCAGCAGGATTGCGAACTGCAAATCCAGCCATGCCATCGCCGCCCCGCACAACCTAATAATTATAAATGAATTATTGCATTGAATGATTCACAACTAATTTGCAACAATGGAAGTGAATTGTACTTACACTGAATGAAACATAGAATGTGGCACCTGCTTGTACATATTGATGATAGCAATCTTCTTTACCAGCATCTATGTGCACCTGAACGCACGCATTAAGAAAAACAAATGCATTTTAATATAAATTAACAACACCACCACACAGTCTTTTGTGATTATCTTAAATCACATTTCGAAATCTTTGAAACTCTTCATTTACCTTGTAATCCATAGCAACCGCTGGTAAATTCTCGTACCATGGCTTATGTGCTTCTTGTGCATTTATTTCATTTAAAATAATTCCAATAAATATTGTGGAGAATATTAATAAAACCGTAAATGAATTTGAATGCCACGTCAATCGCATTTTGTTTGTGTTCCTTTCACTCAAACAAATCACAAGCAAAGGTACAATAACAACAGCGAACGAATAGCGCAACAACAAAACAATGCAGACACCAAGGTGACCATATTGTCTCATACTCACACTATGGCTTTTTTAGTAGATTTCTTCATTTCTTTTTTTATTATATTACTTTACTCAGCATGCACATTATAGATAAATTTAAGTCTTAAGATACATTAGCTTTAACTTATTGCTAATATTATAAATTCAAATTACCAAAACTAAGATGTGAAAGTGAGATGTGAATAATGTCTTTTAATGCAAATTTAGCATGGTCACTCTACTGTTTATCTTATCAGTCCCAATCAAAACACTTGAAAAGCCAGTTAAATAAACAATCGTTTTAATTAAGTGTTATCGCTGAAGTATTGCATTGCGGTTTCTCGCTTAATCTTTGTTATGCTTTTGAATTCTTTGTCTCTTTTTTGTTTATTTCTCTGATACCACACACACTATATAATAAGAAACGATCGCATCAAAGTACATTGAAGTGCAATAAATATTTTGCAAATAGTACTGATTACATACATATGTTCAAGTAAATAAAGTTAAACAAGAAAAAAAGAGTAAATAAAAATGGTGCGTGTAGTCGAAGACATCTTTGCCAGCGATGCAATCAATCCATTCAACAAGAAATCGGAGCAAATCCGGCGATTTACACTTAGCAATGAGATGCAAATGTCAGTGCAGATTGTAACCTTTGGCGCAACAATTACCAGCCTCAAGGTGCCCGATGTCAATGGCAAGGTCGAAGATGTTATTCTTGGTTTTGATGATTTGTCTGGTTATCTAAGCACTGCTAATCCATATTTTGGTGCTACAGTGGGACGTGTGTGCAATCGAATTGGACATGGACGATTCCGGTTGGATGGCAAGGATGTCGATGTCTCAAGAAACTGGAATGATAGACATCAATTGCACGGTGGCTTTGTTGGTTTCAACAAAGCTCACTGGGATGTTGCTGCAGTGCGCAAAGATGGTGTAAGTCTGAGGCATATCAACCCAGATGGACACGAAGGTTATCCTGGCGAAATAACTGCAACAGTCCACTTTACTCTGACTGAAGACAATTGCCTTCATGTTGTTATGGAAGCAGAAACCACCAAACCAACAGCTTTGAATCTCACCAACCATGCCTATTTCAATTTGGCTGGACATTCTGCAGGCAAGGATGCCATCTATGCTCATGCCATACAAATAAAAGCTAATCAAATTACTGAAACCGATGCCGATTCAATACCAACAGGACGTTTTACAGAATTACAAGGTTCTGCCTATGATTTGCGCACTTTGGGCAATCTGGGTGAGCGTTTAAAGAATCTTTTGCCAGCAAAAGGATTCGATGATAACTACTGTGTGGAACTGTCACCACCAAATACTATTACCAACATTGCTAAAGCCGTGCATCCAGCTAGTGGCAGGTGGCTTGAGATTGCAAGTGATCAACCTGGGGTGCAGTTTTATACATCAAACTTTATGCCAGATGTCGAAAAAGGTGAGCAACCGATTATGGGCAAAGCAGGCGCAAAGTATGAGAAGCAAGGCGCTTTCTGTCTAGAGACACAAAAATACCCCGATGCACCCAATCACGATAATTTCCCATCCATAATTCTGAGGCCAGGCGAAAAGTATTCGCATGAAGTTATTTATAAATTTGGCGCCTGCAAGAATGGAGGTTGCGGCATTTAATAATTTATTACAAAGTAAAACTATCATAAAGCTAAAAGCTACAAGCATTTTTAACGATCGATCGAAATGATATTGTGATTTTCTTGTTACATTGTTGAATCTTTTATACAATAATATAGATATTATATTTTTATATATGTATTTATAATACAAAAATATACTAACCTTGTAATATTTTAAAGCTTGGACACTTTGTTATTTATTTATTTATTTATCATAATTAAATCTAATATATAATACTAAACTTAATACTAATTTTAACGAGTGACTATCTGCTGGGGCCTTCGACTCTGACACTTTGTTATTTAACAAGTTATTCATAGCTTGCAGTTCAAAAATTCCACAAGTTATAAATCATTACATTTACAACAACTTTTCCCTAAACTTGGTTAGTGTGATCTCAACGGAAGTTTAAGTGCTTAAAATGATTAACTAAATACTATCACACAAAGTTTTGTATGCATTTGCTACTTAATGCAGTGTTCTATTTGCATGATTCTATGCACTATTGTTCAAAATGCTATTATCAAAATTATTTTATTACTAGTTGACCCGGCAGACTTTTCCTGCCTGCTTTGATAAAAGACGGTTATCTTTTGGCGACTACAAACACTTTCAGAAAAAAAAGCACAGATAGCGCAATATGGATTCTTGTTCGTACTCATCATCATCATCATTTCCTGTATCTCCCATTGGGAGAATGGGGACCAATAAAGCATTTCCATCTGGTCCTGTTTTTTGCTAGCATCTTTAACTCATTCCACGATTTTCCGCATTCATCAATTTCTTTTTGTAAAGATCTCCTCCACTCTTCGTTGGGGGTTCCAGTGAAGAGCTTGTCGGCAAAATTCTGTGGCATCTTTTCGAAATGTGTGGCCATTTTCGTAATTTGATATAGTTGGCCATAGGTTCCAGTTGAATTTTTTATATAAATCGTCATTGCTGATGACATTTGGCCACCACACCCTGAGAATACGCCGCAGGCATCTGTTAACAAAGCTCTGAATCTTTCCAGTTAGATGTGGGGTAGCTGTAACTTTCAAGGATCATATGCAGAATATTCTGGCCTAACTCTATTTCCAACGAGACAATATGGCGTCTAACAAATGAGGAACCTATACTGAAACAGATTAAGCGTAGGAAGTGGCGCTAAGAAAGCAGCCAGAAAGCATCACGAGAATATCGCTTCCATACCCGCAAGGCAGCAGTAGCCGCAGCCGGCCAAAGAACACTTGGATAAGATGGGATGGCGCTAAAACAAACGCCCAGAATCGTGTGCTATGGAGAAGCCTTGTGGAGGCCCTATGCTCCAACTAGGAGTTTAAAAGGGATTTAAAAAAAAACTGCCTTATCAGAATTATAAGACACTTATTCAAAAGTGAATCGAAAGTAAAAGAATCAATTGAATTTTTAAGTTTAGTAGCAGAAAACGTTGTTATTGAATAATTATTTGCATTATTATTTTATATTAATAAATTATACTTATCCAGCTATCCAATTGAAATACACTGATTTCTTATTTTAAACTTTTATATTCTTTATTTTTAATATGTTTAATATTTTCACTTTTATAAACTTGCTCTTTACACTTTTTATTAAACCACACTGATCAACAGCCACTACAAAAAGAAGGAAGGAATAAAATGTGTGTGCCCTCTTTATACACAAACTGAAAACAACTAGAATGTTTGCTTATATTGGGATTCCCCATTATTGCAACATTGCATTTAATTAAGGCTTATTCAAGTTCAAACTTAAATGTAAGCCAAATCTCAAGGAAAATTGGTCGTAGTCGCACAGTAATTGCGAATTTTTTGAGAGACATTGGAAATTATGGAAAACTAAGAACGGGATAAAAGGTATATAATAAATAAAGCGAGTAATTCCACAGTGTCGTGCTTCGAACTTGCTGCTTCTTGCAGTAGAAAAGTGTCTCTTATGACTGTTTGGTGAACATTAAATTCGTCGGAGCACATTGTCAGAGCCGTGTTTAAGAAGGTGCCCGCACTACAGAAGCGCCACAATGAAGCACGACTCCGTTTTGCGGAAAATAACTTGACCACATGCTGGGACTTAGTAAGACAATTTTACTCTACAACATTCGCTTTGAACTTAACGTGATTTCTATAGATAGGTTATTTTATGTGAGTTCAATAAAGTAAAAAACTCAATTAAGAATCTGTAGTTAAGGTAATGTTGCTTTTTGTAAAAGTTTATTTACAAGAGTTAGTCTTTAACATGTTGATTATGTTTATTCATGTTAAATTGTTAATACAACATAATAATATACAAATAAAATCTATGCAAATACAATATATAAGATATTCATTTCTAAAGAAAAAGAACAAAGCAATAGTTACAATGTCAAAAAGCAGGGACAATTTTACTACGATATAAATATTGCCAAATAAAATTTATAATACGAGTATGTATAACCGCGTGTCAGTAAATAAAGACTAAAATTTAATACAAAAAATTAATTCAAAAAAATATTTATGTTTCATGAAGTTAAGCTCATCAATGTTAGATGAATAATTTCATAAATATATTTTATTCCCAAGATCTGTGGCGATGAAACACATAATAAAAACCCATAGTAATAAAACAAAGTTGATTCTATTTAACAAAATAAAAAAATACATATAAAACAAAGAAAATCAAAATAAATTTAACAAAAGTAAACCAGATATCATATTACTACTAACTATGTTGTTTTCAATATGCTGTATTGAAAACGGATACAATGCTCTAGAATATTCCAAAAACTATAAATTTCTTAAGAGTGCCATCAAATAAGATAGCATTATAAATGAAATAATGATAAAATAGAAAACTTTATAAAACCAGCAAAGAAATGCACCAGTTTTGGCTTCAGATTACAAAAATATATTGTACAATATTCTTTTTATATAGGTATAAATGATTGGGGATTGATAGTAACCAAATCTTTGATCCACAATTAATAACAGAAGACTACAATAAGAATGAAAAATTAAAGAGTCGAAAACGAACCGACAGTAATTGTATTTCGAATTTAAAATTAATAAAAAAATAATTAAAAAAAAAGTTCGATCGCGACCGTGATGAGTGTTAGACGCATTGTGGAAATCGATCAAATTTTGTTTCGTGTGTTTCAACGAATGGTGAAAATAATTACTTAATTGATTATGGTCCTAAAACCTCCGTATAAAAGTACACTAATTACTAAAAAGAAATTAAACTCAAATAAAACAAATAAATCAAATCTTTCATTAAGTGAACATGTGGTTTACAATAAAAATTTAAATTGCAATAGCAACATCTCTTCTTCGATTCTCGACATTAATTTTGAAATGTCAATATTTGTTATTTTTTCGATATGAGTGCAATGAAGAAGGTTCCAAATTAATAAAAAATTTTACTTTATATTTAAATTTTGGGGGCGCTTGGAAATATTATCATTAGAAAAGTTGGCATACACTGAAAAATAACACCTGACAGGACTGGCGCGAAACAGCTTTTACGAACAGTTTAAGATTATATTTTACTTGCTACTGTGTAGTGACAATATTCATTTATTAAGAGCCAAAAGATTTAAGTAATTGTTATGACTTATAAAGCATTATTTACTACAAGGTTATAATGTCAGATTGTTGCACCCGGGATAGAAAAGATATAAAATTTTGTTTTTTTTTTTGCAGAAATTAAGTACTAATATCTTGAAACTTTTCAAAAGTAAGAAGAAATCAAAGGCTAACATATGTATATCTATCGTTTTCAAAAGTATAATGTTAGTCGAATTAAAAGAAACGTTGATTGAAATTGGTTGCACCCGCGATCGTGATGTTAGAATCGCGGGTGCAACTTGTTGACAACTTACGTTTTTGACTGAAATACTTATATTTTATAATTCTGTTATGCCTTTAATAGTAATATGAGTAAACATTTGAGAAACGCAAACACTAAAAATATGAAAAATAACTGTTGAAAGACAATTCCGACCTTAGGTCAAAAAAGAAAGAAACAGGTGTAACGGCGCACAGAAAAGCGATCACTTAGCACTAGATGCACTAAAAAACTGCACTGCTAAATTCAAGCTGCACTCCTTTGTTAAAAGTTCGGTCCGACTACTTTCAAAATGCAAAACAAGACCTGCCCAGTGAGGAAGCTATTGTACAAATAGACTTTGCCGAGAATTATGAGCTGATCAATAAATACAATCAGCACTTTGGTTTCATGGGCATGTTACACTTTTCACGTGTTGTATTTGGACTACCTATAAACTCCATTCAGTGGTCATAGTTAGTGATGAACTAAGCCACAATAAATATACTGTACATCTCTTTTTACAAAATATTTTTGAGTACATCGAGTCAATCTCTGATGACATTACATTTTTGTATATCTTCTGCGATAATTGCGCTGCTCAATTCAAGAATCGGTATATAATGCAAGCATTAATGCGTTCGAAGCAAAATACGAATTCACTCACCTCGAATGGAACTTTTTTCTGCCTCACATGGCAAAGCTGCCGTAGATGGTATTGTTGGAAGTATCAAAAGATCAGTATGGACTGATCAGAAGCTTAGTGAACAGTGCTGAAGAATTCTATGACTTGGCACGCAGTCTCTCTGACAATATTTACCGTATGCGCGTTTCAAAAGAAGATATTAAAAAAGGGATGGCCATATTGGATGATAAATGGAAAGGGCTGAAAATTATGCCAGGCATTCAATCAAAACATTTTTTCCAAGCTGAAGACGGCGACTGCATTTCCGTCGCACGCACCTCACTGTCTCATCTCAAGTGCACATTGGTTTTGAAATCCTCTGATCCCACCACTGAAACAGATAGTGATTGGAACAACGACGATGTGGAAACTTTTAAAAATTATGAAATACGTAAAGAAAATACGGGTCCTGATGAATCTGCACCTACAACATCGGATCAGACTGAATCCTTCTTGCCATCTAAAAGAAAATTGTGGAATTCCCATGTATAAAATAATTCAAATAATGAATCTTCAAATGATGAATCTTCCTCAAAATTAACAGTACAATTTTCGGCGAATTGACGTAGTTGAAAAGAAATAATTAACATAATTGACAAAGAACTGTACTGATTAGTAATAAACATTGTTTCATCAGCTTTTATTGACGATTATAATCACTTAAATTAGACGTGTTGCACCAGCGATTGCTTCAAAACAAAATAATTCATTGTTTATTCTTGTTTTTAATTTTTTTTAATGTGTATATTAGATTAATCTAACACCTTACGAAATATTAAAAGACATCGTTTGCTTCAGAATGATAAAACCGATTAAGAAAAGAAAATGTTAATTGGCTGTCATGCGTAATTTAATTATTTAAATTTATTAAATTTAACACAGGGTAATGATGGGAATATTATGATATGTAAGGTTTGCATGTCGCGCTCGAAGGTTAGGTCCCGACACATTCTTTGAAAATGCCTATACACACACTCACATATACAGCTTAACTTATGTCTGCTTTGACTATTGCAAAAAGTCGAAATTTCCCGATTTCCCGGTGGATTTTCCAAAATTTTCTTTCACATTCTTCTAATTAATGTATAACGAACATAATAAAAGAAAAATCAATCAAATAGGGCAGACCTTTTTCAAGCAATACGCTTAGAAAGAAGAAATTTTCTTGTATTTATTCAGATTTTAATATACAAAATCGAAATTTCACATTCTCCAGGTGGATTTTCTGCCACAATCTACTAATTAGCCTATAACGAACACAACAAAAGAAAAATCAGTCAAGAAATACGCTTTCAAAAGAAAAGTGAATTTTCCATTTTAGTCACCTCTTTGAACGCCCCTCACCACGTTAAAAAAGATTCACAATTAACAGAATTTTTTGTTTTTGTATCATAATCTAGAATCACCCGCGATAATACTTTTAACCTCTCTCCTGACTATTTAAATAGTTCATTACAATTTTTATAAATGCATCAAAAAAGAACATGTTAATATGTAGCTTTGCCAAGAATAATTTCATTAAAAATGTTTTTTATTTTATTGTTATGACTTTACTTTACTTTATATACGTCTAAATGTTGCACCCGCGACAATGGAACCGTCCGTATTTATAAAAATTTTGTGTCACAGAGTTTGTAATTTTTGGACTCCGAAACTACTGAACCGATCTTGATGAAATTTTTTATATTAATGTATGTCATTTGGTCCAACTTGGATAGTTTTTGTTGCGATGTTTTTTTTTTAAAGTTCCATAAATTTGTAACAGATGGCGATGGCAAAACTTATAAAAACGTCAAAAAACTAAAAAAATGATTGTGTTGTGTTGCTTGCTTTCTTTAGTAGCAAAAAATTAAACAAATGTGCGTGGACAAAAATTATAGCGAGAAAGGAACAATGACTACAAATCTCACACTAATATCACGACGGGGCTGCAGCAACGCGCGCCGGTCTATGCTAGTATACCTATATTTTAGAACGAATAGGAAATGATAAAGCCTTCCCAATTATGGAAGCTTGGAAAGAAATTTCATTCTTACATGGTGTTACACATATTGGAGTGACATATGCCGGGATGAAGCAAAGCTCAGTATCGATACACTAACAATAATTCTGATGAAGAGAAGTCTAAACCAGTTGTATTTTCCATACAGCAAAACTTATTCATGAAGGACAGGAACTAGAGCGAAAATTGAGTGATTGTTTTCTACAAAAGCACTCACATGTGTAACGAGCTCTTCTATTTCAAAGTGATATTCAGGAGGTCCATCGCGATTGACGTTGACTTGCAAAATCTGATCACTCGATGCTGTTTCGACTTGCGCTGTTGACCAAAAGCAGAAGCAAGGCAAAATCAAAAATTATAAAAACGACGACTGCTGCTGCTGGTGTGATTTTACCTGCTGTTGCTTCGACTGCGACTTTCAGTATTTTTCACTGTGACTCAAACACAGTTTAGAATAACTGTCACTGTTTAGCTCATCTCTTATTTAAACACTGGATAGACAATCACATGTGGGTTCTCCGAATCCCAAATACGACAATTTAGTCGATTAACAAATCCAGTTCACACAACAATTGAAGCCGAATTACCATGCACAGTGAAGAGAGTTCGTTGAATGGATTATTGAAGGTCAACAAGTGGATGGAAACTGCAATTGATTCATAAATTTTAAACTCAACTCTTATGACTCAAACGGAGATTTTCTCATATGAAACATATGTGGATGCTCATGAACAGTTCTGAAAATACTGAAAATGATATGACCAACTTAAAAATGTTGATGATTTGTTTTAAAAAGTAGCCGTCAGACTTTAAAATCGATTCTGAAATAATATTTTTTCAAACTTGTGCTTTATTTTCGTTTATCTTCATTTTCAACTTTGTTATTCATCAGTTTTTAATTTATCTTTTCATGTTTTTTTTTTCTATATGCATTTACATTATTGTGTTATTTGTTTGTTGTTTTATAGTTTTAATGATTTCATAATTTATTAATGATTTTTTTTTGTTTTTTTTTTTTTTTGCTAACAATTTGTATTTTATGTGTGTGATTTATGTGTTCTCGTATTTTGCTAAATTATGAACATGATTGATTGATTGATTTCTCTTCACTTCTGTTCGGTTCTGTTAACATATTTTCTTTTCTTTTTTTTTTCTTTTTGCATGTTTTAATAGATTCTATATATAATTATGATTTTTCCTATTATTTTGTTATATTATTTTATGCAGTTAATCTAAAGAAAATCTAACAAAATAATAAACATTTTTTTAATGAAAATGATAAATTAAAATATATACGTATAGTATGTCATAAGTATGATGATGATGATAATTTCATTACATTTGTTTTTTTTTTTAATTAACTAAAAACTAAGTTGATTGATTGATTGATATTTGTTTTTGACATAATGATTATGCGTTTATATGATGGGTTGGATTTGGTTTGATTTGGTTGGTTTGGTGCTTTAATATATGCCCATTTAATGGTTCATATTTATGATTTTTTTTGGTTTTTTTGTTTTTGTTATATTAACAAATTATAATAAATTTGTGAAAGAAAAAGACAATTAACTTAAATTTTATATTTATTGAAAATATATTTAAAATTTTATTTATTATTTAGTTGTATACAAATTATGGCAAATTGTAAAGCAAAAATTTGTTTGTTTATAGAAAAAAAAAACACTACAATAATACGAAGGCTTTATTTTGTAATTCGTAGTCATTGTTTTAATTTATGTATTTATTATTGAATAAATAAATAAATACAAATTTAAATAGAATAAAATTTGAAAATTATATTTATATTTATTTATTGTTTTAGAAAAAAAAAATGGCAAGTATAGTTTGTTTGTTTTTTTTTTTTTTTTGTATAAGAAAAATCAAAGGAGTCATTTTATATATGAGAAATAACCGACAGAAACTTATCTATTGTGATATCGTCTTTAAGACACATTCAATATACTATTTAAAATACAAATGTTTTTAATACATTTCATGAAAGTTTTTGGAATCTTAAGCTAAGTTTACATGATTGTCGTATTTTAGACAGGAGCGTCAAACGATTTATCTCCGGCTTACAAGAATGATGCAAAAGCGTCAATTACGCCAAAATCAATCGAAATTTCAATTGACCTTATTTTTAAAATAATCGTAAGCCACCAATCACCCGTGTATACGATTGGCTTGTTTTTTATCAATTCGATTGATTATTTTTATGACGCTTGTTTGCACAATTTTTTGATCGACAAAAGTTCTTCGTATATTACGCCAACTTTGTTAGATAGAGAAGACGCTGAAGGAAATTTGATTGAAGGCGAATGGAGCCAGAATCATTACCAGGCACAGAAGAAATGCCAACTTTAAATATTGAAATGAATGCCAAAGGAATCCGAGAAGTAAATGAACCAGAAGGAGAATTGCCATGGCAATATCAACATTTTTATTATATTAATTGTCCTACTTGGGGAAAATTGGTAAATTATCTATTTCGAAGAGTAGACAAAAATAAAATGATTAAACTTCAAAATGAGTACGGTCCCAGCATTTAGTAAGGAATTTCGTCCAAGTGAATAGCAACAGTATTTGCAGGTTCAATAGATTTTTGTAAACACCGCATGCAAAATCAGATATACATAGATGCAATTCGACTGCACATGTTCAGGCGGCCAGAAAACGGTGACTTTGGGCTTTGCTTTTTTATTATCTGATTTTGCTGTTTGTTGAACAGAATCACTTGTTTCACCAGAAAAATGAATAGCATCGACGAAACAATCAGGCCTGCCGATTTAGTCGTATAATCAATATGACTCTTGAAAATACCCCTAAGTGGCAAGCGTAAATCTTTTTATTGACGACTATGGTTGTCAACAATTTGGAAGGTGGTCTAAATATTGATGGGACAAATATAATAGTGTTAATGTACGCGGATGATATAGTACTACTAGCTGATGATGTGAATGTACTCCAATCAATGATATATAAGTTAGAGGACTTAAAATGGAGTATGAAAGTAAACCTAACAAAGGCAGAAAAATGTTCCGAAAGGGAGGTCGACTTTCGGCCCAAGAAATGTGGACTTACAAGCAAGAACGAGTAAAGATAACATCAGAGTACTGTTACCAAAGATGTCTTTCACCAAACACATCAACAACCGAATTGAGCAAGCAAAAAACAGCATTAACTCGACATGGCGTAATTTCCTAGGGAAAAGCGAAATCACATTAACATCAAAATGGCAGTTTGCAGGTGAATCCAAGCATATGCGGCACAGGTTTGGGGATACACAATGCCGGAAGAGGTAAACAAGTTCCAACGTTATTTCTTGAAAAGAGTGCAGAGGCTACCGGACGCTATCCCATATTATGCATTGTCATTGGAAACTGGTACTAAAAACAATCACATCTATACATTAGATCTGCATATGCAATTTATCACAAAGACTTTACTGTCATATAATGCAGATAGATTGCCTCAAAAGTTGTCAAAAGCTATTCTAAGTGAAAACGTTGCGTGGGCAAATAAATTTAATCAGCTGGGAGCAGAACACAATATAAGTTTTCAATGGAATGCTGGGATAGAAGAAGACTAGAGTAATCATAGCAATCAGCTCATTGAGGCATTAAAAGCGGTTTCGTGGAGTACATTGCTGGAAAAAGTAGCAGATAGCACAAACCGCTTTTATAAATACCTGGAACGAGCAGCTGGAGAAAAATATTTTAAAGCCAACCTAACTCAACGTGAAATAACGATGATAATAAAAGCACGCTGCGACATATTACCACTGAATGCAAATCGTTTTACGCCAGATTTGTCACCCATTTGTTCGATATGCAACAGGAATTAGCAAGAAACACTGACGCACTTCATATCAAGATGCCCTGTGTTAAATGAATTTAGGGTGTCACATTTTAAGAAGAATTCAAATGAGCAAAATGAGCTGATAAAAATATTAAACCGGAAGACTCTAACAAGCTATATATGCACAATATTAAAATATAGAAACTTTTTAATATCAGAATTCAGTTAACGGCTAACAGCCATGCTGTAAAATCACCCCTCGTTCTTTTTTCTTTTTTCCAAAAATGTATAAATTAAGTGTACCTATGTACATATATACGAAAAAATGAATAAAAATAAGTATACTATGGTTGTCGTTCGAGACTCCAATCATTTGTTGACGCTAATGAGCAGTCGATTGACGCTTGTTAAAACACAAGGGTCGTTTACACGATTGGCATAAAGGATTAAAATTTTATTGGCATAAACTGGCGACAATCTGTATATCAACCAGATTAAAGTATATTGACTTAAAAAAATTGTTCGTTTAGACCAAAAAGCGTAAATAACACAAACTTAGCAACTTAGTACAACTAACCAATCCAATGCAATCTTTCTATCTGTCTGTTTCAGTATTAAAATCTCCACTTCACTTTGAGATTTGAAATGAGATTTTATATATTTATTTACATAATTGAAACAATCATTGAAATTGGCTTAAATCTTTAATTATTTAACCATAAGTTGTTCAAGAAAGGACTGGCCATATTCAGTATTATACAAATTCCATGAACTCTTTTCAAAAGAAAGTATTAAAATGTAAGTTTTTGTAAAAAGAAAAATCTATAATTAATGTAAGAACATAAGTTATATGAAAACATTCGGATCGGATAAATATTTAAAGGCTGGAACAGAATGGTGAGTCTGAAGCCGGTCAAAAAATCAAATGCAGCTGTTTGTCGGCTCGGCTTCAAATCATCTGTTTCTCTATCAAATAACAAGCACAGCTGATTGCTGCTATTGATAACAGAAGCGAAAATGGATGAAAGCGTATCGCGAAGATGATTTTGCTGTTACAAAGTAGAGAATATTTGTATAATTTAAAGCACGCCGACTACTGAGGCTGAACCAAAGAGTATAAAATGTATAAAGCAAACAAATCGCTCAATTTAAGTGGAGCTTTTTTTTATCTAACAGCAAATTGTTTCTAATCTCGGGTAAATCTCAAGGAAACATACACACAATTTGTTGTTGGGTGTAAAAATTAAGAGAAATATCGAAACTTGAAATCATTCCGCTTATTCTACAATAGTTTTATGCCGATTATTTATCATATATATACAGACATATGTAAGTATGAATGACCCCAAAGATCATTAACATCACCATTATTAGCAGTTATAATTTTACGTATTTGACTATTTTTTTTTTGTTATTTATTTATTTTTTATACTTTTGCTATGAATATATTTGTTGGTTTGTTTGTTTCTTTCTTTTCTGGTTGCTGTTCATTTTTTTTTTAATTAATTTTTTTGTGTATGTCACTTGCATTGCATTTTCCATTTTACTATATAGTATTTATTGTATATATAACTTTCAATATTGCCTATACATATGTATGTGTGTGTGTGTTTGTTTGTATGTATGCATTTATATGTCAATTTATAGAATTCGTGATTTGCAACTATTTATTTATTTATTTACTTTATAGATTTTTTTTTTTTATTTGCTTCGTATAAAATTCTTAATCATTTTCACATTTGTTATACGCAAAAATATATTTATTTATTTATTTATTTATGAGTATATTTGATTTTATTTTATATAAATAATTTATTATGCTATTTTATAATTTTTTTATTAATATAATTTTTGCTTGTTTTTTTTTTTTATTTATTTAATTTATGCGTACTTTGTTTGTCAACGTTGAAACATTTTTATTTATATTTATGTGTGTATGTACTTAGTAAGTAATCCGCAGTCATTTTAATACGCCGTAAAAAATATTTCCGTATTCTTAAATCTTGTTTTATATTTTGTTTTTTCTTATTTATTTTGAATGCCTTCAAAAAAATGAGCTTAGCATAATTTTAGGCGAGTGCTTGACATAATTTTCTATTTTTTATTGTATAATATTATTATGTTATATAAGTATTTTAGAAAGTTCTTGTCTTGTTTTGGAAGTGTGTTTTTTTTTTCAAAAATCTATCCAATTCTTGATGGCTGTGTTTATGTAAAATTTTCATTCTTATATAGTGTGTCGTTATTTGTTTAATGCTAAATTACAGTTTTACTTTCATTTCATTTTTTATTATTTAATTTATTAATTATTAATTATTTAATTTTTTTTATTGTATTTTCCTCTTTTTACCCTTCCTCACATTACATTGGAGATTATCAAGCCTCCTAAGTGAAATTGTAATTTCAGGGGAATAGAATTTTATCAACGATCTGTCTTCATAAGTATTACATTATGCATATCATGTTTCAATCGAAGTTTCAGATACAATAATTTTGTTAGAAGAGACAGTCAGTCAATCTCATGAAAACTTGTGTTTTAATAAAATGGGACTTTACTGTAACATCTGAAAATTGTCAATTTATCGATATACATACATGCAATGTGTGAGTACTAGGCACTTTTCCAATTAACTATAATTTTTGTATATGAAATATGTGACAATCGAACAGGACCCTTAAATATTAATGACCTTTTAGACGGTCAGTTCAGACTCAGTTCATGTTATTGCTTCAGAAATCGAAATGGACTGACAAAATGCTACTTTTTACATGATCAGTCCAAATCTTTAGTGTTGTCAATCGTTTGTTTACATATTATTCGGTTTTTATTTATTTTAAAAGTATACATACATATGTGGTAATATGTATAATAACTCAATGATGACCGTCTTATTGCAATTGGCTTAGCTTTGGCGCTGAAGAAAGAGCAGAAGAATAGAAGACAATAACTGCCATCGTCAAAATAATAATACTAAACTTAAAGTAGGAAAATAGCATAAGAAAAGAAAAAATAAACGGCTTAACATATTTGAATGTGGTTTTGACTGATGTACTGTAACAAGCTTCGTGTAACATTTAGCGTTTATTTTATCGAAATCGACCTACTAAAAGATATTCATATTTTTAATTCTGTTGCCTACTTTTTGGCTGATTTTCGAATGTTTTCCTCTTTAGCTGCGGGGCAACATTAAAGATCTGATAATTAGAGAAAAAGATAACAAAATACACGCTATTCGTATACCACGCGTATGAAGACGGGGCACAGCTAGTATTCAATAAAGCCTATAACAAAATTAACTATTCAAATCCGTTTCTGACCCAGCTAGCTTGGTTTTTTGAAAGAAATTATTTGTCGCATATATATTTAATGAAGGAACTTCGCTTAGAACCATCGCCTTTAACTGTTTTGTCATGCTGCTGGAATTTTTCTATTACTTTTTCTATTACTATAGACTATAGACATCCATAAACTCTAAAATAAAATCATGATCTATAGAATACATTTTAATTTCATAACAGCCACTTGCAGTTGTTTGCTTGTTTACACTTATCGATATATCAGCGAAATGGACTGACAATAAGCTTTCGATTATCGTTTCGGATTTCGAGTTGATAATGGACTGAGACTGAGACTGAACTGATTGTCTAAAAGGGCCTTTTAATAGTACAGTTGTCATATCGGACAATGAATTTATATTGAGTAATTTTGATTGGAAATCTTTTTTTATGTGAAGGATAATTTTTAATCTTCGTTTAAACGAAGTTTTTGATTTTTCGTATTTTTTGGTTTTTTTTTTTCTTTTATAAAATTTGGTTTTTAGCTGCTTAAAAATTATTTGATTCTTCAGCACTTGATCTTATTTAGTTTGGCAGTTATCGATTCTTTTTTCATTTTGTTTTTAATTATTATTATTATTATTTTTTAAATAATATTTTATTATCTATAATCGTTTTTCGTTTTTAAAGCAACCAATATTTAAAATTGAAGCTATTTTAAAGTGTTTTTTATTTTATTTATTAATTTATTTATATTTTTTGCAATTAAATTTACTTTATTTTTATAAATGTATATATGTATGTGTATATATATAAATGTATGTGTGTGTGTGTCTATTTTATATGACTAACATTGGACCATTCCATTCAGACGACACTCTATATAAGAGAAAACTGACTACTCTCATCTGTTCTTCGCTTATAGTTTCGCTTTTTAATTTAATTTATTTATATTTTGCATTAACATTTTTAATTTATTTTATGAATACCTTTCACCCATAGTGTATCATCACTCGTCAGTATCCCAGAAAACCCATATATTATATGATAACAATCAACTTGTTGAAAAGAGTTAATTTTTCTAAGCACAGGCTTCTTATTGTCATAAGCTGAGAAGTAATGTTTCAGTCAGAGTTTCTCAATTACTAGAGAAGAGAAATCTATTATAACATAATGAGTTGCATTTTTCAACAATGGATTAGAGTTACAAATTCTACCATACACCCACACCATAGGCTGTAATTAAATAATTTAAATTTAAAGAAATAATAAACTCTACATAAACGCAATGCTTTTTACTAATATATAACACAATAGGGAAGATTGTCAAGACTTCTATATGATTCTATATAAACGGATTATTCAAATTTCAGTATTTTAATGAATCTAACATTTCTACCTATCTATCTAACCATGTATACACCTTTTTTGTGAAAGGTAAACAAACTTCGATGAAACCGAAGTTAATATTCTTTTCATATTGTGAGTATTTTTAAGACTGTTTTAGAATAAACGAGTAGTAAATATATTAGTGCATCGTGTTCTTTCCACTTCAATTATACAAATTGTAAATAAAGAATAATCACTCAAATTTAATAACTAAAACAGTCCCCAATTACGAATTTATTATTATAATTTTTTGTTTGTTTGTTTTTTTAATCAATTCAAAGCTCAGCATTAATTTAACTATTTATATCTAAATATAAATATATATATTTACTATATTTTTAATAATATTTTTGTTTCTTGTTTTTGGTATTTATTATACTGTAAATTTGAATATTTAAATTTAAATTTAAATTTTGTATATATAAAGATTTCTATAATTAAAACTAAAAAAATTTAAAGAAAAAATGAAAAAATCATTTAGAATTGAAAATTGAAATTTAATTTTGTTTTTACATAAAATAACATAGAAAACGTAATTGTGTTTTATAGAAAATTAGAATAAGATTATTATATAGACTAGAATGCTTCTTATATAGTATAGTATAGTAAATTTGCATAAGTTCTATTATCAGTATTGTTGTTATTATTAATACTACAAATATTAATAATAGTAAGAATAAAAATCATCAGTCGCATTCGGGGCCTTCGGAGAAATGACCGCGCACATCGAGCGCCGACGCCAACTGGAATACAATATGCGACAATGATGGATGCTCGAGTAACTCATTGGATGGCAATGGTGGTTCACAACGTGGTCTCATATGACGTCCACGAAAGCCACGATGTAATCTCAGTACAACATCACAGAAGACAAAACGTAAAATTAAAGTACGCAAAAAATCATCACCAAAAAATTGTACATAAGAGGAATCTAATTAAACAAAAGAATAACATTAATTTATTATGCAACATATGGAACTTCATTGAGGAAATTGTATCAATACCCTACCTATAAATCCTATGCCTTGTTCGATTTCATCGATACGACAACGTGTTACCAGACGTGAAGCCTCTGTTATAAACCGATCCACATAGGTTTGACAACGTTCCCAATGGTGTATGGGAACATCACCGACATTACAGACATAGCATAGAGCCGTGAGCGGGGAATGCAGGAACAAAGTAAAAAGTGAGCCATGATGTTGTACATCAGCTATAAATCCGAAAGGAAAATTATACAAATTAATTGTTTTGTTTTTCCATTTATGTGAAAGTGCACAAACTTAATAGTAGTTACCTTGAAATGCTGGCGGCACATCTTGCGGTGACATAAGTATAACTAAAGGTTGACCAAAATAACGCGGTATGTGTTGAAAGACAAATGAATTATCCGAATCGATAATTATGAACATTGGTCGTCGCGTAAACGGATAAAGATCACCCGGATAGAGACAATGATTCTCCTTATAAGATTTCCCTCGACACGCAAGGCCACCACCATCTACGCTATCACGTTTAACACTTGTGGCAAGGCCACCCAGTTCATAACCATCTAATAGATATAATAAATCATTTCATCAAAATTTATCAATTAAAGAAGCGAATAGTATGTAGTTGTTACGCACAATCTTCTGGATGTTTTGTTGTTGAAAAACAACCATCAGCCGACATATATAAAAGTAATGCGCCTCCCGGAGGCAATTCTTTAAATCCACTAGCTAAGAACACCAGAAGTTGACTAATAGAAGGCTTGTATAATAAATATTTATGAGGATTGTCACGATATTGACGGCCATTCTCCAAATAGCCCTTCGAACCAGGCACATCATATGGTATACGACCCGCAGCCGGACTGGCATCGTGTCCGTGTAGGCCGCCATGTGAGACACTCAATGGGTGCGTTGCTTCCGTTGGCTCACGTTCAAGTGTTTGAAGCATTCTATGTACACAGTTGCAGGTATATTAATTTTATAATAATTATTAAGTCAGTTTACAATGTGATTACCTAAACATATCCATTGTTAGTTCGGAGAACTTGGCTTGTTCACATGCTGAGCCAACAATGAGGATTTCTTGTAAACTGAGTGTCATGTGCGGCGAACGTTCGCATGGTGGCGTTGTCAGCGGTGATAACCTAGAACCGGAACCACTGAGAATATCAGTTTGTGCAGTTGTACTATTCTACAAGATAAAATCGGGGGCCCGTGCTTTCACAGAAGAATTGAATTGAATGCGGCGAACTAATGGAACGTTTACTCATATGATTTAAATGCAACTGCAATGCTCCGAAGTTGGATAGGATGCGATAAGGATTGGGATGAAAATGGACATATGATCTAACTTAGGAGATATTGGGATTTACGAAATGAATACATATAATGAACTCAAATGTTAGTATAGTATACGTGTATGTGGTGTGTGAAATGTTCTTGTATGATCATGTTAAAGTGCAAAGTTTAATGGAAAAGTGAATCTTTTTTTTTCTTGTGTTTCAAGTCTTCTGTGATAAGCACAACAATCTTATAGAGAGATAGTAGTAGTAGTAGTAGATAGATAGAGTATATGTTTAATTGTTTATACATAAGGAATAAAATAAATATATAATTATTAATAATTAAAATAAAAAAATATTAGCAAACTTAAATTGCATAAACTCATAAAAAAAGAAACCGTTATATCTCCGAAACCGAAAACAACCAACGAACGACATAACGACAACTTCATTTCCTCCGAAAAAGAAAGCACGGGCAGAATGTTTTTCGTATGCAAATATTTGCACTTGCATTGCTCACCTGTGTGAAAGTATTATGGGATTGGAATCTGCATGTAGAACAGCAACGGCAGCTTCAGCTTTAATAAAACCTTTAATTTCTTCCAATACTAGTGACCATTCCATATGATCTTCAGGTTCATAGCTACATACATATATAATAAATGATAGCACAAAATTAATATCCAATCAATCTTATTCAATATAATAATATTATTACGTTGATGTATATTCCTGTATCTGCTTCTCCAATTCGGTAACCAATTCTCGTACCAATTTCATTTTCTTTAGCAACAAACACACAACAATAAAGCGTGCATAATATCGTAGCTTTTTCACCATCAAATCTGGACGATCCTCTTGAATGGCACGCGAATAATAGGCTCTGCCACGTATGGCCGCATAAAATTGATACGCCTCATTCAGGTAATTCGTTTCACTGGTTCTTAAGCTATTCAAATATAAAATAAAATATTTTTTAATAAAGATTTACTTATGGTAATACTTCAATAGCAATCTGATGTTGTTTTTATGGAAAAACTAGCCGTTATATATTTTCAAAACTGGGAGATGCCGCAAATTGGTAACAAACTGATCAAGAATTTACTTTAGTTCAGGGTTGTCCAGCCTTTTTTGTTCCGTGGGCCGCATTGGACCGAAAATCAAATTGATTTGTCTCCTCTCCAACAAGTTGACGTGCAAAAAAGAGGGTGTTTCCCTCAGTTTACTTGAACGGTGATCAAAAAAACCTTTTACCCAGAGTACTTGAGCGACGAACCAAACAAACAAAAACCTGACCAGCGGCCCAACAGACAGCCCTGCTTTAGATCATATCTTATTCATTCTTCAAGAATATTACTTATTTCATGAAGAGTTTAAATGTACCCCAATACGGTCAATGGAGCATAATTATAGCTTCCAAGAACATTAATCTGATCGCCTTCGAACCTCTTATTTTCGTTGTTAATTAATGAAACATCTTTGGCAAATGCTTTCGCTTAACTTAGTCTTACGACGGTTTAAGAATTTCATCTCGTCGTAATACTAATGCTCCCAAACTGTTTCTATTAATTATTATCTTTTGATCTAAAAACCATGCCATATGCCGTAGACTCAATAATATGTACAAGATAAGCCATCTATTATGTCGGTAAACGTTGAGCCGTACAATCGATTTTTATATATATGTGAATTTATTTAATGTGGTCCTTTGCAATTTATTTGGAGTAGTTTTTGAATACAACATCAATTAAGTGGCCGCCTCCTCTATTGGCCACAGCAAAATGTTCCCTTTTTGCTTCGTTTTTCATTACCTTTTCAAGCATCTCTGACGGTATAACAATGATTTCGGCACAAATGTTTGCTTTGAGTTCGTCAATGGCCTCCGGCTTGATGGCGTACACTTTGCTTTTCAAATAACCTCACAAACAGAAGTCCAGAGGAGTTAGAGCTGGAGAACTGGTTTGCCTCTTTTTGACATCAGACTTCCAGGGAATTTTCGTTGCAGGAACTGAATTGTTTGATTTGCAATGTGGCATGGCGCATCGTCTTGTTGAAACAAGTGACCATCAAGACCATATTCACGCATTTGCGGGCAGACTTAATGAGCCGACATCCACCGATATCGATTTCCATCAACTGTTTTGTTTTCTCTGAAAAAATATGCCCCAAAAATGGTTTTGGCGCAAACGCCGGCTTAAACTTTCACTTTTTGATCATGCAATGATGTTTCATGGATCTCGTGTAGATTTTCCGTTCCCCAAATGCGGCAAATTTGCTTATTAAAGCTAATTAAAGAGTGTGAAATAAGCCTTGTCGGTCATCAAAATTTTCTTCCAAAAATCAGGTTCAGTGTCAACCATCCGAGCGAGTGTTTGGCCGTATTCCAAGCGGAAATAAATGCAAATCATCTTTAAAAAAGCGCCGCAAAGTGGTTCCACTAACGCCAAAATACGATACGATACTTTTCGATTTTGGGCAACGCTGTCTCTGACCGCTTCAACCAGTTCATTGGAACTTTTTGGTCGTTGATAAACGGCATGTTGACGATCTACCACTGTCCCGTGCTCAACAAAATTCGATACCAAACGACGAATAGTATTGTCAGACGATACCTGTTGGCCTCGATATTTTCGACGATACGCACGTTGAACAACTGAACGACTGTTTTCAATGTACAGTGTCACTACTCCGGCTCATTGTTTCGGTATGAAGCGATTCATGAAATTGTACTGAATTGACGTTTTAAAGACATGCCCACTCAAGGCAATCGGTTGACAAATGTTAAAATTATTCAATGTTTACATGCCGACATAAAAGATGGAGCAATTGTATGTGGAAATGATATCATATCGGTCTATCCAATTATGCCAGTCCCTAAGCCAGTCTCTTACCCCAATCCTCTTCTATTTTTGTGCCTTTAACACTTTGTTATGCTTGTAAATCATAGAACCGTATGCCTTAGACTCCATTATACATATTGAGTCTATCCAATTATTTCTATGTCAGTCCCTTATCCAGTTTATAATCTATGGAATTCGTTACAGACATTGCTTATTGTCATAGATTAAACAGATAATAATGTCGAAGTCAGAGGTTTCTAATTATTGTAAGACGTAGTTCGAAAATTTTGTTAGCTAGTTTCTTAACAATTTGTACAAACTATGAAAAATCTATGGTCTATTGGTCTATTTGATAAAGCTGCCATATAA
This sequence comes from Amiota communis, assembly GCA_037043315.1. NCBI lineage: Eukaryota > Metazoa > Arthropoda > Insecta > Diptera > Drosophilidae > Amiota > Amiota communis. The sequence goes on from JBAMAV010000230.1 coordinate 52,491, forward strand.
AGCATTTGCGAGTTTTTGTATAGAAAACTTTTACCTTTCCATAGATATTGTATGGAAATATCAGAAACTAATGTGAAAAGACTGTTACAACACACAAAGTTCTTATTTTATCCTGATTTATGCGACATTCCAATACTCACTAGTAATGATAATAAAGCTGTCCAATTTTACTCGCTATTTCACCGATCTGCCAACGTTTGAGCCCATATTTCGAATCCAATACCATACGATGTTGCTGTTGAAATTTCCAGAGTTTTGTATAAACATCGAATGTGCGTCCAAAGTACGCCTGCCACTGACGATGTCCATATTGCGGTAGATCTCTATAAAAACCAATCAATGAAAATATATTATGATCATCTCGAAAAAAGAGAAACCTATTATTACTAACCTGAGTCCATTGAACAATTGCTTGGATTTCTCAAGCAAATGACAAAACTCTAAGATAAGCTTTCGATCCTGTTCTTCAGTCGATTCCATTTTCACCATGCCGTTTCACAAATGCATATATGTTATGTGGAATGATTCAAAGTGCTGCAAATGAGAATAAAAATTACTTGATTAATATACTTATAGAAACAATTTTTTCAGAATAAAAATCTTTAGGCCTTTCAAAAAAGCAATATATGTATCTGCAAAGTGCATGGCATTTCAATCTTAAAAAAAAAACTATGTACTATCTTACTGTCGGCCTTCAGCAAGCTAACGAATGCGGTTTGGTTACTTGGTGGCGGAGGGGCCTACTTTCTTTACTTTGTGGGTGTTGAAATGTTTTTCGTGGTTTGCACAGGCCACATGGAATAGAGGTCACTACTATGCAAAGTACGCATCAGCGTTGCTCGAGTTGTCGTTATCAAAAGCTCATTTGACTAAACTAGCGCCATTCACAATCTGAATCACATCACACTGCATCACATCGCTTAGAATGCTTCTCGATTCGTCTGCTTGCTATTAACTGGCTTACACTCAATGAGTACTGAATACTGCAAGCGGCGACCAGACCAAGCAAACGAGTGGACGAGGCAAGAGTGGTTCTCAAAATGTTGAATCTATCTTTGAGATACACTTGAAAATCCACACTTACTCATTTTTACATACAGATACATCCACACACACACACACACAGAGCGCACATTCATTCATTCATCTATAGAAATATGCAGAGTAAACTATGCCGCAAATAAACAAACTGAATCATCTATTTTTTTCTGGTTTCTATACTTTTTTTTAGGTTTTTGTTTCAACACTCGCTAATAACGCGCATCGCATCGAGTGGTATTAAGGGTAGTGATGCTAGAAGCAGTTTTGGGCAGCATGTGGTTGACTGTGTCAGCTGCTGCCTCTTTGAGTTGCATACAAACAAACATGTATCTGTATGCATAAAAAATAACTATCTGATCTCTTGAAATTCATTCATATTCAGTACTCATTGTTGTTGATGCTAATATAATCGACAAGTAGCACTGGCAATGGCAAGAGCGTTTCAGAATAGACACAAATCTACAAAACATCTAAATACATCGACAACATCATGGGCATGGATGTGAATGTGCTTGCTGCACGTGACGTGGGGTGTGGTGGTGTGAGGTAGGTGTTTGTACTATTCTGACTAACGATAAATGATCTAAGTAATTTAATCGTTTAAACATGCATGATAATGTTAATTTTATTACTGATGATTTTAATATTGTTGTCGATGACGATGTCGATGTTGATGTCATCATGGCTGGCAAGAGATGTCACTATGTCAACAATAGTTATTGACGTATGCTTAATATAATATTTATTATTGTATCATCATTTATTATAAATAAAATAAAATAAATTGAATATGAAATAATGACCATAATAGTTACATATGAGTGAGTATATGTATTTGTACATGTGTTGCTCTTTGATGTCAGTTGTGATGTTGGCATTCTGCCTTCCGAATTCCCCTTACCCCTTCTTTCTTCCTTTTTCCCTCATTCAAACAGTTCAATTGAATTGATTTGAATGCATTGAGTTCTTTTTCAATCAATGTGAATCACAAAAAATATAAAAAAAACATCACATAAAAAACACAAAACTTTCAATTAAAAAACCAATTTCTGAAAACAATATAAGAATAAAATCATTTTTAGCAGAGAATTATTCATCAATCCAACATCAATAGTCATGATCTAGGGTTTGTTCTTTTTTTATATATGGTTTTGTTCATGAAATTTCACTACCTTCAACTTTTTATTCTATAGAATTTGTGTTTCAGTTTGCACAGTGTCGAAAAGTTCCCAAGAAATTTTCATACAAATTATGTTATTTACATCAATTTATCTATGTAGTTAGTTTCTTCCTGAATATTGCAGACATACATAAGCTTGTGATAAAGTTTTCAAATTTCAAAATATGATAAACTCATTAAATCAGGTAATCTTACACTGGTCAACAATATTTTAGTGGTTCTTTACTCATTCGAGGTCACCGACTTCAAATCTGTCATCAGTTTTTGTATCAGCTCTAGTTTTTGAGATACATCTACATCATCGTTATTACCTTTATATGGAGTTTTTTTTTACATTATCTACACTACCGCTCATGTTGTTTATGTTATTGAAAATCTTAAACATTCAATTAACATAAAGAACGATCAACAAATTCATAACTATTCAGCTTAATAAGAATAAGTATTTAATATTCATAATATTTTAGTAGTTATTTATTTAGTATGGCATGATGGTCTCATTTACAAAATAAAAAATGTGCTTTCACAGAACTCACACAAACTGTTAGAAGGCTATTCGTGGTAAGAAGCAAAAATTTCACCTCTAACGAGCATCACAGCGTTTAGCTGGCGTGCCACAAGGGATTGTTCTTGGTCCGCTCACCGCTAACATCCCTACAAATCCCCGCCTTTGCAGATGACACTGTAATCACCAGTTGCTCACGCTGCCTCAAAAAAGCTTCGAAAGAGCTAACCGATCACTTGCAACTTTTATAGGTCTAGATGGATAATTGGCGTATAAAAATCAATAAGCACGTGACATTTACCCTACATAATAGTGACTGTCCGTCTATCATCCTAAATAACACCACTGTTCCACACTCTACTGAAGTCACCTAACATGGAGTTTATTTGGACAGATGACTCACCTAGCGGAAACACATAGAAGACAAAAATATTAGCATGAAATTAAAAGCCCAGTTCCTGCACTGGCTCTTAAACCCAAGATCTGGACTAAGCCTCGATCTAAAGGCGCTACTATATAACAGCATAGTGAATTCAATCTGGACATACGGTTCCCAGCTTTGGGGGCACGCTAGCTCAAGTCATCCAAAGAGCTCAATCGAAAATACTTCGATTTTTAAAAGGTGCTCCTTGGTACATATCGAATGCGAAAATCCACAGGGACCTTAACGTTCCACTAATTAAAACTGAACTGGCCCAACTGAAGCAGAAGTACCAACTCAAACTCTCGCAACATCCTAACCCACTAGCTCGTACACTCTCACAAAAGAACCCACGCAACACTGTAAAGTTTCTTCAGCTCACCACGAAGGGAACCTGTAAATCAATCAGTCCATAATTTTAAGATTTCTACATTATTGTGTTGTTTGTACTCGTGTACAAAGTGATTCAATAAATAAATAAAGTTCGAACCAAAAAAAAAAAAAATATTTCGCGGAAGTTGAAAAAACACAAATAAAATATAACGGTAATCGCTTTTGTCTTATCTTTTTTTCTAAAAACAGGTTTAAAGATAAAATAAGATAGAGGCGATAAAAGTAAAGGAAGACTTGTAAGATCATAAACAACATGCAACTAGTCGTTATTCAAGCTTTATACACTACCTACTTTTAAGCTCGCAATGTCTATCATGTCATCGCCGAGAAGGGTTTGCAAATACATACGACCCCATTTGTTTTTGTTACATATGTTGTGAATATGTTTTCCAAAAATATCATATCAGTATAACAGACTTCCTGAAAGAAGAGTGTTTCAAGCATATTTCTAGGAAGAATCCAAACCTGAGTTAAAAAACTCAAAGCAGGCATATTTGACAGCACACAAATTCGCGAATTGGTGAACAATCCAAATTTCCGCGGTTCAATATCAGAAATTGAGAAGAACATATGGGATTCGTTTGTTTGGGTAGTTCATAATTTCTTAGGTAATATGAAAAGCGCGTGGAAGAGATGTTGTCTCACATGTTGGATGCAACACGAGTATCTAATACACTACTTGCACTTTTACCTAGATAAATTTCTAGAAAATCTTGGTAATTTCAGCGAAGAACAGTGAGAAAAATTTCACCAAAACATACGTACTATGGATGGGATGCCCATATGATGCCTGACTATTGTTGGAGCTCGGAAAGGTATCTACCTAACGTTACTCATTCACGATAATCATATAAAAGAATATTTCATATCGTTTCATAAACCTTAAACGAAAAAATTTTAAGAAAAATGTGTATTTTGGAGAATAATTTTAATTTTGAATTAAATAAAAACTAGAACTGTTACGACAAAACTGTTATTTTTCCCGTCATCAGTGCCTCGAAAATTACCTAGAACAAACACAAAATCTCAGGAAAATGTTTCTTGTTGGCAAGTATTACCATTGCAAATTTTAGCTTTTGTTGTATTTGCTATGTGTTAATTTTCAGTGACCTATGTACCATATGTTGTATGTTTTTGTAAAGTACTGAGACACGTGTTTATAAATATTGAAAAATATATCACCCACAAATCAATGTTAATTTATTATTTTTATAAATCATTAATAAAATAGTACTTATGTTAAACAGTCAATTTTAGGACTTTATTTATTTCTTTCTTGTATTGGTACCTAATTAATTCTCAAATGGTAAATGAAGTAACTAAAAGCTACACAATATTCAGAAGAGTATAAATTGTATAAAATTGTATTTCTAACATTTTGATTAAGAAAACTGAATTTTGGCATGAATAAATATACTAAAAATGTTCAAAAAGTTTTTTAAGATGTTCTAGCAAACTTTGAGGTTAGAACTCTTGGCTTCAGATCAATTATGAATAGATTTAATGATCACTACAGTAACCATTGTTCAAAAAATAAACATGAAATTATGATATTCCACTTGCTACAAAGTTTTTCTTAGAAATTTGTAAAATAGATTAAGAATACATTTATAAAAAGAATAATAATTGATGTAATGTAACTTGTATCTCACACAAAATTGATGGTGATTGGAAATCAAAAGATACCAACTTGAGAGTTCTTTGTTTACATGCTTAGCAAGACTATAGTCTATGTTCGTATATGTCACAAAATTAGTTTAAGAAAATAGAAAATTAATTAGAAAATGTGAAATCAAATTGAAATGCTGTTACGGTTGATGTCATTCATTGATCAATTTTTGTATAATTTTAAACAATCTGCACCACTGTATCACACTTAACCAAAACCATAAGCAGAACATTTTTTAGCCATTTTCTCCAATCGACTGTACACACTCATTTTCAATCTTTTTTTTTAGCTATTTCGCAGCCATTATGGACCCACATTGATTTACATTGTCTACAGTGTAAACTGGGTCGGTATACAAGACAAGGATAGGCAAAAGTCAGGCCAGGCCAGGCTATGTTAGGGCAGACCAAACTAAACTAAGGCAGCTAACAACAGCGTCAAAAGTGGATATGATCTCATCATGGCTTTACTACTACTACAGTTTGGGTTAAATAGTTTGCTTCATTTTATTTATTCTCTTCATTTCATTTTTCCTTTTTTGTTTGTAGACAAAACGGAAGCTGTACATATATAAATGGTCCTCTGTATCTATGTGGATATTGAGTGAGTGAGTGAGTGTATGAGTGTGGTGTCTATTTACAAGGCAAACTATGCTAAACAAAGGCGACAACAACGACGACAACAACACAATGAGGATGATGAGAATGATGAGAACAATGATGATGATGACGGCAACGATGAGGACGAGGATAATGACTAAAATGACTAAAGCACATGGCAAACAACGTGTAACACAAACCCCAAAATAAAAAGCCAAAGTCGTCGAGCATATTTATGGCGCCTTAATCAAATTAAGTTCTATTTAGTAGACGCACAAAGCGAATGAAACAAAATAGGACACAGGCATGGACACCAAATATGTAACTAACCGACCAACATAGGCGCCAATGTGAAAAGTAACGCATACGCACGGTTGTGCGACAACAAATAGTAACGCATTTTTGTTGTTCTGGTGTTTTTGTGTTTGTATTTAGCTAGGAAGAGCGCCTTTGTCAAACGAAGCGTTAAATGCTGAAACAACTTTGAGTCAAGCCAGAAATAGAGACGAAAGTCAGTCAAGTGGACCACTAGATTAGAGTAGAAAAAGCAAATGAAGAAGGGAAGTAGTAAAGTAAATGAGAAATGATATTTTAATGATGATGATAATGATGAATGAAACTGTTGGGCTATGCCTTTGAAGACATTTTCAGTAACTGTGTTAACTTCATCCACCAACATCATTATCAACATTATCAACATCATCATCATTATTATAGTCGTAGTCGTAGTCGTAGTCATAATCATCAATCCTCTAACCTCATCAGCATGTCAACATGTTAAACCGGAAATGAAGAAACACAAATACGCATACAACAATAAAAAAACGAAGAACAAAAACAATGTTGACTATAGCGACAAGGATGACGACGACTACAATTTAGACTACTTGATGTTGTAGTTGTTGCTCATTAACACTCATCCACACACACACACACTTATCTAAAAATATATACATAGTTATATATAGGTATATCCATACATGTATGTATGTCGTCTATTCATATAAATATACACAGAAAGGTGTGCTCATGCAGCTAAAAGTGATGACAAGCCGGCGACATACTAAGTTGACTATGACTAACACGAATCAAAATTTTTCTATAAATGTATGCAGCAGTACCATGCTTGAGAGGAGGGGGATGTATGTATGCTTTCTTTGTATGTTTTAACTGTACCGAATACACAGTGCATTCTATATCATCATTCCATCTTTATCATGGCCCATCTCAACGTAACTCAAACCAACCCAACCGACATCAGCTCAGCTCAACTCGAGCTCCTCAACGACAATGATGTTGATGACGACAAAAGTGGAAAATCCCAGCAAACAAAGCCAAAAAAAGTTTAAAAAAAAAATTGCTGACGAAAAAAAAAGTTACAACAACAACAATAACAAAAAACAACTGCTGGAACGCACTTTGCTCATCAGCATAAAGAAGCGAAGTGGGAGTGGAAGACAGATATGAGGAGGTAGATAGGTAGGAGCAATCCAACTGACTCGAATCGTGGCAACCAAGAGAATACAATATAGCATGAGCATGAGAAAAGACGGGTAATGGTCGGATGGATGGTTGGTTGGTTGAATGAATGGATGGTTGGTTGTTTGTTTGGTCGCATGAGAATGTGGAAAGATTTGGCACGCCAAAAGCACTTCGACGTTCAGGCGGTCGACTGCATTACGATGAGATGAAACTTCATGATATGCTCTAAGCTATGATTGTACATATATGTATGTACATATATGCATTTTCATCTCGTATATATATAAATGCATATGTGCTTTTGGTATATGTACATATGTATGTGTATAGCATCTCACATGTGTTTCATGTGTTCATACAAAAAGCAGTTGGTTGAGTTTTCAATGGCCGCGAGCGCCTTGCAAGTCTTGATGGCGCTTTGTTTTAGCTAGAACACGCGCTGTAATACAAAACCATTCCCCGCTTCTCTCATACAAGCATCAACATACTCTGTCTATCTTTCTTTTACATACATTTTGTTATTTAACAAACATGAACATTTTCTTTCCCTTTCAAATCTGCTTTATGACAAGTAAGTGTATGTGTGTGTATGGTAAACAAACCAGAATAAGAAAGTCTTCTAAATATATAAATATATATATACATATGTGGGTTTGTAAAATAATCCTTCAAGCAAGCGTTGAATATCCTATTTGACGGTTTTTCTTGTTGTCGTTGTAATGTTTTATTTTTATTTTTCGCCTAAAAGGTTAAGCTGATAGGAAATAATGATGTTGTCCTTATTGTTATTATTATTAGTAGTAGTTGTAGTTGATGATATTCTTCTTCAAAAAAAATGTCCACAACGAAATATGAAAAATATCAAATAAATCCAAGTTTATTTAGGTTTAGCATTTGAATATTTTCTTGTCCCCTAAAAGTATGCTACACTTTTTATAAATAATAGAAAGCCACTTTAGAAACAAACTTCTTTCTCCGTTAACAATACAAAATTAGTACTGTGCTGATTTATTCTATACTATATTAACAATCAAGAACTATTAACAATTAAAAACTAAAACTCATTTAACTTGAAATTACCCCCGATACCAAGCATTTTATAGTTTTTTCTTTAATTATTAATTCTCATTAAATATTTACAAGCAACTTTGCCTTTTTACACATTAATGTATTATTCATAATGGGAACGCGGAACACAATAAACAATAAAATGAGGGAGATATGCAATTAAAAATGTCTATGCCATATCCAATTTTCACTCCATTTACATTCATTTGGTTATTAGACTCTCAAACAATAAAATATGGTAAACAAACCAAATTCATGTAGACGACATGACGAATAAATACCTTCTAAATGTCAATAATTAACGCATACCAAACCAAACCAAATCATACATACTCATATATGTAGATTTGCATACACAATACTAGAAAGCACGCATTCCACATATCTTTTGCGCGAGGACACGCAATGCAAAGGCAAACAATTAAAAGGGAAAAATCAAAGTAACAAAAAAACCACCATAAAAGCGCCTAAATGAACAAACAATGAAGAAAAGGAGATATAAATTGAGAAGAGTGATGTACACGACGGGACACGAAGAGTAAAGAAGGACAATCAGACAAATATGATGATGGACAGACACTTAGGAAGTCCAACTGACTTCAAACTTCAGACAGTGCATTAATATTTGTGCTAAGCAAAAAAAAAAGGAAGCAGAGAAAAATATAAGAAAGAAACCCAACAACAGAGATACAGACATACTTACATACATTTGTATGTATGTAGAATGCAGGACGAGGAGTTTTTATAATGCCCACAGGCTAACAATGCACACATGATATACTTACAGAGAGAAAGGACTCACTCACTCACTCAACCACTCAGTCACTAACTCACTCACTTATTCGTTCACTAAACTTAGTGCATTTGCCATGATACTCGTTGCTGCAATGGTTCCTGTGTCCTTCCCCATCATTCCCTTCCTTTCTTTTCCTATCCTAAGTCATGCAATCGCAATCGCCGTCTGAAATGTGTCCAAAATAATGACAGTGACAATTTTGATATGTGTATGGCATCTCAGTGTGTGTGATGGAGGCAAACCAAATGGCGGGTGGAGGTAGTTAGATGGACAACAGGAAGTATGTGTCCTGTGACAGACAGACAGACAAACAAACAAACAAACATATAGTGAACAAGGACAGTAAAGCACTAGCTCATATGGCAGTCAAAGGGGAGCAAGCAAGTGTGTGAACAATCAATCAGACAGTTAGTCAAACGACATACAGCGAGTCAGTTAGTCAGAAGGACAGACAGTGTGCGACGAACAGCTACGGCATGTCGTGCGCGCTATTTGGGGTGGTCTTGCCTTTAGGCTTTGCGAAAGGGAAACAGTCAGTGTAGACTATGCACACACACTCACACACACACGTTGTTGTCACAATATAGTAGTATTTTGTACACGAGTCGTCGTCGTCAATTCGAAGTTGAAGTTATTGCCGCAGGACTTGCAAATTATATACCACATAGAACGAATAGTGATTTATTTTGACTCTTTTTTTTAGTTGCTGTTATTGTTTGTATTTGTGTTAGTGTTGCATTTCCGGTTATATTAATATTTCCGATTTTGATCTTACTACATTATTTTCTCTCCATAATACAAATAATTGGCGAATTTTTGTAATAAAACTTGCTTTCTTTGCTTTGATGTCACGTGACATTTATGTATTTTGTCACACACACACACATGTGGACACATGCTTACACTTTTGTTTCACTTACTATTTTTTCACAAATTTTTATTATTTTTTTATTACAATTTGGTCAAATTGAATTTTTTCTTTTTCTTTTTGGATTTTTGTCTTTTTGTTTTAATTATTTTTTAATGAACATCACAACCTGTCACAAAGCACGCCATTTTAACACTGCCTTGCTCATTAGTACACGTGTATGCGTGCGTATATTTCGTATGGATTGGTATGTACACATGCGTGTGTGTATTTGCGTGTGATTTTTATTCCCGCGTCTCGTTTACAAACAAAACTATATATTTTTTTCTACTTTAACTTTCTTCGCCCACCTCCTCACTCACTCACACACTGTTTCTCCTTCACCACTTTGCCATTCTTTGCACGCTACTACTTCAACATGTGACTGACAACGACTGATGGCGAATGGCGGATGGGTGACTTCTGAACTGTGAGTGTAGGTGCTGTTTTATGATGTCTTTTTGCGGTGACTGTCAGTCAGTCTACAGAAACTTCAAAAAGCAACGAACGGACAACATCAATTGCTTCTTTCTTTACTCCATTCGAAATTATTCGTTCGTTTGTTGCCAATAAAAAAGAAATGGAAAAAAATACATTTCACCATAAGAAGAAGCCGACTGAATTGGAAGTTGTAAATGCATACACCAGAGTTTCTTAAACTTTGTCAAACACTGAGCAGTTTTCAATTTCGAAATTTCCACGCGGAGCACTAAACTTTGAACTTTGTAGATATATTTTCAATTCTTAAGCATTGTCATTTTTGCGAAGCACTGTGAATTGTTTAAGAAACTCTGTCATACACAATAGGCATGAGAATGTATAATATGCATTCGTGTGTGTGTGTGTGTTTATATGGGCGAGCAAATGGGCGTTTGTATTTAACACCCACTTGCTACTATATCCACTACTACTACTAGTTTTACTACTACTTACGATACTACTACAACTACAATTACTTTTATGCACTTGCCTACATACATATATACATATGTGTATGTATGAAATTCTTTCGTAAAGCGGCCAATAGACGTAGGTATATTATTATTGGGCAAGTACCATTATAGATGAATTTCACTTGTTCGTCACACTGTTCACATTTTACACTTCACTTCACTTCACAATTTAATGAATTTAATGTTAGTTAGTTAGCCACAAACAGGCGTTCCCAAAATTATAGCTTTTTCTCATTTAAACTGATTCCAATCAAAGTCTGATTACACAATATTGTCCATTCACTGTAAATAGTTTTTCTTTTTATCAATTTCAATCTTATAGTGGCTCGTATCACGATGATTCGGTTTTGTGTTTCACAGTGTTATGTTAGTATCACGAACAGCTGTTTTTTGTTTTGATTATGTGTGGCGCGACACAAAAAAGGAAGAAGAATGTACCTAACAATCACAAAAAACGACGATATAATCAAAATGCTGCCAACTTACATGGGAAAATTGCGCAACACTTCTAAGAATGACCTATCGAAAAATCCAAATCAAAGCTTATCAATTTGAGATTCGAATCGTTCACTGGAATCACATCTACAACAACAACCCCTCAATTTTGTCATTTTCCCTGTTGTTGTTGTCAAATGGGACTCGAATCAATAGTTGCAACATCATAGCTCACTGTAAATCGGCTATTATCTACAAACGAATCAAACTAAGTTTGTCAATACTATTTCACGTCTATGGGCCGCTTTAAATACAAATAAGTATCACCATCATCATACCTTTTTCTATAGCAGCAGCACATTGTTGTCGTTATTGTTGTTGCTATTGTGTTGTTTTATTGAAGTAATCGCTGTTAACAGTAATTGTTGTTGTCGTTGTTGTTGCTGCCGATGTTGTTGTTGCCTTTCGACTTTGTTTTTGCCAAAACAAAATTAAAAATGCACTTTATTTTTTTACTTTACTTAACTACTTTTCTTTTCTTTCTTTCTTCTTTTTGCACTCACTTTGCTTTACTACTATTTATTTGATGCTACAATTGCAATTTGTGTATAAAAAAAAAAAATATACATACTTCTACTTATTTTATTTCTCTCTTTATATATTAAGTTGTGGGGATAATTTTACGATTACGATTACGATTTTACTACGATACTCCCTCCGGTCGTACTACTACTAATTTGCTGTTTTGACTTCGAAACCAAATTGATGCTACGTAGTTACTTTACTTTATTCTTTTGTTGTCAATTCGTTGTAGTTGTAGGTATACTGGGAATTATTGGTGTTGTTATCAATGCCGGCAACATCATTATCATCATCATCAACATCTTCAGCATCATCTTCTTTCTCCACATCATCATCATCATTCTATACTTTTATAATAATTTTTGCTATTATTTACTACTTTTCGGCGCCGTTCGTCGTCATCATTCTTCCAAACGCACTTGACATATGTTATGCCTTGCGTTTTTGGTCCTGCTACTGCTGCTGCTCCTGCTTCTGCCTATGATGTTGGTGTTTTCTGCTATGCTTTTTCACTTTGCCGGTTTTTCCTTTTGCTACATACATACACGTACACGTAACTATATACAACCACATCTGCACTACACACACACTCGTGCAGTTCCACAAACACATACATACATATGTACGTGTATTAACAACGACAACGACGACGACGACGACGAATTCTCGTTAGTTGACAACTTTTATCAACTTTTCGCGCACATTTTCTTTGGAGTTTTTCACGTATTCCTTATGCTTTTCCGTATACTCCTTTCTTTGATTTCAAATGAACACTTACATTTAGGTTGAACAGAATTTGAATTAATTATTTAATATATATTTCTGTAAATATTTCTTTTTAAATGCCAATTTACGCTCGGAGCTTACGTCTGCCAAACGTCGTCGCGTATTGGATTTTTTCGCATTTACATTTTTAACGTCGACGTCGCTGTCCGGCCGGGGGTGGTTTTTGTTGTCTTTATTGGTTAATAGAGGGCGCTGCGAATACAAATAGTACAGCCCTGGAACAGAAAGGGTATGCTTATTTTCAAGGATACTCGCTACTACTACACGCTCGATGAAATGTAACGTGTAATAATTTCACTAGGAAATGATTTTTAAATAATTTGTAAATAATTAAAAAAAATAAATAATAAATGACTAGCAATACCAAAGCAAAACTGCCCACATTTTATAATTTCAATATTGTTATTTCACAAAAGCTGTTTCATGTGTACGTACTGAAGCACGCGAAGCGAGCTCTGTAGTTTGAAGCATAGAAAGCTTAGAAAGCCATTAAAACGCGTATAAAGCCAAAGCGTCCAAAGCATGCTATGTAGTTAGACTTTTAGATTTGTAATCTTTTCCATAAATAACGGGCATTGTACGTGAAGTTCTGAAATTCGTTCATATTGGGCATATTTGTACTTCTAGGGAATATGAAAGTGTTCACATAATATTTTTGTTATTTGAGGTTTAGCTGTTACGATATGGGATTCTATAGAATTCACCTGATTGACGGAAGGCTTTCTTTGAAATATTATTTTCATTTTGAAGTTAATTATAATTAAATAATGAATGTAATGTTTTTCATAATGAGGAAATTGACTGCTCTTTTTGATTTTCCAATCAGATTTCAAATTTGAATATTTGTTCCAGTGTTAACCCGGAAGTAAGTATTTCAAATACTTATTTTAACAACTTTGACCATTTCAATTTCAAATTTTTTAACGGGAAAATAAAGCTTAACATTTACAAATTTTAGCATAAAAATTGCAGAATGGGATCTAAATAAGTTTAAGAGATAAATCAATTAGAACGTTTAAAACAACGTTTTAATGCGTTTTTATATCACTAATCGGTTCTAAGAAGCGACAGGTATCATGCTCAGACGACATGTACCTACTCTAATTGATTTATCTCTTAAATTAATTTAGATCCCATTCTGCAATTTTATATTGAAAAATAAATAAAAACCTTATATTGTATGACATTTTACAACACTTTCCTTGCCAACAAGTTATGGCATTGTCTAGACTCCAGTAACAACGTTCTGGGACTGTTCATTTTCTGGTCTGTTTCTGGTGCTGTGAGACTTTGTTCTATAGAACGGAACCAGAACTGTTTATTATTGTTTTGATCATAGTGAAAAATCAAAGTGAAATTCAGAAAGAAGCTAAAAATAAATAAAATTTAAGGTGAAAATATATATTGCTGGCACAATTTGTTTTAAAGAAGACTTAAAATTTTTGGTCATTATTCTTTTGTTGTGCAATCAAAAGAAACGGAAAAAACGACACCGAAAACAAGTCAAAAGTAATTGTTTCTGGTTCTGGAGTCAATACACTGAGATCTGGTTTCATTTCTAATGCACTGTTTTTCCATCATTGCGGTCCCGTTTCTGATCTGTTTCAGGAGCAATTGTAATAGAGTAATAGTGTCTGGTTCTGTTGCCGTTTCTGTCCTATGTGACACCGCGCCATTACCGTTATGGACTTTTAAATTTTTTATTCAAAATCATAAGGAAGTCATGAGAATGTTTTCCCCATTTTTTGTCTAGCATTTTCCTTCCTTGTTTTTATTTATTTATTTTAGTTATTTAATAACCCAATCAAAATTCTAGTTTAAAAGATGCCCCACGGTTTAGACGTTTTAGTTGGTGTAGTAGATGAAGGCACCTCGTCAGCTCGTTTTATTATATTTAAAGCAGCTACCGATGAAATTGTGTGTTTTCATCAAATCGAAATTCCTTCCATTTATCAAAAAGAAGGATGGTGCGAGCAAGATCCCGAATTGCTCATGAATACGGTCAATCAATGTATAGAGGCAGCTGTCGACGAATTGCAAGCATTGGGTGGTGATCCAAGGAATATAGTATGCGTTGGCATTACTAATCAACGTGAGTCCACCATTGTCTGGGACCGCCAGACAGGCAGATCACTATCGAATGCCATTATATGGCTGGATAACCGTACCGCCGAAACCGTTGATATGCTACTCGAAAGCATAGACAGCAATGAGCGCAGTATTGATTATCTACGACCGCAGTGTGGGTTGCCTTTGTCAACATACTTTTCCGGTGTAAAGCTACGCTGGCTAAAAGATAACGTTCGAGAAGTGAATAATGCAATCACGCATGGAGATGCCATGTTTGGTACCGTTGATACTTGGTGTATTTATAATCTTACAGGTGGACACCATGGTGGTGTACATAAAACCGATGTGACTAATGCATCACGCACTATGCTTATGAATCTACAAACACTGGATTGGGATCCCAATTTGCTGAAATTTTTCGATATACCAGTTAATATTTTGCCAGAGATTTGCTCAAGTGCTGAGCACTTTGGTAAAATAAACAAAGGTCCTCTGTCAGGCATACCTATAACAGCTTGTCTGGGCGATCAACAGGCAGCACTCGTAGGTCAGCAATGTTTAAGTAAAGGTCAAACAAAGGCAACATATGGCACAGGCTGCTTCTTGCTCTACAATACCGGTCCTTCAATGGTACAATCCCAACATGGTATGCTCACGACAGTAGGCTATCAACTGGGACGCGATCAACCTGTTATTTATGCTCTGGAAGGTAGCATATCAATAGCCGGTGCTGCATTTGGATGGCTCCGTGATCAAATTGGTTTGATAGAGAGCTCAAGCCATATAGAAGACATGGCTCGAAAAGTCGATGATCCACTGGATGTATATTTTGTGCCTGCATTTAATGGATTGTTTGCTCCCCATTGGAATACTGCAGCACGCGGGTAAATATACTCAAATTTACAGAATTTGCTTGACTTAACAAAGTTTCTTCTTTCTTTTATTATCAGCATCATGTGTGGGTTGAGTGAGAACACCACATCAGAGCATATTATAAGAGCTACTTTGGAGGCGGTCTGCTTTCAAGTGCGTGATATACTCGATTCCATGCACAAGGACTGTAAAATACCATTGGCAAAGCTTATGGTAGATGGAGGTATGACGGTGAACAGTCTTTTCCTACAAATGCAATCCGATCTGATCGGTATCGAAGTGCAGCCTGCTAAGATTAGTGAGACCACAGCATTGGTAAATATATTGTAGTATAGAGATATGTCATATTATACAGAGTTGTTTAAAGAACGAATTTCTTTATTCGCATTATTAGGGTGCCGCTCTGGCTGCTTATAAAGTTATCAATCCCAGTTATGATATGACAGCTCCATTGTCTGCTGGTGCTGGTCGTAATTCTTTTAAGCCAGCTGTAGATGCGGGAGATCGAAATTTACGTTATGGACGATGGAAAATGGCAATAGAACGTTCTCTCGATTGGGAAACTGCTTAAATTGTATTTCTTAATTTGTAAAAAATTCACTGGCCCAACAATACAATATATCAATTATTAAAACTTCTCATTTGTTTCATTGAACACTTTTTTCATTATGTATTTCTGTAATATAAATTCTCCAGATACATTGTTTTATAAGTATTTGTATGTATGTTTAAGTATTGCACATATAGTAAATAAGTACATATGTATATAAATTCTACCTTAAAAATTCATTCATTGCATAAGAGTATAAATTTCAAACTTTCCTAAACTTTTACATATTTTCCAAATGATTTTTTAATGCTCCGACTATCACAATAAAAAAATGATTTTCTTTCTTTTCTTATTAATAAATAATTTACACATAGACGACATATACCTATACCATACATTGTATCTACACACCGATAAGCATTTCAATCTAATGTAATAAGAGATCTACTTAGAATTTTTAGAACAATACATTTGCTATTTAATATTGGAGTTTCAACAAATTATTATTAATTTTATAATTCTTCAGTCTTTCCAAAAAGAAATTTTAAATCTTATAAATATAATGGATATATACATTCGTATATGTAGTATGTACATATAGACCTACTACCTGTAAGCGGAAGGATATAATGATGCCGATGCAAGAACATAATCAACTCTGTCAAGACAAGCTACAAAATACTAAAATGTCTGGCAAAATCCCTTGTTCTCATTTAAATTGAATTTCCTTCTGACCTTAAACTATTGTACAATAGTTACAACTATGGATAAGTTCCGTAGATTTTCTTAAGCATTGTAAAATCTGTTTAGGGTATTTAAGTATACGATATAAATATTATAAATGCCTTTTTTAATTAAGGACAAATATTTCTTAATCTTCAATCTGTAATTTTGGCTTATAATTTTTTATCTAATTTAATAAATATGGTATATTATCCGATGCAACTACGTTTAGATAAAGCGACTGTATATCCATCAATCGTATATTTGGCGGATTTTTTATCAAGGTTAGTCTAGTCTTGAACACCCACAACACCTTATTATTGTATAATTCTTATATTATGTATATGGAGATTTATGGTAGCAATCTATTTGGCATTAAATCTTGTCATAGAGCATTTTGGCTGGCTCTTGAGCTTTATTCGAGTTCTAGAAAGATTCTACATACTTTCGATTTCACTATTAAAAATGTGTTCAGACTTTGTATGATCATCATCATAGGTTATTTATTAGTCCGATCAAATTATGTTACTGTGTTCAGTTCAAATTCCTCCATAGGCCAATCCCGAACATAATCAGCCTAGACAAGCGTTACCTACAAACGTGTAACTTCTGTAACTGTCGAAACATCGCTACCCTCGACATTTACGGAGCCACCACTACCATTCGGTTGTTTTTGTTGTGGATTTATAACATTCGTTATGGTTGTGGTAGAAGTACCCACATCTGTTGTGGGTCGTGGCAAATGCGAATAGTAACCCATTTGACAGGTGTTTTGATGCGACATCTTTTTGCTTTGGTTCAATTGGAATTGTGCAGCTTTTAGAGCTTTTTGTTGTTGCTTTTGTGTTAGACAATCACATGGAGTCGCTAGCAATTCCTCTGTGGATTTTGCTGTAATTGTTGTTGTCGTTGTAGTCGTTAATTCGCCAACAAATTCCGAAGGTGGTGGCGCATAGTTCTCGACATCACCGTACGTTGAGAAACGACCATAAGGATTACGTCTTGGCATTGAATGGCGTTGCTGTGCCACCTGCATTTGTGTTATAACCGGTTTTACGGTAACCGTATCCAGATAGCCATAACCAAAGCCATAACCACCAACGGTTTTTGTTGCGAGATTATCCCAAGACTTCGGCTTGTGAACATAAGCTGTGGCATTCGGATAGATCTGTGAAGGTTGTATTTGTGTAGCGGTAATGTGATAGCGTTGCTGATAGACGCTATGGTTCATGTGTTGATGTGTGGGCTGTGATTGAGCTTGAGGTTGTGGTTGGGGTTGCCCTTGAGCCTGCGAATGTGACTGTTGTTGATCATAAGATTGCCTTGATTTTGTTGAATGCTGACGCGATTGTGCCGCCGTTGCTGCCGCATCACTTTTTGGATCCCAAAAGAGGGTATCAGTGCTGATAGATGTCGTATATGATGCAGAGTCCGCGGGCGCGAGATCACTGGATGCGCATGAATGTAAACTGCAATGACTAGCTAAACCGGAAGCCAAGTCAAAGTAACGTGAGCGTATGCTACCAGCGTTTGAATCACAAGAATGCTTCTGTTGTGAATGATGATGATGTTGCTGCTGTTGTTGTTGTTGCTGTTGCTGTTGAGCCTGTGCCTGTGCTTGGGCTTGTGCACTGTGATTATGATGATGATGATGGTGGTGAACATGATGACGACCAGTTCCGGCAGTACCATTTGCTCCAGACGCAGTCGCATGACTTTGAGATTTTGGTCTAACATTACGATGTTCTTCTTTACGCTCACGATCACGATGTTTGTGTTTGTGCGTGTGTTCTTTGTGTGCTCGAGTACGCCGACGAGGCACGCAATGGGTATCACAACACGGACTTGCCAAATCATATGCATCTAAACTGACATTATCGGCACCATTATTGGTATTGCCAGTGTTACCGGCAGTGGCTGAGGCTTTCTCAGCTGACTTCCAACGAAAATGTCCCAAACAGGGATTGCAGGAGTGGCTACCATGACAATGCTTCCCCGATGTTTTGTGAGATTTTTGTGGAGTTCCTTCGGCTTTTGTTTGCTGATTCTGACACTGTTTGCTTGGTGGCTTATGTTTCTCACAGGTTCTAGGCGGTGGTGCTGGTGGCTTAACTGTTGCCGTTACTGTCGAAGCACTTCTTGGTTGACTGTGATACTGCGTTGGTTGACTAATGGACGCTGTAGCTGTTTCCATGGACTCAGTGCGTTGCAACATGAAATGGTGATCGCTTGGACTACGTTCGAGGCCTATATCCCCAACAATATATTCAGTGCTTGCATTTGATGCAGATGCCGTCGGTCTTAACACATAACGATAAGTGGGATCTAAGTAATGATAGGTAAGCATAAATTGCGCTGGAGGTGGTATTATTGCCTGTGGCGTTGTGCCCATTTGGATCTGATGTTGTTGCTGGTGCTGCTGTTGCAATCGTGCAATATTTGCTACATCCTCGGTGGATAGCGTTGGTCGGAAATAGCCTACAGCTGGCACATCTGTATCACCGGGTGAATTGCCACTTTCCCCATCACTGGGCGATGTTATTGCTTTTTTACGTGCAGGCAAACTATGTGTTTTCCACTTGCCTTCAAGGAGCTCACGTTCTCGTAGACAAATGCGCTCCAACTCATTCATTTTATTTTGTAACATATTTTGCAGTTGTATATAGCGCATATGCAGGTCAACCTGGTGGTGAAACGATAGAAGCTCAATCATTTTAAACACAATTAGAATGTAGCGTACTTACCTTCTTCACGCAATCCTCGAAGAGTACAACCATGCGCATTCGAGTATCACAATTCTTGATAAATTCAACGATTGCCTTATGATCAGCTTTTTCCATGTCGGTGCCATTAATCGCAAGTATAACATCACCTTCCCTCATTCCTGCTTTATATGCCGGTCCATCATACTCCACATAATCGACGTATGTGAGCATCTCAACCTCCTCTTCACGTTTATAATGTATGCCATACGATTGTAACGTAAAACCATATGAATTATTCTTCTTCTCAATGATTATGGTGCGTCGTCGTCGATCTTCATCTGGCTTAGAAGCCAGAAAGCGGTCAGATTTATACCGACCCAATATATGCGTGGACTGAGACAACTAAAGATGTGAAAAATAAATACCATATATAGTAAAAAATGATTTTCAGGTTATTGTGCTATAAGAACTGTAAAGTTTCGGTCCTATTGCTTTAGTAATTGTTTTTTTTTTTTCTTTAAGAGAGAAATATGGATTTAAAGACGTTTTCATCCCATGTAAAGTTAGAGTAAATACGAAGGCGAATGCTATATTATTTCAAAAAGTTTCGATTGCATTACTTAAGAGATATGAGTTTTTCTTGCAACTACATTAGATTTTCTATGAAAAGTCTATGAGAAGCGAATCTAAAAGCGTTGGATAATATGTATCATTTTACATATGCCAAGATTAGAAAGAGTTAAGATAAGTATTCTTAATTTACTGTTTCATTCTTATGTATATTTTTTAATTTATGCCTTCAACTATTTTTAAGATAATTTCTGATAGTTGGCTTGTATTTTATTGAACATGGCTTCAGCATTAAAATCACTACCTAAAATTTTAACAAAAGTGAAAACCGACTTCAAGTAGCGCAAATGGAACGCGCATTATTAAGGAAAACTCAAAAACTACTAATCAGATCTTGATCAAATTGTATATGTGGGCCACATGACAAGCACCAGGTTTCAAGTAAAAAAGAATCATCAAAATCGGTTCAACTAGAAAAAAGTTCTGTGGTAACATAAAAAAATACAGTCAGTTAATAAAATGAAGGAAATTGAAGATAAGTTAGACGTAGTTGATGAATCGAATAAAACAATGGCTACAGAGTTTAATGTGACACACTGTACCACATCTTCAATTTGGAAAAATAAAAAAATCTGTAATCTAGGCATTTAATGAATATGTATGTTTGAAGCAAAGAAACGTCTTAAAACTTCACATTCTAAAGGATTATTTTAAATTTAATTATTATTTAAGGGCGTTTAAAAAACAAAAAAAAAATTTTCCTTTCTTTTTACTAACAGGCTTTAAAAGTTCCAGTTTGGTGTAAAAATATGCCACTCGACAAATCATGGCAGAGGTGCCCCAAGGCAGTGTACTCGCTCCAGTTTTTACAAGTGACATGCCACCACCGAATAACCGGGACTTACTGATTGCCACATATGCTGATGACAATGCAATTATGGCCTTTTCCAAATGTTCCACTGAAGCCACTGCTATTCTGCAGGATTATAAAAACACTTTAGAGGACTGGTTCAAACGATGGAACATCGCAGTAAATCAACATAAATCTGCTAATGTGACCTTCACCCTAAAGCGAGATTCATGCACAAGTCTTTACCTCAATGGTGGTCCCATTTCGACTAAACGTCATCCCAATTACCTAGGCATGCAACTTGATAGGAAACTAACTTGGTCAGAACACATTAAGAAAGCCCACGTAAAATGCGTTGCAAAACTTAAAAAACTAAGTTGGCTAATGAAAAGCAAAAGCAAACTCAGCTTGAAAATCAAAGTGCTGGTGTACACATCGGCAATTGCTCCTAAATGGCGATATGGCAACCAGTTATGAAGTACAGCGTCAGCAAACACATCCAAATAATGCAAAACAAAACCCTGAGATTCATCCGAAACTCCCAGTTACACCGAGACCTTTACGTCCTCTTTGTGGGAGATTCCATAAACTTCCATCGACTATCGATTCATCCAAATCCTCTAGCAAACGCTCTTACTGTAAACACAACCGCTAGAAGAAGACTGAAGAAGCTCCATCCACATGAATTTAAGGATCGGAGAATCTAACCAAATAAATTGTGTATTATTTGTTATACTAGTCACTGTTAAATAATAATAATTTTTGTTACCTACTGTGAGTCATTGTAAAATAGTATAGTCTTGTTTTCTATGTTATAATTAACTTGTAAGATATTGTCAATGTACGAAATTCGTCTGCCACCATAGTGCTCATAAATAGAACTTAAAACCTCTCGTATTGGTGATTATTGTTAAGAAAATATATTTAAAAAAATTGGGGAATTGTTGTTTGTACCTTCTGATTTATATTGCGTGCTAATAGTTTATAATAATGAACATCTTTTGACGTGTACGAGTATTATAACAAAATTAATGGTTTCCTCGAGAAAAATGTGGCGAAAATTTTATGTTAATTTCAAATTCTGTCTTTTAGAAAATGTAATCAACAATTTTTGACGTGAATATATTTGAATTTTTGATTCCAGGGTGTAAACCTCAAAAATTGATGCTAGGAAAAATGGGTATACAGTTTGGTGTTGTAGTTGCAAAACTACTGTCCACATCCAAAATCTAATTACACCACTCGGTAGTTAAAGGATCATTTTACATCGAAAGCCACGGCGAAATTGCAGTTCACATTAGTGATGTAACGAATATCAATCTTTAGACATTCGCGAATGCGAATACGAATATCGGGAAATATGCGAATATTCGCAAATTCACTAGTTCACATAATTATAATTGAGAAATAAGTAGTCGCCTTCCTGCTGTGATTCATGTGAGCAATGACACAGAATGCTATTTGGAAGATGGTATTAACTACAGTATGGACAGACCGGCCTGTTTTCTGGATTTCAATCCTATAGAGGATTAGTGGGACATATTAGTAAGATGGGCTTATGCAAATAATCGTCAATGTAACATCATCAAAGTGTTTAAAATTGAAATTATTGCTAAATGGGCTAAACTTGATAGCATTCTTTTTATAAATTTATCTAAAACATTGCAAAAAAAAATTATCTTACATTGTTAAGAGAGTTATTGACAACTAAAAAGTCTATTACCTAAAAAAAATCTCAACGAATTATTTTTAAATCAAATGTTTAATCGAAAGCAAAAAGCATTATCGAAAACCAGAAACCTAAGTTATATTTAACGACATTTGTTAATTTTATTACTAAAACTAATTTCCCAAATTAAATACTACTTTATTGCCAAATGTATTATTCAAACTACATACCAATATATTTAGCAAATTGTAAGCGTCTCCTGATTAAGAAAAGAATCACCATATAATAAATACAATAATCCTATTAGTAAGTAAACCTGAGGGTATATTACTACTTTCTGATACATTATATGGTAAATACAATACCTTAATACTATTATTCATGGATTTGATATTTGATTTGATATTACAACAGTGGCTGGTACAGTAAATAGTGCTAAATGGATAGCTTTGTACATGCAGTATAAGGCATCTATCAACTATCAATTTCAATTGATTATAATATGGTAAATATTTCATTTCACGAGAATGTTAGAATAATAAATTTCATTGGAAAATAAGCTTTTACTATTAAATTATTGCAATAAATATTTTATTGTAAATATAGAGACACGAGTAAACAGCTGCATTCTCATTCACATTTCCTTAGCTATGTACATATAGTGGGGATAAAAAATGAGTAAATGGTAGTCACTTTTACACATTTTGGTTTGTAGGAGGCAATCGGCTAAAATAGAAAAAAAAACAGGTGGTATAATGGCAGATACAAGGGAATGGGGCTATTTTGCATGTTTAAAGGTGTTCTCCTAGATAGAATATAGGCATTTTTTATATGACTTTGTGGACGCCACGAGCATAAAGATATTATCCAGTAAAAGTGACGAACATTATTTTTATTCGCGAATGTTTAAACATTAACATTCGTTACATCACTAGTACTTATCTATGTTAAATATAACCGATATTGCAGAATATTTTGTTATCCTCTAAAAGACCTTTAGTGCGAGAAAGGTCCATGTTTTAAATTACATATTTGCATATACTTATAGAAATGATGTAGGTACATCCCTCTGAATCCCATGACTCCCTGATGGATTCTACTTTTTAGAATAGTAAAACGTCTTTTTTATTCTTATGTGTCTTTATAATATCAATTGGATACGGTTCTAAATCACACAATCAACCATTGATCCAAATAAAAAACAAATTAAGCCGATGTACCATACTAGTCTTGTTGGCCATACCCATAAGCAATTCAACTATAATAGAATTTGAATCTAGCGACTTCTCTTACTACAACATTCTGGATATAAAGACCAAAAGTTATTGTTTCGTTAGCTTACATTTATTAAATAGTCGGATACAATAAAATCGATTACAGCATCGTCTTAGCATTTACCGACGTGAGATTTAATTCCCCGCAAATATAGAAAAATGTAGAAAGTAAGGGACTCAAAGATTTGTATTACCTACCTTCTACATTCATAAACACAGAAGAAATAAAACATTTATGTTGGTTCTGTTTTTTAATAGGTTGTTTTTACACACATTTCTGATACTTGTCTTGTAATTGATTCAACATGGTTTCAACATCAAATTTTGTGCCTATAAGGAAAAGTTTTACGATTTTAAATATCTTAAAAGTTCACATTGTATTGGATTGAATCAATTAATCAAAAATTAATACGTACAAGATCATATGAGTCATATCTGTTTAAAAAAATTCCAAATATTATCCTATTTCATATTATTTTTCTTTGGGGTTATGTGCTTTGGAGATTGTTGGGAACATATCGACAACAAATTTTTTTTCTGTCATTCTGAAGAAAGATTGCTGACATTTGGCTTTTGTAGGGGACATTTACTTGTACCTACATCTAATATACAAAAATTAGTGTTTGTTTGGTCGTATGTTATGCGTTTAACCGTTCATCTGATTGCATTGAAATTTTGTGAATGTGTATGGTTGGTTCCTGGGTTGAACTTAGGATAGTTTTGGTCCTGATATGTGTCCCCGTTCCTCAAAGAATGATACAAAAAATTAACTAAAGTGTCTGGATGCTACCCGTGCGAATCCACATTTCAAAAAATAACACAAATATCACGTCTCCTAACCTCACAAAAACTTTTTTAAAATATCGAAATAAATTTGGTGTCTTTTACATTCTTTACTCAATTCCACCTTTTTAATGCTTTGAAATAAATGAGTATACAGGGTATTCGTTTGTCGAACTCAGCCGACTATAGTGCATTCAAAATATATATGGTAAGTATGTATTATACTGCACTTCCTGCTTGAAAACGAATGGCCAAATACCGAGTCACATGTGGTACAACAAATAGCTCAAAGCGAACATGGAAACCTCAACAGAGAAAACCCGTAAAAATATAAAAAACCATGTTTGCCACCCTTTCACATCAGCAGCCAAATATGCCCAAAGCCACAACACTTCGCTTTGTTTGGAAATGTATATATGTATAAAGACATGGGACAGAAAGAAATTTAAAGAAGAAAAGCATTTCCCATGAATATAGAATTATGGCAGGCGCAACACTTTCACTCAACGTCGAATGAAATCGAGAATTAAAACAAAGAAACAAAGCCAGGCATTAAAAAGAAAAAGCAAATGACGCTTGGGATTATTTGGTCCCACAAACAAATGCATCAACTCCACCCACCATTTATACAAAATTTTAAAGAAAATTGTAATGGTTTATAGAGAGTCTTGAAAAATAGAATTACACAAGGATTACAACTTAAATATTAGTTCACATCTTGTACTAAAACTATACTAGATTAGATGAGAGTTGAGTAGTTTAAGGTGTTGTTTAGAGGTTACTCAAATGGTGATGGAGTGTGAATTAGCCACGTAATTGACATTGACAATTAACATGTTGTGTCAGTGAACATAAGTTATCGTGTAGTGTAACAATTAATGAAAACATGGGTGGGCAAAGTCAGCGTGTTTGTAACTCATGATATCATCCATGGATGTACATATGTATTACTAAAACTCTTTTGATATGTTTTCAAATGAATTTATTATTTCGTAAGTTGGTTGTCGATCTAAATAGCTTCATATGGCGCAAGCATCTAAAGCTAATTGGATTTAGAGGAGTATGAGATATTGGCCAACAAGCAACTAAAAATTTCTTAGTTATACACTTGCCTGCCTGCCTGCGTGCCTGCCTGCCTGTCTGTGTGTGTCTGTCTATTTGTTCATATGTCGTCGCTTTTGCTTCCTTCATATCACGCTGTCAACGATGATGATGTCGTGCTTTGGATTATTAACACTTGATCTACGCCGCTGCAAACGCTGCCCACTGTAACCCTCATTACCATTGTTCTTGTTGCTGTGAATGTTGGCATGGTTGGTCATGTGCCAAGTGAAGCGTAAACTATGACGGCAAGTCTGTGGTGGGGTCAAATTGAGGGTTTGGTCTTTCATTGCTTTTATGAGTTTTGCTTTTGTACTAAGCACAGACAAACTTACACAAATACATGCACCACACCTCCTATAGACTTATAGTTTACCGTTACAAATGCAACACACACACACACATGCATCTACATACTTAGATACCCATGTTCAAGAGACCAACCCCCAAACCCCACGACTATGAATTGCAATACCATTGGAATTTATCAGAATTCTATAGTTTAACAACTTGATTAAGAGATCTCAACCATTAAAAATGTTACACTATTTAAGATTTCAATATACCAAAATGGAACAGGATATTTTGCAAAAAGGGCTCTTCATTAACATAGAATGTGTACATGTATGTATGTGTAGGTGGTAGTTACAAAAATTAAATGAAACCCACACAGTTATGCTTACCTGTGCATAGTCAAGTTCCTCATCGCTGGCATCCAATGATTTATGCTTGTGATGGTACTTGAGACGTCCGAGACTGCCTGTGCCATTAATGTAGCCACCTCCGCCACCAGCACCGGCACTAATCGTACTGCCACCCACAACACCAAGACTGCAAGCGTTAAGCGAAGAGGCAACTGAATTGCTGACAGTTGCAATGCTTTGGAAACTGCTGCTGATGGGCTTTGTAGTTGCCATTATATGTAAGGATAAGGCGCCTTTTTCCTAAATGTTTTCTTATTTGGTGGTATGTATGGGTTGTGTGTTGTATGCTGCACTTTTTTGTGCTGTGCTGTGCTGTGCTGTCCCCGTCGTAATGTTGTAGGGTCCTTTGGCCAATATCGATTTCTCTATATCTTACACACACACATATATATACACATAAAATCACACTCAGACTCAGTTTGCCTTTAAGCGCACATTTTCTTTCTTTCACTTCTTTTTTAATAAATAATTAAAATTTCTTTCCTTACTCCTGCTCTTTTGACTAATGCTAGATGATATCGAATACTAAAAGAACGAATTGCAAGTATCTTAGCGGCCGATTTACAATATACATTTTGAATATAAGTACGTTCTTAGATAGGTGTAAGAACGCTTTCTCATTAAAACTTTAACAAAATCAACATTGTTTGTGTGAAGTTGAAAAAATTTGTATAAAACTTTGTCATATTCAAAATTAATATGGATATTTCCGCTTCGTTTGTTCTACTTCCGTTGGCGTTGTGTGCCGTACTGAACAGTGAAAAGTTTGTGCTCACTTTTTGATAATTTGTCTGTAATAAGTTACTCTGACTGGCACAAAGGCAATCAGAAGTTAGTTGCTCACAACACCACCATTGCTACTAGTACTACTAACATCTAACGTTCTTGGCCAATGTAGCCGAGTGCTCGTTCTCTTCGTTGCTCTCCAACATCGGAAGTTATAATTATGCCCCCCACTTTAAACACAGTACGTTGCTCGCGTACAAACAAATAAAGCGCTAATATTTATGGCACATGTTGCCGACAAAATCAAAACGAGCAAACGAGTACATTACATCGGGAGAGCTGTTGCATGGCACATGCGTATTATAATTGAGTGTTGTACCATAGTGTTGTACTACTTGTACTATAACCCTTGTACAATCTTCACAGTTTCTTTGAGATACACAATGGCGCCTTTTCTTTATTTAGTTTATTCCATCATCATTATAGCCACTTATACTAAAAACTAGTAGAACTATAAAATATTGTAAAATAGATTAATCATCGCCAATGCCATGTTATCACTCAGTGATTTCACCGCCTGGTACCAACTGTAAAAATAAGAAAGGAAAAACACACATATTAATAAAATAATAGAACCTTTGGATATCTTGCACTAGTAGTTAACGCACCATAGTTATATTGTTGCCATTGAGTAGTATCTGGTCCAGTTTAGTTATGCGTCTTCCATCGGGCGTATTTTCATACTCGGTAACATCATCCAATAGCATATTGACAAAATCATCGAATCCCAATAATGTTCCAACCATTTCCTTGTCGTTCTTCATTATGATGTGTATGCGTGAACCAATACATTTGTCCACCAATTCTATTCGCCGGTAAGACAAGCGGCATGCATACAATTATTTTACCGGCATTTGCCATAGAAAATCAATTAGAAAAAACTTACCTAGCGGCAACAGCGTAGAGACATTGGCAGGCGGTGGCACAGCAGTCATTATGATGTTTTAATGATTATTATAATAATTTTGTAATTATTTTAATGAATTTGTTTTGTATTTGCATTTGCAACAAGCAAACTCTCTTGGGTAGTGTCACAATAGAATTTCCCAAAATGGAAAAGGGAAATTCTAATTTACTGTGAATGGCAACGAAGAAGCAGCGAACAAAAATGCGCAGCAACCCTGGTTAAACGTATAAAAGGCGTCAAGCGTTTTTGCCAAAGAGAAAAAAAGGAAATTTTTTAGAAATTTACTGATTTAAAATAAAATAAGTATATACGATAAATACAATAATAATTGTAAAATTATATTATATTAGTTAATAAATAGTTAAATAATGTCTAGCGACGAAAAAAGGTATGTGTTGTGTCTGCCAAGGAAGCCTCAATATCTCAATATTATTGAGGTTAGAAAAAAAAATCTTATTAAATTCTGTATATAATTATTATTTTACTTCTAGTTACGATTCGGGTGATTCAGACGCGGTGGATGAGAAACACAAATTGCACAGAGATTCAAAGCAAACATCTTTATCGTCAAGTCACAAAAAATCGAAAAAGCATAAAAAACATAAAAAGTCCAGCAAATATGATAAAGCGCACAAAAAGCATAAGAAAGCCAAAAAGAAACATCGCAAACACAGCGAGAGTTCCATTGCATCCAAGGTCGCCGAGGATGTCGGACGTCGACATAGCGGTGCGCTTAGCACTAAATTCACAGAAATCATGCAAAAAGCGAATAAGGATCGCCCAGCATTCCTCCGTGTAGAGCACAATGCCAACGGCAAGGAGTTTCGCATTACGAAACCGAATATACAAACAGATCCTTGCAGTTTGGTTGAAGAGATTACTAAAACCATACAGAACAAAGTTATTCCAGTTCTTGAGGTGGCCAGTTCAGGCAGTGAGAGTGAAACGTAAGTAGTGCAGCTTTTTAAACTTTGCTTCAGTCACCATAAAAGTATTTTCTTGTTTGGCAGCCCCTTAGATGTTGCAAGTCCCGTTGTGTCGATAATTGATGACGAACTCAATTTAGAGGATTTAATGAAACAAAAGGCTTTGTTACAGGCGCGACTTGGCGCTTATATGTCTGACACGGAAGGCGATGAAAGTCATTCGAATTCGGTGTCAATACCAAAAAGAACGCGTGCCGAGACTCCAGTCGCTGAGCGCAAGTATAAGCAGCAACGATTGGATGACCCTAAGGACCTGGCAATTGCAGTAGCATTACCACCGAAATCGATCTCACTTGCCAGTAACAGCTCACGTGAAAAGTTTTTCACTACCTCAAAGACGTCATCACTGCACAGCGGTTCAACAACTAGTAAACATGTTAATAATAAACATTGTTCCACTAATAATCTAAATGAACCCGATATTATATTATTGGATGATTCTAGCGGTGGCCAGCGTACACCAGATGCCCTGTCGAATGGTGGACGAGAGACACAACAGCACAACAGACGTCATCAGCGTGAGCGTGATGTAACACCAATACGACGTGGACGTGAGGGCGAAACAATCGCACGGGATAGACAACGTCATTACAGTGATGAGGCGAAGCGACCATCAAATGACAGACAGGCCAGAGGACGAAGCCGCTCGCCACGTCGTCGTCAAGGGGAGGAACCCATAGAGCGTAGTAGGAGTCGTCAGAGGCGCGATAACCAGGAGCGACACAGACACATGGAAGATCTGCGTCAAGAGATTAACCGTGATAAACAACGTGAACGTCGTGGTTCCAGCAGAGAACAACGTAAGGGTCGTGATGATCGTCCAAGGTACGAAGAAGAACAGCGCCCAATGCGAGAGCGTGATGGTCGCGAGCGTGATCGGGAAAGAGAGAGGGAACGTGGTAGGGACCGCGATCGTCAAATGGATCGAGGTGGCAGAGCTGGTGATCGTAGTGATGGCCGTGATGGGCGTGGTATGCGTCAACAGCGTTCTCACAGTCGCAGTAAGTTTGAATCTGATAAAAGACGCGAACAGGAACGCGTTCGAGCCCGTGAGGATAGTGAACGCTACGGTGGTGCCCGTGGCCGTGGTGGCAAAGACCGAGAAAGGGATCGCTACAAGGGGTCTTTAAGCGAAGGTCAAAAACAACATGAAAAGGAGTCGAGCAGTGATGAAGAAATGAATCTTAACATAGATATTAACGAAGATGACGATGATGATGATGAAGAGAAAATTATTGAAATGCGCCGCAAACAACGCGAAGAACTGTTAAAGGTGAGTCACAATTTGAAACTAAAAATAAATTCATATAACATTGATTTGTTTCCAGAAACTTGGCACAAAGAAAGATGAATTAAAAACACCTTTCAGTTCTGAGGAAACCCGACAACAACAAAAACGACGCAGTGCAACGCCGCCAAAGCCGCCAACGCCGCCAACACAACCCAAAGAAAATTCTTATGATTCCAGCGGAACATCACCATCTAATCGTCAGCTTGATGAGCACGAACTGTCAATGTCACCCACAGACAAAAGCGAAAAAGTCCAGAGCAAAAGCAACACAAATAATGGCAAAGAAAAACGTGCAGAATGGGATATGTTTGCTGATCAAGATGTTGACTCAAACTTCGATGTGAGTCACAAGATAGTAACTTTTAGCTTTTCTCTATACTCTATTAAATATGATGGCATATAGTATACTAATCTATTTAATTTTAATTTCACAGTCTCCCAGTACAATAATACAAAATAAACATCAAGTAGAAAATCCCGCGTTAACAGACAACTGGGATGATGCAGAGGGTTACTATCGTGTACGAGTAGGTGAGGTTCTCGATTTGCGATATGTAGTCTGTGGCTATACGGGTCAAGGGGTATTCAGTAATGTCGTACGTGCGCGAGATCAGGCACGTGGTAATGCAAACGTAGCTGTAAAAATTATACGCAACAATGAGATAATGTAAGTTTTTCTGAAATGATAAAAATATTCTAGTTAATATTGTGAAATGTTTTTATTTTTAGGCATAAGACAGGTTTGCGCGAGTTGGAGATATTGAAGAAACTGAATGATGCCGATCCAGATGATCGCTTTCATTGTTTACGTTTGTACAGACACTTCTTCCACAAGCAGGTGAGTTCAGTTAACAAATCTATTGCAATTGCAAAGTAATTTTCTATGTGTGTACCATAACAGCATCTGTGCATGGTATTTGAACCATTGGCAATGAATCTTCGGGAGGTTCTAAAGAAGTATGGAAAGAACGTTGGTCTTCACATCAAGGCAGTGCGTAGTTATACGCAGCAATTATTTCTTGCTCTTAAACTGCTGAAAAAGACTGGCATACTACATGCTGATATTAAGCCGGATAACATTCTTGTCAATGAGAATAATTTAATATTGAAACTTTGTGATTTCGGTTCGGCTTCATCGATAAATGACAATGAAATAACACCATATTTGGTGTCACGTTTCTATCGCTCACCGGAAATCATATTAGGCATACCATATGACTATGGCATTGATACATGGTCGGCAGGTTGTACCATCTATGAGTTGTACACTGGCAAGATACTTTTCAGTGGCAAAAGTAATAATCAAATGTTAAAGTATTTTATGGACGTTAAAGGCAAAATACCAAATCGTATTGTTCGTAAAGGACAATTTAGGGAGCAACATTTTGATCAAAGTTGCAATTTCCTATATCATGAAATCGACAAACTAACAGAACGTGTAAGTATCTTATTGTTTGATGAACACACATCATTTAACTAATCTGATTTTTTGTCATTCTTAATAGGAAAAAGTCGTCGTTATGCCAGTGATAAAACCATCTCGTAATTTACAACAAGAACTAATAGCTGATCAGAATTTACCTGACGATCAGCATCGGAAAGTAACGCAACTAAAAGATTTACTTGAGAATATGTTTGCTCTTGATCCTGCGAAACGTATTTCATTGAATCAAGCCCTTATGCATCCATTTATACAAGAGAAAATGTGAATTGCAACACAATGTACGTCGTCTTCATCTATCAACTATGCAAGACTATGTTGTATTGGAAGCTACTTGGATGTGTGGATGTGTCTCTATTCAAACGTAATTCTTTTATAGTTTGTAAGCTGTGTTCATATATCTATATTCATACTATATACATAAATTTAAAACCTACAACAGAACAGAAATTCGTGTATACAATTTTAAATTTTCAAAATTTAACTGAACAAGCCTCTTGAAGTCTCGAAGTTGTTCCTATTATTTATTTCCTCTCAGTTTCCTATGGTTTGTCTACTGCTGCTGTATATAAGTTCAAATTTATTGTTTAAGTCAATGCAAATTCCCCTGAACCCAGAAATTACGTGTAGTATACGTTTTCACGATTAAAAAACGGTAACCGATAATGTTTGCCTAAGGAAATCATAAAAATTTTTGTATTATGTAAATTTATAATGAATTTAGCGCATGTTATTTTAATTGATTACATATAACAATATAATAATATATATATAAGCAAAGCTATCTTTATTAAATACCAATTTTATTTCAGTGACAACAGAAGAGAGCTTCTTCTTCTTCGGCGGTGACGTTACATAAACTTGCCATGACTTTCAGAAGTCGTCTGAAGCGAAGACAATATAGTCTCTGGTAATAATAATAATTACTTTGGGCATATCGAACCTTTTTATATGTTCATTTCATCTATATAATCTTTATATACAAACATAGTATGTCTGTACATGATGTTTATAATCGGAAATTATCTTATGAGCACTGATCCTGAATTCTTAAGATTATTTTCCATTATAATTCCGAATTTATGTAATGATTGTACAAAGAAGAAAAGACTACGTTTATTACGTATTGTTTCATAGCTTTTCAAATTATTCTTATTGTTTTCTTTTAAATCTTTCAGACCATAAATTTGAGTGCCGTAGAATCTGAGTGCTCAGTAGTATCTGATCGTAAGTGTAACATATGCTTGGCGTTAAATTTTTGTTTTATTCTTGACTCATTTTTATATATCATTTCCGATTTAGAGCGAAAGCCTTTGTGTGGTCATTGGTCCAAGAAGCGCTGCTCAAAAAAAAAGGTCAGGTAAATTCTTTAAAAAATTATTCTAATAGCCTTTACCCAAAAATTGCGTTAGTCCTATAATAATGAAGCGAGACAAGTTGGTAAACTATAGTCGGATTAATTCGACTATGAGATACAGATACCAGAATACCGCCCAAACATTTCAACAAAATACACAGAACACTAATAACAAATAACATATTTTTGTTTAGATTGGCATTAGACAGTAAACAGGTTACATGTCTTGGGCGCTGTGGGGATCCAATCAGCTTGATATATTCAATATTTATGGATGAGTTGAAGAGTAATATATACTAAACACTTTCAATACCTCCAAAACTTTGGTTAGTTGGTGGTACTTACTTCCTTCTAGGTGTGTCACGACTGAGGATCGATTAACAGGCACTTGTGTCAATAGATAGATGGCATTAGGCCAAGATGTTGATATGTACATCGTGAGTTGCCATCTATCAAACGGCTCTATATAAGTTTAAGACTGATTCATAGTTACTTCTTGAAAAGCGCCTCTTTAAATAGGACAAACGAAGACTGTGAAAAGACTGAACACCAAATAGTAATGATATACATATATGTAATTGATAAAATAATTACAAATATTAATCAACTTAATAGAAATATGGCCGTCCAAATCAGGTTACCACTTCATCAGAAATCAATCAAATCGAATAAAATCTAAGATATTGTGATAAACTTTCGAACCATCACTCTAACAAGGCATATTAAACGATCGAAGAGTAAGTGTGACAAGCTTAAACAGGCTCATCATATGTCACTGTGATTTCACAATTGGGTATGAAAAGCTATTGTCAAGGTGGACGGACTGCATACCGATTTCAAACCAATGTTTGAAGATATCTCGAAATATCCTAGATTTCTGTATAGTAGGTAACACTAAAGAATAGTATAGTCAAAACAATGGACTTTAATGGATAAACTAACTCCAAAGAATATGAAGTCCATTTTGGGAATTGGTTCGGAAGGTTTATCCTAAAGGTTTGTAGTACGAATTTTACTATGAATTGCTTCTTTATCCAGCTTATTTGCCAATTTTGTCACGCAATTATTTCTTGAAGCTGAAGAATATAATTCAAATAATGATAAATATTATTAGATTTTTATAAATTGTATTATTTGGTATGTATCAAATAATTCCAGTTGATCAACCTTGAAGGAAATTTTGTTTTAACAAAATGTTTTAAAATTTCTAGCACAGGTGCCTGATCCACACTCGTAAGTATCGGCACACAAACTTAATACAATCTCTAACCTCCTTAAGGCCCATTTTGCTGCCTGATTATAGTTGAATAAAGAAAATGTGGGTGGGTTGGGGATTGGGTTAAGCAAATGGTATCAGAGGTTTCCCGCAGTCTTTAAAAACCAACCTGAGAAATCTACGAACCGACCCAGGTCTCACAGTGGATATACTACCCAAATTATCAAAGAACGGTGTCCCATGAAGACAGGTGCTTCTACCGAGAAGAGCAGGGCAGTCACATAGGAGGTGTTGAATACTCTCATCTTCACAGCTACGACAGAATTCTTGATGTGGAACGTGCATGCTTTGGGTCATCAGCCCAATTGTGCAGTGTCCCCTTAAGAATTACCGTCATCATCCGAATACTTAAAGTTTAGAAGCTTGGAGGTTCATTTCGGTTGGCAGCAATGCCAGAGTGTACTAGCGACAGTGCACTAAATACACTAAATACCAATTTGTACAATAAATTTTGCAAAAACCAAGTGAAATCTTGAGAAGTGTATCCTAAAACTTGTTTGATTGGATTATATATAATATACAAAACAAATCAAAGTAGCACTAAGTACATTAGACATATGAATGTTCCCTTGTATACATCTTGTATTTGGAAGAGCACACTAGAGAACATACACTAACATGATCATCAGATTTATGAGTATCAATCTCATTATATTATACATATTTAGACTAATTTTTATGTCACTATATACTGGTAAAGACTTTGAATTCTTAGATGGGAGATAAGAAATCACTTTGCGGTAAAGGCTATTATAATCTTTAAAAAGAAACACACATAAAAACACAACATCCATCGTTAATATTTGATGACAGTTCGTTTGGTTTAATAAATGAATTAAATATATATTTTGCCACTTTAAGTTCTTGTGGCAAAAAATACAATTTCTAGTTAAAGTTAATTAAACTAGTTAAAGAATAAGGTTAATACGTATGTAAATCACTATTTTTTGAAATGGATAATGCTTGACCACTGCCCATTAGACTCCAACATACGCCAAGAAGGAAATGTACGTAAACGCCAACGGAGCGCTTCACAAGCAAGCATTAATTCCAACATGTTGAGACATCTGGCAAGAAATCCTATTTGATTGTGTATTGTCATTTCTTTCAATATCCTGCGATGGTAATTTTTGTTAGTTCCTCTTTCTGGAGTATTTTGCTGGTCATATGCTAGGAGATCTGTTAATCCTTCTCTATGATTACTTCCGATCGGCATTATGATTTAATAAATGTTTTATTAATGAAAATAACCGTTTACAGTTCTCTTAATGAATAGCTAATCAATTGCTTTTTAGAAAGAAAATTTAAAAACAAAAAATCATTAATATTAGATGGCGGCTACAATTCTGTTCGTAAGATTTAATAAATACCTAATAAAATAGTATACATATAGTATACTCTAAGTCCTTGTGTCATAACTTCAAAATATATATATAGTTAAAACTAGTTAATTCAAATCGACGATGAGTTAGGTAGGGTTACGTTAAAGCGTCACTGTTTGTTGGTAGGGATAATGCCTCACGCAAACTATCACTATCTAGTAGACTAGGTATATGTACTGCAGCCTCACTGCGCAGAAGAAGCTGCACACGTTTTGTCTTCCAGTTGTTATCTGCAAACGGATCACGCAATAAACCGAAAACACATTCGAAAACGCCGACAAAATTTTCCTGGGTGTGAAGGGTTCCACAGGCAAGAACTAGCACCAAACCGTGGGCATCCATGCGGCCCTGGACACCATCATGTGATAAATTTGGATTGAAATGAAATCCGAATTGTAATTTGGAAGCCATGAGAGCTTTTATAACGTTTTCAGAGTCTGTACAATTATCTTCTGTTATAGCATCATCAGCGATTATACGCAAGTCTAATTGTACATCTGTCCAGAAATCATCAAGCTTTAAAGTGCTGTTATTGTACTTCTCAAAAAACCATTCGGAGAACTTGCGCGCTAACAAATTTATAGAGAAACCAACTGTATCCGCTTGGTGGCTATCTTTTTGTGCCGATTTCGTGTTTGTTTCTGTTCCTGTTGCGCTTTTGATATCTTTAGAAGCCTTCTCAACTGCTTTTGATTTTTGTTCGTGTTTCCTGTTCCAGTAGTTTATCACGTGTTTTATGAGATCCGATTTTGAGAAATCTGTTGATGTTTCACGTATTCGACTGTGTAGGTAACGGAATAAAAGCTCCTTTGTGATGTGACGTTTATTCAGCAAGGTGTGAGTATCATCCATGTATGCGAAGAGGTATTCGAGTGCTTCACGTTTGTCTGTTATTTCACAAACACTCTTCGTTACGTTTTTCGCCATTTTTAATAAGACCGGAATATTTTGTGGATCATATGTCAAGAGATCCGCTATTCCTTCTCTGTGCTGTTTATTAATTGGCATTGTTTTTTTTGTGATGTATTTTTCATTTACTAAATATATTTAACCGATGAAAACAAGATACCACCGCCGCGGCGTCGCTTTACATTTTTCTGTCAATAAACAGCTGTGAGTTCCAGTGTTGCAAAGCATCCACTATTAAAAAACAGCTGATATGACGATTATTGTGAATGGTTGTTTGGATAATTTTTTTTTTATACTGAGGTATTGCACATTACTATTACCTTATCTCTTATCTTACGCGAAATCTTGTCCAAAGAAAAACAAAGCTACGAGCATAAACCTAATCATAACCATTAGCACGCGTACAAAGTTCGTAAATATTGATTTGCTTAACATAAGAAAAATGGCTTTGGGGGAACTTGTAGGTGCCATTGATGAAGGCACATCTTCAGCGCGATTCATTATCTTTCGTGCGGGCAGTGATGAAATCGTATGTTACCATCAGATAGAAGTGCCCTCTATTTACCCGCAGGAGGGATGGTGTGAGCAAGACCCAGAACAACTGGTGGGCATTGTAACACAATGCATTGATGGGGCTGTCGAAAAGCTAATTGCACTCGGTGGTGATCCAAAGGTGAATATCATTTGTTTTTTTAATCAATATGTTTAGTATTTTATTCAAACAATGATAAGAAAAACTACACATTATACATCCATAAACAATTTTACTATTGCGAACGTCGCACATATTTCCTATACTTTTCCGCTTCATCGATGCGTT
Source organism: Amiota communis (assembly GCA_037043315.1). NCBI lineage: Eukaryota > Metazoa > Arthropoda > Insecta > Diptera > Drosophilidae > Amiota > Amiota communis. The sequence continues at coordinate 90,335 of JBAMAV010000230.1, forward strand.
CCTCTAGAGTACGCAGTTTCGTATTTTCAACGCGATCCTCCAGCTTAACATAGATTTGATCATTATGACCGAAATCTCCGCTACGTCGCGGCATCACATGGAAATGTACATGTGGCACTGTCTGACCAGCTTCTGTGCCGTCCTGCACAGTGACAGTGGCAGATGATGTCTTGTAAATATCCTCCAGCATGCGTTGGACGAAGCACACGGTTGTAAACAGATCCGACATTTCGGCACAGTTTAAGCCATTCAAACGTTGTGTTATGCGTTTTGTGGACACGAGGACGTGACCCTCGACGACGCAACATAAATTTGTAAAAGCAAAACAATGTTCAGATTCGTAAAAAATGGTCCGTTTGTCTATTTTGTTATTTGCAAAGGACCGGTCCTCACAAAACTCTTCAGTCTGCACTGGATTGTAGACAGTCAAACTATAAATGTCATTGCGTCGATGCTGGAAGCACGGCATACTTGTTACTACCTTATCTATTGCCGCCAAGTCGATTTCAGCTACACCAATTGCCAATTCTTCTTCGTGACCACAATCGGCAAGCACTACGCCCCATGGATCAATGATCATTGCATGGCCCCAACTTTTACGTTTCGGATTGTGAGAGCCTTGCTGGGCAGATGCCACAACAAAACATTGATTTTCGACGGCACGAGCACGTAATAGTAATTCCCAGTGTGCTTTGCCTGTCGAATAGGTGAATGCTGCTGGATATGTAAGAATTTGTGCACCCATTTTACGCAAAAGCAAACCAGTTTCGGGGAAACGCAAATCATAGCAAATTTGTAGACCTATTCGTCCAAAAGGTGTTGCCACAGGTGGAAGCAAAGAAACGCCTGGCGACACAGTATCCGATTCTACCAGTCGAAAATCCTTTGTTTCTGCATCAAAAAGATGCAATTTACGATAAATTGAGACCATTTCTCCATTGTCATTGAACAAGACATGCGAATTGTGGATTTTATTAGTTTTACCGTCACTACCACTACTCTCATCCAGCTTTTGTTCATGAATGCCGACTGATAACCAGATTTGGTTGGTCTTTGCCAATTCACTGTATTTCGTCATGACAGGTCCACTAAGCGGCTCTGCTAGTTCCAATGTCTGCTGACGACTCTCGCCAACAAAATCACAACATTCCGGAAGGAAAAGCATTTTCGCTTGCTTATCTTTGGCACGTGCAATGAGTTCTTCAACAAGGCATAAATTTGCTTCCTTGTTATTGGTTGCCCGCATCTGGCCAACCGCTACAATGGCCTTGCCAAGCGGAGTAACACACAAATTTGACATTTTACGCTTTTGTATGTGAAGTATTTGTTGACTAAAATTTTTTAAAAATATTGACATTGAAGCAAAAGGGTTTCTTTGTATGTATATTAAGGGTTGATTACGTTTCTATTACTTGTTATTATCAAACTTATGGTTATTTAGTAGTTTCTTTGATGACGCTTATCAGTGTTTTTCCGATTGCAAATATGTACCTGCAGCCATTCACAATAGACGAATGAATTCATTTTAGTATATGTATTTGAACATATGTCCATACAGTGCCTCATAAAAGTATTTGTTATTTGGATATAGTAGTTTGAATTATGGTATAAGGGATCCAAAAGGTAGGTTATTCGATTCATTAAAGCTTCTTTCTACCATTTTTAGTGTACTTTTATTTCCCTATAACGAATTACCATACAGAAACGAATTTTATTTAGAGGATTCACAAAAACCTACACTGTTACGAGTTTTTTCATCCATGAAAGTAATTTGATCTTTTTTGGAGTTGAAAAGAAACGTCCCGACGACGTCTAATGTATTTCGAGTCCTTAATATACTTACTTATGCACACCCTCCCATGTGTGGTATATGGATGGCTCTAAAACTGACACTGGCGTTGGAGCAGGTGTGTTAATGAGGAAAACTCTATGAGACGACTATTTAGTAGTACGGGCCAAGAGAACTCAATCAGAAATCCATGCCTTAAAGAAGAATTTGATTATACCACTATAAATAAGCACCTTTTTAATCACTCTGATAGCAAGGCTGCTCTATAAGCACTGAACAGTTCTGGGTTAATCGAAGATAGTCTGGGATTGCATAATATTACTCAAAAGATTGTCATCAGCTAGAGGTTATTTTGAACGAAGAGGAAAAGGTGCTGCTATTCTCCTCATTGGACCAGAGCCATTCTGGGGGCTGCCTTGGAATTCTACAAGATCCTAATTCGAACAATGACTTGATAATAAATCTCATCAATATCGGGTAGATACAAAAAATATTGGAGCAGCAAAAAACATTCATGTCAACTAGATCTTGCAAAAGAACACAAGAACTACTGAGACTTTCACGGAATGATTTTCGTATAGTCTCAGGTTTCTTAACAGGTCATTACATAGTGGTGAAAGAACTACGTTATTTGTGGATCAATCAAAATGATCAATGTAGACTAAGTAATAAAGAAGAGGAGGAGGAAGACATCGCTGTCTGGGTACATGACAAGTACATGGAACCAAATGAAGTTACAGATTTACCTCTAAAAAAAGTTTTGGAATTCTTGATGAATACCAGAATCTTTTGCTTTGTCACAATAGGCCCATTCGTGGTACCAGTGACGGGGTTATTAGTTCCCGACTTCTCCTAATCTAATCTAAACTAAATAAATTTTAACACTGAAACTCTCACCTTAGTTCATATTTTAGAAATAAAAGTTGGATCAAGTCAAAACGTTAACATAATAACAAAGCTTCTATATAACGAATTAATTTTACGATCCCATGCGAATTCGTGATAAGAAATGGATTATTACGATCTAAATGTTTATTTGGTCCACTCTTTGGTTCATTAATATATGTACGTACATATTAGAATTCTATTGGATTCCAATAAGGTTTGAATTTCATCTCCATGATAATTGAATTTCCAACACCCTTGGCTTGGGACATATCCCACAAATTAATCGCCCTGAGTATTCTTCACACTTATTTCATTGGTATCAATGATTTGGACAAATGCTCCTTTTTATTACAGGGAACTGATGACCAAATTTCTTGGTTAACTTATTAAAATTAATGATTTTATTTTTCATGTACAGGACATTGTAGCAGTTGGAGTCACTAATCAGCGGGAATCTACTGTTGTGTGGGACCGGAAAACTGGCAAGCCGCTTTCAAATGCCATTATCTGGATGGATAATCGTACAACTTCAACAGTTGAAGATCTCATTGATTCAATACCAAACAAAGCACGAAACATTGATTATCTTAGACCACTTTGTGGCCTTCCTTTGTCACCATACTTTTCTGGAGTGAAGTTACGTTGGCTACGCGACAATGTACCATCCGTACGTAAGGCCATGGAGGATGGCAACTTACAGTTTGGTACAATCGACACGTGGCTAATGTATGTACTTACCGGCGGAGCAAATGCTGGCGGCGTACATAAAACTGACGTTACAAATGCTTGTCGCACCATGCTTATGAACATCGAAACACTGCAATGGGATCCCCATTTGCTTAAGTTCTTTGGACTACCTACAAGTATATTGCCTGAAATTTGTTCTAGTGCTGAAGTTTTTGGTACTATATCGGTTGGGCCAATAAAAGGTGTGCCGATTACCGCTTGTCTGGGCGATCAACAGGCTGCTCTCGTTGGACAGCAATGTTTGGCTCGTGGCCAAGCAAAGGCTACTTATGGCACTGGTTGCTTCTTGCTGTATAACACGGGCACGTCACTTGTGCAATCAGCTCATGGCTTGCTTACCACTGTGGGCTATCAATTAGGCCGCAATGCAAGTCCTTACTATGCCCTCGAGGGCAGTGTATCGATAGCTGGTGCTGCATTTAATTGGTTGCGTGACAATCTTGGCATGATTTCAAGTGCCCGTGAGATTGAGGAAATGGCAAGTAAGGTTGATAACTCTTTGGATGTGTATTTTGTGCCGGCATTTAATGGTCTCTATGCTCCGCACTGGAACCAAGATGCACGAGGAGTCATTTGCGGTTTAAGCGAGGAAACAACCAGCGAACACATCATACGCGCCACCTTAGAATCAGTGTGCTTTCAGGTACGCGATATACTGGATGCAATGCACAAAGATTGCAAAATACCTCTGGCCAAGCTCATGGTAGATGGCGGCATGACAGTGAACAATCTTTTCATGCAATTACAATCGGATTTGGTCGGTATCAAGGTTTTGCGAGCCAAGATTGCGGAAACCACGGCATTGGTGCGTATAATTTATTATTATTATATTAATTATATTAATGATTTTGTTTTTATTGTGATGTTGTGTTCAGGGTGTCGCCATTGCAGCCTATAAGGTCGTGAAGCCAAGCTTTGACATGGAGGCTCCATTATCAACGTCAGCTGGTATCGTACGCAATGCCATTAAGCCAAACATCAGTGAGAAGGAGCGTAATGAAAGATATGCCAAATGGAAGATGGCAGTTGAACGTTCGTTGAACTGGGAGACATCAGCTCATCCAAAAGGAGAACGTAATCTTTATGATTAGTTAAAATGAAATTGTAACTAGCCATGACACTTAAAAATATGTACTATAATATGTTAATTCTGGCACTGGACTAAAGTTATACAAATCCTGTTTGTTTGTTTGTTGTTTTGTAAACGATTACCAATAATTTAATTTTGTTTCTTTTTTGTTTTAAATCTATTGTAAAATATCTTCGTATGAACTAATTGTATGAATGTATGTGTGTGTTTGGAGGTGTGTGGCTGTGTGCAATCGTTGGATATTAATGTTTTTTAAACGTTTTCCTCGGATGCAACAGCGGCAGCAGCACAACCGGCAGCTTGATCTAATTCGTTTAACATAATGACTGCCTGACCGCCAGCAGCCTCATCAACTGCCACAGCTACCAATGCCATGGCAGGAGCACCGCCCGCAGCACCATCCATGCCATCCATGATGACGACGTTTGCTTGTGGATTAATGACAACAGCATCTGGTGGTGGTGGTATTGGATTCCCGCCTGTAATTGTTGAAGGATGTTGGTGATCGAATTTGCAGTTTGTTTGAGTTTTAGTTTAGTAACAGATTAGCAGTGATGGAACATGATTGATTCATAGATTGATTGACAGTTAGTGATAGTGGCAGGGAAAAGTGCAGTGAACATGAGCGCTTTTTTTTACATACTTGCATCCAACTCCAACGGAGGATCAGCGTTTGCTTCAGCAAGATTTGTAACCGATTTCGATTTGACGCACTGAAAATCGACATGACGACTCTTGGCCTCTTCCTTCTCCCATGACATGTGTATAAAGGGACGCTGTACATAACTATATATAACCTGGACAATGATAAGCATAATTGAATTAAAATACAGAAGAAGATAATGGAGTAATAAATACTAACCTCTGCACGTCCACCTGGTCTTCTGCGTATTTTCTCTTTGTGCGTTGGATAGCCTTCGATGCCACAACGTATTTTCTTCAGTCCACGATCCTTCATCACTTGCTTGGCAACATCACGATTTTCGATGTATTTGAAGAAACGATGCATAGCGGTACTATGAACAGCTGCATCAGGAATTGGGATAATATAAAAAAAAACGAAGCAACACAATAAAATGTTGTACTCACTCTGGCAATACTCTTCGCCCATTTGCGGCGGAAACTCTTCATCCCAGTCCACGATGTCATCGTCTAGTAAGACAACTACATGACACTCGCGATCACCACGTTGTGCTGATGCAACCATCAACGGCAGTATCAAATCCTCGAGGAATACTTCGAACTGTTGGCGGGCACCTTCGTTACTAAGTTCGTGAAGCAGACCTCCTTTGTTCGGAAGACGATTAAGGGGAAGAAAGAGAAAAGAAAATAAGCAAAAGAAGAGCAAAAGATAGACTAAGTTGGCTCAGGCTGGTGGCTGCTGTTTCCACAAATTACTCACGTAAATTCTGACAGCGGACTGTATTTGCATCAAAGGGAATTAACAAGTAATCACAAGCCTCCTTTAACTCGGGCACCGAAACCGTTGGTGGACAACGTATCAAGCCAGTTTTGTAATATTCCAATATCGCACGAAAAACCACATGCGAGATGCCCTCGGCCACTTCATAGTCGCCGCGTTCGTTTGAATGTACAAACTGGAACCCAGTACTAAACATTGTGCCAAGCATTGTGTTCGGATGTGCTGTTACCAAAGCCTGTTCAATTGTAAATCGAACGCCATCAACGCATAATGTTATACGGTCGGGTGGCATAGGTCGAACCGCTAAAGCAACTCCTGCATTGCCTCCACCACCAGTAGAGCCGGAAGCATTTCCAGATTTGTCATGTTTTGGTATGGCGCCACCACTGGCTGTGTTCATAGCGTTGGATTTTGTAGAATGATGATGTGTCGTTTTATTAATTGTTGTGGAGCCACTTCCTCCCAAGTTTCCCCTTTGCATATACGAACTGCTGCGATTACGATTCTTAAGTATCCGTCGTCGGCGTTCCTCAGCCTCGATATTCTCTTCAATGCTACTACTGTCGCTGTAGGTGTCTTCACCAATCTGACGATTCTGATGTTGCTGCTGTTGACTTTTCGTTGTACTCGCGTTGTTGTTGTTATTGCTACTACTACTATTTCCGGAATTTGGAGTTGTTGACATTTTTCTAAAGGATTTGACGATGGCGTTGGAGTACTAATCTCCGCTGCTGCTGCTCCTGATGTACTAAATCTGTTTTGTATAGACGTGGGTATGTGTGTGTGTCTGTCTTATTTGTATGCGTATGTTGTCTTTGTTTTTATTTGTGGGGTGAATTGTGTGTGATGATTGCTGTCTGGCTGCTGCTACTAATCTTGGCGACTATTGGCGAAAGGGAACAAAGAACACAACAATCAGTGATGAATGATTTGTCAATGTTAATAACGACAACAGCATTTCAACATCAATTTGGCCACTCCCAATTTCACTTACGATTATTGTAAAAAAAAAAATTGTGCTTTCTAGTCCGCTCCAATTGTTTTGCTGGACATTTTCTTCTAAAATTTTCCGTCTCTTCTACTTGGAGAAATGCAAAGTAGTTTGTGCCCTCCAAAAAATTGAGTTAGTTGGCAGCAATGACAGCGTGTACCCTCGAAAAATTAAGCTAGTTGGCAACATATATGCAACACACACATAAAAATTGAAGTTCTTTGTCAACAAAGATTTCGAATTGATTAACTTAGAGGAGGATTTAACCTAAATTATTTATACATATTTATGTACATTTTATTATCCACAATCTAAACTTATAACTTATGGTATTCATGGATAGAAACTTTGATAATATTTTCTATATGTTTGACAACAATTACGACATACATATGTATGTATTTGAAAAGTTAAAATTGGTGAATCACTTTTGCATCTATTATTTATAGTATTTTGTAGCACTGTACTGAATTGATAATTAACAATTTCAGGAGAAGTTAATTTGAATCATTTTCTGCTTTAGTGCATACTGGTTTTGTGTCTTATTTTTTTTTAATCACATAATTAAAGCTCAAGTTTCTTGGATAAACTGATAGCTTACCTTGTTTTCAAATCCCAACGTGGTAGTGTCAAAACATTTTCACTGTCAACTTTGTCAGAGCCCCAATTCAGGACTTTCGATTAAGATTTTAAAATCAATTTTTGTGCCAATTCATCTTATAGTAAAAGAAAACTCAGGTTTCATTGAAATCTTTTGGTTCTAATAACTGAGATTTCAGATATTTTTGAGTATTTTAATTTTTGAGCTTCTAGTGTATTATTAAATTTCTTTTCATTTACAAATGATTGTGACGATGACATTAATGTATTTTTATAATTGATGAAAAGAATATTAAGGATTTGATCCCTTAGCTATCACTAGAATCTAAATACTACAACACAGAAATTCAACTTTTAATTTGATAGTCTTTCAACTGTGTTTATATGAATTAAGATTACTGTTTTTAATTGTAATTGTATTTCCATTCCGAAGTAATTAATTTTTATGTTATTCACATCCTGCAATTTTTACACAAATAATTAGATTTTGAGAGTTTTTTTATTCAATTGCTTTTTTTATTTATTTTCGATTAATTTCTTTTTTCTTTATTTGTACCGGAAGTGCAGCCTAACGCTACCTATCGGACATGGTGTGCTAAAAGTAGTAATTTAAGTGGCTGTTGTGTGTTGCAGTGTTGTGTGATGCTGACATTTTTAGTGTTGCAAAGTAAAGTGTTGTGGACGAGTCGAAAAATGGCGACTTGTCTATACGTCTCTTGTAAATACGTGAATTATGTGAAAAACTAGGAAAAATGCGAAATTTCAATGTGCAAAAGAAATAAAAATGTGTTCAAATTGTAAACAATTACAAAATAGATGACGCGCTAATAAATTGCATACAGAATTGAACAAATTTAATATGTAAAACGTAAGAAAATTGCGGCGGCAAAAATTTCTTGGTATTCCTTCCTTCATCCTATGCGTTAGATTTACAGATTCACACAAAACAGAAAGTCCACGAAATATACTAGAAAGTGCTAAACACATATAAATTGTATGCAAAACAAAGGGCAGTAAATATCTGCTGGACATATTTAATGGGAGATCTATAAATGATTTAAAGTAAAAGTGGGAAAATAGGAAAAAAAGTGTGTCTAACATAAAAGAGTAGAGTTGTTGAGTTGAGTGTGTTCGCTTGCGGAGTGTGTTAGGCCGAGGGCAGAGAGAGCGAACGGGCGAGCAAGTGAGAACGTGATTGCGAGTGTATGTGTTATGTGGCAGTGTGTGTGGCATGAGCAAGGGAGCATCTAGCGCACGTACAATTAACAGAGAACAAACGCATCCATCCCCCACATGCTCCCCATCGTGCGCCAACAACAACAACAACAATTGAATTCAAAGGAAGAATAATAGCAGCAGCAGCCACCCTAAATGAAGAGGTGACTGTGACTGGCTAAAAAGTGCTAAGATTCCAATAAATAATGTTCACTCAAGTTGTACAAAAAATCAAATTCAACTAATACACGATTATAGTGTGTGATGATGATGATGATGATGATTGATTGTGTGATACATATGTTTGTACATGCATATGTGTGAGTGTTTTGATTTGCACTATTGCAAATGGAACAACACAACATCAACATGTCAATGTTTTTGTTTATTTATGTTAACACACAATTTCACAAAAGAGTTTTTTTTTTTTAAATTAATAATTCTTATTTGTTTGGAGTGGAGCTGGATGAATGTCGAATGTCTCATGAAATTTGCAAATAAATTTGCTTGTTTTTAAAAAAATTTTTCAATCTTAAAAAGAAAACAATTCGATAGCTGTCTCGCTCACGCACACGCATTTCAACGAAGCAACAGTGGCATGCGTGACAATGACAACAACACTAGTGTTGCTGTGATCATAGGCGACATACAAATGTGCATGAATGTGTGTGTGTGTGTGTGTGTTGTATTGTATTTATTGCATGAATGAGCAGCGAGTGAGTGAGTGATGAATGTATGAATGAGTGAGTTAAATGAGTGTGTGTGTTTGAAATTGGAAATGAAATTGTGAAACTTAATTGCATAGTTTGTTGTTGTTGTTGTTATTGCTGCTGGTGCTGCGATAATTATGCGGCAAACATAAACAAAAGATAAACATTAATAATGCAAATGATACAAATAATTTTAATTGAATGACATTTGTTGCTTTTATTCTTCGCCTTCCGTTCGCTGTACCTTTTAATTGTAGGAAATGTTTATGCGCGCAAATATTATGCGTACTTGTGTGTATGTGTCATCCTGTATGAGTGTGTGTGCGAACTAAGAAATCGAAGAATAAGTGCACTGGTGTAAGTTAAGTTGGTTCTGCGACTTTTGGCGAAAATGTAGTCAAAGAATAAGAAGAAGAAGGAAGAAGAAAAAAGCATTAGCAGCGCAGCATCAAAGAAAAATGAAATAAGAAGATGGGCATAGGCAAAGGCAACTAAAAACATTTAATAGTATAACATACTTATATTATTTTTAATCACTTTTTTGTTTTCATTTTCTTTCCGAATTCTAATGAATAGTGCAATAGGAACAACAACAACACCAACAATAGCAACAGCAATATAAATTTTGTGCGAAATGTAACAATAACACTTGTAAATGTGAATGTCAACGATGAAGGAAGAATTACTAAAGTAGTAAAGAACAGAAAAGCAAGAGGAAGTACTACAAAACTAATGTAAATAAAAAATAAACCAAAAAATATTTGTGTGAATATTTTGTTAAGTGAAATTTTTGATTAAAAAGTACAGAAACGAAAAGAAAAACAATCAATTGGCGGCTATAGTGAAGGCGACAAACCTATCTAACCTTGAAGTAGCGGCATTTGTGTACAAAACCACCCACGCCCACAATAAAACGCAACAACAATATCAGCAGCAGCAGAAAAACAAAAAACTTATAATTAAACTACGCTGCCAGTGCAGTGTTTTTGCTCTGGCAGGCGCGAAGGAGCATCAAATAGAATCCTGGACAGAGTTTTTTAAATTGACATCGGTAGTTTGCATGCTGCTCAAGCTGAATCGTCGGGTTGCAAGTGGCCCAAACAAAGTAGCGGCGGCAACAACATCAAAAGCAACAGCAACATTATTATTATTAGGTCATAACGCTTGGGCAGCAGCGGCAGCAACAGTCTCCATGTATCCCAGACGGCAACAGCAACAGCTACGCACCAAAAGACCAACAGCGACCACAACTAAAGAATTATTGATTCGTCTGAAGCAGCAGCAGCAACAGCAGCAGCAGGTGTGGCGTCAACGGTGGCCTTAAGCATGTAGTGAGTTATATATACATAAATACATATATATAATATTGTGTTTATCAAATTCCTATTAATTTTTTATTATACTTCTTATATATTTAAGGTCTCATTGTGGACGAGAAGAAATAATTAATATCATCATTAATAAAGAAAATTAAGATATTCAAACAACATTACGCAAAACTAAACGAATCGAAACGAAAGTTTAACTCTCCATCCAAAGTGAAGTCGGAACTTTATATACAAAAATACACAGACACAATACAACACATACGACACAGTCAAACACACACACAGACACATAGACACAACACAACAACAACAAAACTGAGATATCTATTCTCATACTCAACAATAAAACAAAACAAGAAAAGAAAATCAAGAACAAAAAACAAAACAAAACAAAACATATACAAATGTTGTGCGCGTGTTACCAAAAAGAAAACCAAATTAACTACAACTACAACAATAACAATTCTTTAATTGTAATAAACAACAAACAAAACAAACAACAACGACAACAGCAACAGCAACAGCAACAAACAAACGACCAACCAAATATTTCTCTTTTTGTAATCGAAGCAGAAAGACGTTGTTGTCGTTGCCGTCGTCGTCATCATCGTCATCGTTGTTAATATTATATTATATATTATAGTATAGTATAATAATCTCTCTTTCTCTCTCAATTTATCTCTGTGTGGACAAGCATTGATATAAAAAAAATTATTACCAATGAAAAATGTCACAAAGAGGTAAACGCGGTAATCAACATCAGCAGCAGCAGCATCATCAGCGCCTCGATGTTGAGCCACAGCCGCCACCAACAAAACGACGTAAAGGACGACCGCCTAACGGTGCTTCTGGAGGAGGTGGCAGTGGTGGTGGTGGAGGTGGTAGTAGTAATAGCGGTTCAACCGCATCTTCTTTTATAAGCAATAGCAATATTGTCGATAATATCGATAGTAACAATCACAATCATGGCTCGTCATCATTGTTGGTCGCCGCTTCCGGCAGCAGCAGTATTAAGGATGATACAATGTTGTTGCCAACGACGAGCACAAAGTCGAAGTCAACATTATCATCATCTTCAACGACAACGGCAGCGTGGCAAGCACGGTCAGTGGCAGACATTAAAATGTCAAGTATATATAATCGCAGCTCAACGGAGGCGCCCGCTGAATTGTATCGGTATGTTTACACTTTTCAAATTCACAAATTTAAATTTTTATATTTCATATATTTGTTATTTTATGTTTATAGTAAGGATCTCATTAGCGCGATGAAACTGCCCGATTCAGAACCATTGGCAAATTATGAATATCTTATTGTTAGCGATCAATGGAAACAAGAATGGGAGAAGGGTGTACAAGTGCCTGTTAATCCAGATTCATTGCCAGAGCCTTGTGTTTATGTCCTGCCAGAACCTACTGTTTCGCCTACGCCCGATTTCAAACTGTAAGTAGTCGCTCACTTCATTAATTTACTTAATTAGTGTAATTGTTCATTGTTAATTGGTGATGTGATTTCATATTTTTTGCAGTCCAAAAAATCGCTTCCTGCGCATCACCAAAGATGATTCATACTCACCGGAGTTGCATTGTCTAACTAATGTGGTTACGATAGCGGAAAATACATGTGCCTATGACATTGATCCGATCGATGAGGCGTGGTTGCGCCTCTATAATAATGATCGAGCTCAATGTGGTGCTTTTCCCATTAATGAAACGCAATTTGAACGCGTTATCGAAGAACTTGAGGTAAGTCAATCAAAAAGAGTCGATTAAAAAGACACAATTCATGTGACAAATTTATATTTATGTAGGTTCGATGTTGGGAACAAATTCAGGTAATACTAAAAAATGAAGAAGGTCTCGGCATCGAATTCGATGAGAGCGTTATATGCGATGTTTGTCGTTCGCCGGATTCGGAAGAAGCGAACGAAATGGTATTCTGTGATAATTGCAATATCTGCGTGCATCAGGCTTGTTATGGTATTACAGCAATTCCTTCGGGTAAGAGAACATAAACATAAATAATAATATGGTTTCATATTTTCATATCATTTCGTTTTTTTTTGGAAATAGGTCAATGGCTTTGTAAGTCTTGTTCAATGGACATTAAACCCGATTGTGTACTGTGTCCGAACAAGGGTGGCGCAATGAAATCAAGTAAATCGGGTAAACATTGGGCACATGTATCGTGTGCCCTTTGGATACCGGAAGTTAGTATTGGGTGTGTAGATCGCATGGAACCAATAACGAAAATCTCAAGCATTCCATCAAGTCGCTGGTCACTGTTATGTGTACTGTGTCGAGTGCGAGTCGGCTCGTGTATACAATGTTCGGTGAAAACGTGTAAGACCGCATACCATGTGACATGTGCGTTTCAGTATGGCTTAGAAATGCGTGCCATTATCGAAGAGGGTAGCTGTAAGGATGGTGTTAGATTACGATCATATTGTCAAAAGCACAGCATCGGTAGAGGCAAGAAAGATTATGCGTTTGGCTCAAATTCTAATGCACACAAACGTCTCAACTCAAGTTCAAGTGGCGAAGATGAGGAAAGTTGTGATAGCAGCGAAGCTAGTAGAAGGCGTCAAAATCGCAAATCTTCTGAATTGACTTCTGAAGAACGCAATCAAGCGAGAGCCCAACGGCTACAGGTGAGTTTTGCAAGGATCCTTCACTCAATTTGCATGATTCTATATTTCATTTATTTTTGAACAGGAAATCGAAGCTGAATTCGATAAACATGTAAACGTGAAAGATATTAGTTGTCATCTGTTTGATTTAGATGAGGATGCTGTCGAATCTATTTACAACTATTGGAAACTGAAGCGTAAATCACGACATAATCGTGAATTGATACCGCCTAAGACCGAGGATGTAGAAATTATTGCACGCAAGCAGGAACAACAGGATCTCGAAAATCATAAACTACTTGTACATTTGCGTCAAGATTTAGAACGAGTGCGTAATCTCTGCTATATGGTTAGCCGGCGTGAGAAGCTCTCTCGTTCTTTGTTTAAGCAACGTGAACAAATCTTCCATAAACAAATCACAGTACTGAACGATGAGAAGCAACTGAAACTGCAAGCACAGTCATCAGGCAAAGCTCTTTCGAATATAAACGATGGGACCAACATCGATTTGAAAGCGGTTATTTATGCGAATGATGGACCAACGTTATATGATCGTTTTTATACATCGAACATTACTGAGACTGTGCCGGCGCAGTATCAAAATCTAGAGTACATCTTGGAACAATTACTTGGTAGTTGTGGTAAAAGTTATGGCAAAAGCGGTGCAGGGCGTGGTCGGGCATCGATTTCGCCCAACAAAAGGAAAACCACAGCAACGACTAAAACGACGGTACCAGCAGGCGGTAAAGTATCACCCAATAAGCGTATCAATAATGGTGCAATAAATTCGGCAACGGCAATGACACCCTCGTCGTCATCGACTAAGATAACAAAAACTACAAGTCGGCAAATGTCATCGGCGGCGGCTGTTGCGGCAGCTGCAGCCAAAGAATCGGCAGGAAGTAAAAGTCGTGGTTCACCTCGTAGATCAGCGACGACTGCAACGTCGAGTGGCGGGAGGCGTGGTTCAAAGGGTGGTACCGCAGCCGCTGCAGCAGCGGCAGCGGGTAAAACAAAACGTAGTGCCGACAGTAGTGCGTCCTCCAATTCGTCTAGCGGCAGTTCATCATCGGATGATTCCTCCTCGGAGAGTGGCTCTGGATCATCTGGTTCAAACAGTTCCGGTTCCGGTAGCAGTAGTTCAAGCGGTTCAAGTGCGACCAGTCGCAGCGAAGTACAATCAACGACAAAATCATCGCCTAACAAAACGTTGGACACTCGCAAAAAGCAGAGCTATGCACGCACCAAAGATATGCGTCAAAAGCAACGTAGAAAAAATACAGAAAGCGATGAAGGTAAAGGAAGAGGAGAGGAATCTAAAACGAGTTCCAGTGAGGATGACGATGATAACGCGGAGCCGGAGAAGAGACAAAACACCAAGTCAGTACCTGCCAAGCAAAAACAACAATCTAAGTCAAAGCACAATACCAACAGCACATCAGCGGCGACAACGCCACATAGCTCTTCGCCAAACAAAAAGTCAACAACAACATCGACGGCGTCAAGTAATATAGGAGAAAGTTCGGTAGCGACCAAAGCAACGACGCCCAATCGCGGTCGGGATTTCCTTACGCAAATGGTGAAAGAGTTGCAGCAGAAAAAGGGTACAACAAGTCTTTCAAGCGATGAAAGTGAAGAACTTCTGCCACTGAAGGGCAACATCAATGCAACAAATGCTGAACGAAGCAGTGTCCGGATATCTGGTGAGAGAAATACTGCGATATCAGGAGCAGCAGGTCGAAAGATCGGCATGCAGCAAATATACTCAGATTCAGATTCGAGTTCTTCCAATCCTGCTGATGAAGCAGTTGAAGAGCGTGTTGATAAGGAGGCGGAACGTGTGGCTGAAAGCCATGTCAGTGACTCACAAAGCCAACAAATGATACGCACAAAGGCGGCAATGAAGGAATTTACTCTACAACAACAACAACAGTCGGCGGGTAAAGTCCAAAGAAATACCACAGCCACCAAAGACACCAGCCAAGCAAAGCAAACAAGTGCCAACAGTACTAAATCATCATCGAATACTAAACAACAAAAAACTTCAAGCCTTTTCCCTGCGGACTTACTTGTAGTGCCTCAACGACAGGCAGCTAAGAAAGCTTTTGAAAATATGCGCTCGACAAACCTCTACAGCGGCACAACATTAGCAACTGCTGGAACTTTACCGTTATCATCCTCCACCATGGGAGTTGAAAGTGAACGCGGGCGTGCACGTGAACGTGACGTGGAATCACGAACTAAACCAAAGGACACAAGCACGGGCAGTCGAACGGAACACTCCTCTGATAAGGTTGACAGTAAAACACGTACCAAGGAGAAACAACAGCAACAGTCCAAGTCAAGTGAGAGAACGACCACGGAGCGTGGAAAACGGGGTCGACCGCCGAAAATTCCACGTGAAACGAATGAACGCAAACGTGATACTTCAAAGTCAACAGCAACAGCTGATGTGCCGAAACAAGATCAAAAATCAAATGCGGCAACTGAAGTGAGTTCTAAATCTGTGCCAACGCAAGATACTCCGAATGAAACGCTGCCAACGCCGCCTACTACAAAATCCAACGAATTAACAAGGCTTCAAAATTTCAATGTTTCCTATGTACCACAACGTCAAGCAGCCAAGAAAGCTGCCGAACAATTGAAGAGCAGCGGCATAATAAAACCAGCGACAAGTATGGAGTTGGTGGCAGCAAGTTCAGAAAATGAAAAAGAGAAGGGAGTTAGTAGTACACCGAATGAAAAGGAGAGTAAACAAAAATCGACTGAAACGCGCACGAAACCGCTATCGCGACGCCAATCCACTAGAGATCTTACAAGTGTTTCACCAGTTAAACCGACTGCGCCAACAACTAGCAATAGACGACGTTCCAAAGAGGATAACACGACGCAACAACAGCAACAAAAGACATCTCCAACAAAACAGCGTCAACAGCGTGTGGAGCCAACGCCAAGACTTTCCTTAAGTGAAACTTCGGCTAGTGACAGTAGTAGTTCCTCATCTTCGTCTGGCAGTAGCGCTAGTAGCAGTGACTCATCTTCCTCCTCTTCTGATGAAGAACAACAAAAAGTAGAGTCAAAACCACCACCTCAAAGTGAGATCCCAGAGAAAGCGAAGCGCACAACGACAACGACAGCAACGACAACAGCACCAACTTCAGCAACGCCTGCAGCAGTGACAACTAAACGTTCACCACGGAAATCTTTAGATAAGCCGCTACTACCACCATCACGTCCTTCAGTGCGTCGAAATTCGTCAACAACCAAATCACCAAAGATCTCGCCACAGAAACAATACAATCGTAATATCAGTCAAACGAGTAACACAAGTGAGGAATCTTCAACAGCAGCAGCGACGACAGCATCCCGCACATCACAACGTCGAAAGTCTTCCATTGATATAGATAGACAAACTGCTAAGTCAAAGCTTAGAAGTTTAGCGTCAGCAATAGCAACAACAACAACAACTGAAGAGGAGAAACCCAAACGAACTACACGCGGTTCTAAATCGCGACCGCCTTCACCGTCACCAATTCCTACAACGCCAGTGGTTAAGAAAGAAGAAAAGCAAAACACCCGTAAAGGGCTGGCACCGCAAAGACGTAAATCGCAAGCCGTAGTAGAGCCCATTGAAATCGTCGACGATGACGATGATGAGGAAAACAATAAAAAGCAGCAACAACAATCAAAGGATGACACATCCAAAGTACAGGATCATCCAAAGATAGACGCAACACCCGACTTGGAAGCAGAAATCGCTCAGCGCAAAGCCACTAAAACCCCAAATAAGCTACAAGGTGCCCTTGATAAGTTACTGACCAAAAAGGAACAGGAAATTAGTCGCAGTCATAGTGCCTCTTCGGCTAATGTCGCTGGAAGCTTAGTAAATGTTGAAACGCAACCGCAACCGCAACCAGTCATTGACGAAGATTCAACAAAGAAATCAGAAAGCAGAAGCGCTGATCCCATTGAACCAGAAACAGCTATCGAAGAAGAGACCATTGTGCCAAAACCAAGTACACCTCAAATACTCATTGATACCACAAAGGATTGTGGTGAAGTGCCTATGGATATTGATGAGGAATTGACAACAGCACAAACGCATACAACCGTCAACAAGTTAGCTGACTTGTCAGTTGATATTGATGAGCGACCACCCGCAGCACCTGTACCTGCTTCACCCTCGCCTACGCCCACAAACGATGATGATGAACTATCCCATGATAGCGATTTGTCGGATAATGGACGAAGGCGCAACAGATGGCGTTCTCGGAGACGTCGCAAAACGCGACGTGTTGGTAGCCCACCAATGTCTCCGGAAGAAGAACACACTCATCATACACAACATCTTCTTAATGAAATGGAAATGGCACGCGAACTGGAGGAAGAACGTAAAAACGAATTAGCGAATGCCAGCAAATATTCTGCATCATTATCATCACCAGCAGTGGCTATAATACCACCAGAGCCACCAGAGATTATAGAATTGGATTCAAATTCGAATTCCGCAGAAAGTTTACGCTCGAAACTACAACAACAACAGCAACAACCACAACTCACACCTCAACGCCAGCAACAACAACAACACATTCAGTCACAGTCACTGATTCAACCAAAATTGAATTCAATGGAATCATTGATTGCTTCTGCAACTGTGACCCCACAATCGTCAGTCGATTCGCCAGCCTCGATTGCTGCATCTCCAGCCCAAAAACAACAGCAACAACAACAGCAGCATCAGCTGCACCACCTATTGTCAACACCGTCAGTGCTTCACCTTCAATTAAATAACCAATTGGATTTAGCCAATATCAAATCATTGGATTTACCCAAATCATGTGATTTGGATACCACACATCAACCCATTGTCGATGCCATACTTGAAATGGAAGATTCCAAACATAATGCTTTATTCAACAGCGCAACAAACAATTACGCATCAAGCATATCAAGTGTGTTGAATCCACCGGGTAATTTAAGTCTCTTGAATGCAAGTACTCCGGGTAAACAGGTTTCGGAAGAGGATAGTATTCAAGCAACACGAAACCTTCTAGAGAAACTACGTAAAACCAAACAGCGCAGCAAACCTCTGGAAGAATGCAAAGATGTGGATATGTTGCCACCGACACCAGCCATACCATCAGTATTTCCATTTCATAATGCTGCTGATCCAGAGGATATTATTCATGTACAAAAGGAGCAACAAATGCAACAACAGCAGCAACAGCAGCAACAACAAGCGAACAGTTGTCTCTTTTCCTTGGATAAATTGAGTGGCAACACACCCAATGCCCATTTGAACGAATCATTGCAGCAACAGCAGCAGCAACAACTGAATGTGCTTGCAGCAGCCATTAAAGATTCGCCAATGACTGTTAATAGCAGCAGCTACAGCAACAGTTTGACCAACACACCGAATGCAACACCAACAGCTACAAATAACAACAACAGTAGCAGTAGCCACATGAGTAACATGGTTACATACAATGATTTGACTACAGGAAGTGGCCACTATTTGGATAAACAACAACAAAATCAAGGCTTAGCCATGGCCATATCACCAATGCAACAGGCACAACAGCAGCCAATTGTTGTCAATAATTACAATCAACAACAGCAACAGCAATCCCGTATTCCTCCACAATTAAGTTGCTTTTTGGAAAAACAATTGAGTGCTTCATCTGGTGTTGGGATCGATAAGCAAGTGAACCGCAAGAACTCGTCTAATGTTACTGATGTTTTCAATAAATTGTCTGCCGCAAATGCGACACCAGATTTTGTTGATTTACATGCAGCAGCAGCTGCGAACGTTAAGAACAATATGGACTTTACAGGTTCAACGGGTGGTGTCATTCCAGGCAACAATAAAATTGGTGTTGGTGTTGATTGCGATTATGATGATAATACAAGAATGCAATCACCGTATGGCGGCATGAGAGCTTCAAGGATTTGGAATGAAAATGATTTGATAGCTGCACGACGTTCATCGTCGCCTAGTTCGGTGTCCGAATCAAATGATCAACCACCAACGAGTTTGCAACACACTCCACAACAACAACATACTCCTCAACAACAACATACCCCGCAACAACAACATACTCCACAGCAACAACATACACCACAACAACAACATACACCACAACATCAGCAGCAGCAGCAGCAACAATTGTCACATCATCATTCTATGCAGGCACAGGCGAATGATGCAACACAAAATTGCAAAATGTTTTATAATGCAATGGACACCTTTGGCATGCAAGCGAACTACAATCATCCACCAATGGTTAATGGTATCGATTCCATGATGTACAATAGTCAAACATTTACACCCACCACAACGCCAACGCATCAAACATCAACACATCAGCAACAGCAACAATCTCAACAACAACAACAACCTCAAACACCAAATAGTGCTCCTGGGCCAAACCAATATAATGGTGGTGTAAATCTCTACCAGAATGCAGCCGCAATGAATCAAATGCCATATGCAACAACGAATGCACCAGGGAACAGTGGTGTTAT
Source organism: Amiota communis (assembly GCA_037043315.1). Taxonomy (NCBI): domain Eukaryota; kingdom Metazoa; phylum Arthropoda; class Insecta; order Diptera; family Drosophilidae; genus Amiota; species Amiota communis. The sequence continues at coordinate 110,270 of JBAMAV010000230.1, forward strand.
GTTTCCTAATATGCCTTCTGCACAGGCGGCCCAGTCGCAACAACAACAGCAACAGCCGGAAGGGACTCAAGCTATGTATCCAGCAAATATTGTGGGTAATGGTCCAACAGGCCAACAATATGGTGGATCTGCTGCTTTTTCAAGTACTAATCTTGGTGGGTCTGCAGCAACATCACTAGTTGGTCCAGCTTCTGTGGCATCATCATCACTCTTGAGGCGGCAACATCAATCACCGCTACAACGAGCAATGCAGCAGCAACAACAGACATCGGGATCAAATCAATTTAATCTGACCTCACCGGTTGATGGTAACTTACCATTTAGCTCACTGCTAAATAGTTGCTCGGAGGCTATGATTCCGACGCCGCAAGTTCCAGTAGCAGTCCCAGGGCAACCGCCTTCTACAACAATAGTACCTCAACAACAGCTTCAGACAACACCTACAAAAGATTCACCAACTAAACGCAGTTCTTCGCGGTACAATCAACAACAACAGCAACAAGCGCCACAACAGCAGCTTCAATCAAGGCGGAATTCACACAAATCACCACAAATACAGCATAAATCACCAGGTAAATCACCACGTCAAATGGAATTGCTTGCCAAACAACAGTTGCAACACCAGCAGCAACAACAGGCGCAGCATGCACATGCACTCAACGAATTCACAAATTCAGCAGTGGCAGCGGTATCAGCATCAGTAGTGCAAAAGCCACCACCCAAGTATGATCCTTTAACGCATACGCTTGCTGGCAAACCTCGACAGCGTGCACCACGTGGCTCCAACTCCGGTGTTGGAAGAGGACGCGGTCGTGGTCGTGGACGAGGTCGCGGTAGCAGTACCGCAAACACCATCATACCGCTTCCACCGCCAATGGCTGAGTACGGCAGCAATACCCATATTGTTAACAATCTGGTTGGCACACCGTTTGAATTCAACTATGATGAAGAATTAGCTACTGAGAATCTTCAATCGTTGCGCGACCGTCGCCGCAGTTATGAGCCAGCCACGCATCATAACACAAGCTATGCCAGTTGTAAGGTACGGGGTGTGGGATCATCAGCTGCAAGCAGTTGTAATGCAAACAGTGTTTTGAAACCGCCAACGGCATCGGCAACAACGGCTCAACAATCACTATTGCATGCCATCAATATGCAGCCTCTATTGCCGGGACCAGTTGATATGCGCACTTATAATCTGGGATTCGAGCCACAGCATAGCTCCGCTTCACAAGAGGCATACAATAACAATTTATTGGGTGCATTTGATTCGGGTACAGCAGATCAAACATTATCTGAGTTCGATGAAGAAGATGAACGTCAATTCCAATCTCAATTACGTGCAACTGGCATGGCAGCGATGTCATCCACTACTAAACAGCAGCAGCAACAACAGCAGCAGCAGCTGCATCCACAGATGAATAATACGGCAGCATTGGAGTCGACAACAACATCTAATGCCTTAGCGGCGACAACAACAATGACAAACACAAACGCGAATTTGAACACAGCAACAGCAAGCTTAATCACAAATAGTGCCCTCCATTCCACCGAAGCAAATCAATCTGCACCAATCTTGGCAACGCATCATGCTGTTGTCGTTTCGGATATGTTTGTGCCACCCGATTTGCAAACCTCAATGGAGGCGACATCAGAAGAGGTCTCAAATGATACAGATACAACACTAGCGACGAAAGCATCACTTTCTGATTCTCGCAATCAGCTTAAACTGAAGATAAAAGGTCCACTAGCCTATCCAGATCATTATAGCACCGTTACAAATACTTCATTGTCGAGCACCACTGTGGTGCAGTCCAATGCCAGCGGTAGCATTATGCAGACGACTGTTTCAGCAATGACAGCAACAGTTGTAAGCGCAACATCCGCTGGTGGTGGTGGCAGTAGCAGTAGTGGCATGAATTCGAGACGTATGAGAAAGAAGGAGTTGCTCAGTCTGTATGTTGTCCAAAAGGATACACTTATGGATGACTCCTCGTGTGGATTACCAGTCGTAGATACCATACCACATCCGGCATTGGATCTTATTCGTACAACAGATGCCAGTGTACTCGATCTAGATGATCTAACGACGACGGGCTTACCAGTGGTAGCGCCGACGGTTGCAACGAAGCGCTTCAAGAAAAACATATCTAATCGTGAGTTGCGTTCTTTAGATGCCGTTGTCATTCATGATATAAATGATAATGCAGCGTTGCCGCCAGGTGGTGGCGAAGGACGCAGACGGAGTGCGTGCTCTTCGGGCAGTAATGACAATAACGGTAATTCCGGCAAAACAGGAGCTGCATCAAGTGCTGGGAAGCGACGGGGGCGTAGCAAAACATTGGAAGGTTCCGAGGACGAACCCACACCAAAACTAAAGATAAAAATACGAGGTCTTCAAGCCACCACCGATCAGGTTAGTATGACAAAAGGATCGAGTAGCATAGGCGAAGGCAATAGTGCTGGTGCCGGTTATAGTTATGAAATGTCACGTCGTGCTTGCCCGCCAAAGAAACGTCTTACGTCGAACTATGCCACGCCAACATTGGAGGACTTAAAACGTGATTCAATGAACTTTCGTAAAATGGTTATGCAAGATTTTGACGAAGACGAGGATACGAAGCTCGCATTTGGCACTGAACCACCGACTAAGAAGCAGAAAAGCTCTAAACCGAAAAAGGATAAGAAGGAAAAGAAGCGCAATAAGGCGGCGGCTAATATGTCAAAGGACAATATGACAACAACGCTAATTGAGCATGCAGCAAATGCTTCACCTGGCGATCCTCCGAAGTTAATTATACGTTTTGGCAAACGTAAACCGACAACACCGAAAGATACTATGCCAAATGAAATAGCAACAACATCAAGTGCAGCGATGGCAACTGAACAAATATTACAGCCACAGCTAAATGAACAATTGATGGAGGCACCAATGCCCAAACAAGACGAAGCACCCATACGGCTGAAGTTTGCGCGAATTTCTGCTGGTGGTGGTTATGTTATTGGCGGTGATAAACGCAATCGCAGTAGCCATCGAAAGTCCGGTGAACGTGAAAGCAAACGCGGAAAGGATAACACAACATCGCCAGCATCAGCTGCATTGACGCCAGTGACAATGGCGCCTTCGACATACAATAACGATGATGAAGGGCTTTCAAATTGTGGAAACGAAGAATTGCCTTCACCATCTGCCTCACCTGCGTTAATGATGGGCGGTAGTCGCAGTTTTACACCGCACTCGCAAAATGCCAATGCTTCACCAGCTGTACTAATGGGCAAAGACATAAGTACACCATCGCCACCATGTCTAGTGATAGATTCCAGTAAAAGCGCTGATGTACATGATTCGAATACAGCAACATCAATGCCTGATGAGACGATAACTGGCTTATCATTGGTAAATGCCTTGAATGCAGCACGAAGTAACACCACAAATACTTTGATCAGCAATAGCAGCAGTGCCACAGTATCCAATATCAATGAGCCAAGCAACATTACCAACATCAACATCAACACCAACATCCACACTCACAACACCACCGGTAGTAGCAATCAGAATTGCGAGAATAGTAACAATTCATTGGGATCAGCAAGCGGTTCGGCATCTGGTAGTAGTAATTCAAATTCATCATCGATTAATAACTATTCAATGAATGTTACGGCAGCAGGTGGCAATAACAACACCAACAATACCAACACCAACAACAACAACAACAGTAGCAGCAGCAGCAGCGGTAGCGGTAGCACGAATAGTAACAATTCAAATAATAACAATAATATAAATAGTAATAATAACAACAATAATAACAGCAATAGCGGCAGCGGAGGCAGCGGCTTACTTCCATTGAAAAAAGACTGTGAAGTTAGATGATAATCATAAATCATTAATATCCTTTTCCTACCTATTTCTAATTGTAAATCCCAATACCAATACTCGTGTTTATTTCAACTTTTCTCCATTAATTTCCTTTTTTTTTTCTTTCTTTTGGCAAATAGAAATATCTGCCTGCAATATTTTATATATAAAGATAAATTAAGATAATTTTTTTTTTTCTATTTTAAATTAATTAATTAATAGTATTTATATTTTGTCATTTTTAGTATCATTTTTTTTTATTACTATTATTATTTGTTCATGTTCCTTGTTTTAGTTTATTTTATTTTGTACTTGTGTCCTATCATATTCGTCTTCTTTGTTTGTTTTTTTTTTATGATTATTATATATTATCGATTTGTACAGTTAGTTTGTAGACCTTTCTTTTATTCTCACTCACTAACTCGGTCTTTCGTCTGATTGTCTGACTGTCTGTCCTACTGTTCAACTAATAATTCTATTGTATCATTCTTCATTTAAGTTAAGTAAGCGTGATCATAAATGAACATTTTGTAATCATCGATATTATTGTATATGCCCTTTGTGTGCCTCATAGGACCCCGGGCTAAAAAACAAAAAATTGTAAATTAAAAAAAAAAAGAAAATTATTATTATTATTATTATACCAATAAAAAAATAAATAAATTATAGTTTAATTTAAAAAAAAAAAAAAAAGAAAGCATAAAACAAATGCAGCAAATTCTGTAAAAATTCTGTATTAAAAAAAATTGAAAAAAAAACAACTATTATTTGAGTAAAAGTAACGCGATACGTTTGCAACATAAGATTATAAGATAATGTGAAAATTTTTGATATATATAGAAATACAATACTACAAATATTAATGACCGAAATGCTCGCTAGCTCTAGCTCCACCCCTCCCTTACCAACGACGTGGTATCAATCTGTCCAACCAAGTCCAAACCTACAAAACAAAACCTTCTCTTCTAAACCTAACCAATAAACAAAATACACTCTATCAACATAAATATTTTTAACTAAACAAACAACAAAACAAAAAACACCATTACTACTACTACTACAACTACAACAACATAAATATTTATTATACAAAACAAAACAAAAAACTAATCCCTATTTATATAAATTTAATAAATTACACATACTCCTCGTACGTAGTGAGTAAGTGCATGAAGAATGATTGATAAACTACAGAAAATTGTTAGGAAGCAACAGCAACAAAAACAAAAACATACTAAAGCAAGTTTTTAGACATTTAGTCATTATTTGTTAGAATGACCTTTGAGAATTAAAAAATTAGTTAAAAAGTGAAAGAAACAGATAAATAAAAAATAATCATGCGAGCAAACGCTACTCTATTCTCCTCCTTCTGACAGACTGAATGACTGATTCACTCACTGATGTGATTATGTCTTTCAGTTTTGTCAGCTTTGTGGGTGTTTGCACGTGTGTCTGTCACTACGTGCATATATATACACATACATACATACAAACATACATACATACATACATAGACATACATAGATACATATTATATACATATATAGACATAGGTAATTGATATAAAACTATAACTTTATATACATAACTCATGCGTATGATGTATTCCTAGTGTTTAAGAAGTCTTCAACAACTTAGGGGAAACTTAGTTTTTTTTTCTTATTTTTATTTTCGTGTGTAACAACAAAGACGACAAGCAACAAATATTAATTGTAAGCGCAAACAGAAAAACAATTTAGCCTAATTTCGTAAAAAATATATAAATAAATAAAAAAACATATTTAATAATAATTATAATAAAAAAAAAACAAGAACTATTAAACAAAATTTGTAATTAATTTAAAAAATGAAGAAATTAAATGAAATTATTATTATTATTATTATTATGATTATTATTATAATAATTATTGCATATTTATATATATTATTATAAAAATTATAAATACAAAAGTAATAAAAACAAAAAAAAAAATGTAAAAATAGAATGAAAAAAAAAGAAAAGCAACAAACGTACACTTTTATTCCAAAACACTGAAACAACAAACCGAAATCTAATAAAATATTAATTATTATTATTAATTATGGTATTTATAAAAAATAAATAAAAAAATTAAAAATTTTTTTGTAAATAAATTTTATGCATAAATTAACAGAAAACCTTTTTAATTATAATTATATAGTATGTATAGGTATATATATATACATATTAATGAATTAATTAATTAATTAAATCAAATTATAAATGACGATTATTATTATTATTATGATTATTAAAAAATTATTATTAAAATGCATTAATTTTAAACAAATGTGTAGTTTATAGCAAAAATTTAAATAAAACAAAACAAAAAAAAGCCTTATTTAAAAACAAAAAACAACAAATTAATAACAAAAACACAAACAATTGCACTGTATTCATTTATTATTTTCGATTTAAATATTTTTTATTTAATCCATATACATAAAATAGTAGTGGGGGAGACATACAGGATGCGAGTGAGTGTCCTGGTCATCAATAACATCCACATCCACATCGATATCAAACATCAACACCAAATTAATCAACATCAAATTAAACAACACCAATAATCAAATTCAAATTAAAAAATATAATCATAATAGGAAGAGTGAAGAGGAAGGAGTGGGGATAAGAAAGTGAGTGAGTGAGTGAGTGGTGTTTGAAAAGAGATCTTCGGTTAGAAGAATACAATTGTCAATTATATTATAATGTAGTAATATTCTACTTATAAACAACAAAACAAATCAGAAGAAATATTGCGCTTGCTGTGGATTATCTTTTTGTTACACTTTTATTAGTTATTATATAGTTACTACTTATAGTATGTAGATATTTTGAAATACTCATTAGGTTAATCAGGGGCAATCAGCAGGACTATAGCTTCGGTTTACCGAACGTTTTATATCTTTCACAATTCAATTGTATTGCGTAAATTGTCACATAAATTACGTTTGAAGCATATGATTTTGATTTTTGGGAATTATTAAGTCATTGATTTGTTGTATGGGTATGGGTATATTCAGGGAACTCTATATATTATCTGTACTAAATTTTAGCTCAGTGGCCAGATGGACATGACCCAATCGATGCTCCTTGTAATGATAATCTATTCCATATTATTCAAGTACTATATTATGTGGCTTCTCTGAAGAACTGGTGTGAAAGATATGAAATTGTACTGTGTTTTTTCTATTGTAGCATGGAAAGAGAGAATCATTGAGTATCAAATTGAATACGTTGAATTTCATATTAGTTAGTAGGAATGTAAATAGTGATGGCAATTTTTTACTGAAATAAATTTTGGGTGAGTTCAAAGTTGCTGAAATTTTAAAAATAAATTCAAATGGCAATAGAAACAAGTGTGTTCCAAGTTTTCCATTTCTTGATTCATATTTATTCACTTATTACCATAAGATCATTATTATTTTCATTATTGTTGGATAATTTCGTATTTTTTTTTGCATTTTCATTTACCATATTTATTTATTTATTATTACTTTTTTTATACAATATATTAGTAATTAAAAGATAAAGATATTTGCCTTCCAAAATGGATAAACAGCCGTGTTCACCTTAAATAGAAAATCAATAAGCTCCAATCGAAATAAAAATAAAAAAAGAGACCAAACATTTTAATATTTATTTAATTAGTATTTGTATGAATAAAATAATAATTAATAATAATATAATAACAATAATGAGAATATTAAACTAGATTATCAAAAATAAATTCTAAATAAATAAAATATGTAATTCATTACGTACGTAACACATTGGTGGATGCATTATCGAAAAAACCTCTATTGAATATGCCTACAAAAATTTTTTTAATATTAAAAATTAAATAATATTTAAGCGTTGAAATGATTTGAATTTTTTAATACATAATTGTAAAAATTAAAATATACGCAAATATTGAAATAAATATTAACTTAATTGATAAATTGAATTAAATCAAACAAATAAGAAAGTAAGTACGGAAGGGAGGAAGGAAAAACGAAAAGAACGAAGCAAATAAATAGTTTTTTAAGTATTATTAGGGAATTCCAATGACATTTAGTTGAGAGACTATTAAGAGATGTGTAGTGTGTGCTTAAATTATAAGTAATTATATTAAATTAATTATTACAATAACAGATATATTAACATAAATGAACAAATTATGAAAGAGTAACAATCGCCTATAATGAATGAAATAATTATTAAATAAAAATTAAATTACGAAATTAAACTGAAGCATAATTTAAGTTTAATGTTAATACAATTTGTAATTATGTCGAATAACAATAATAATAATATTTAATTATTATTCGAAAAGAAAAGTCAAAAGATAAAAATATATTGCAATAAGTAAGACAAAAAATAAAAATACCAACCAACACAAAACAAAATGGAACGAAACAAATAAGCAAACAAACAAACAAAGATTATATAAATTTAAGTTGTATTATAAATACAGAAAATATATAGAAAAAATTATACATAAATAATTCAAACATATTACATTTATTTCTTATTTTCTTAATGGGTGTTTGAAAAGTGAAGACTTAAGGCAGATTTCCTTTAAGTCCAATTGATCTATGGAATAGGACAATAGTACAATGTAATACGAATACCGATAGATTTTCTTTATACCAGATCAACACCAAGAAGTAGCATTTTAATTCAGATAATTGTACCTAAATACTCAAAATGCATTAAAGAAGATATCGGAGACCTCATGATGTAAAGTATTAAATATGTTTGATGGTCAACTTCCTCAGTTATTGCTAATACAAGTTGGAACATCCATCGCTCTATTAAAAGTTATGAAGATATTGGCATTAAACATAATACGCTTGGTTCTTGGGTTACCATATATTTATTACGAGGGGTACTATGTATATTTCGGGATCTGGCAACACTAATGTCAATAGCTAAAATCTGGCAACACCATACAAAAGTTTGACATTTTTTAGCATAAACGTGCTCACAACGTTTTGATGTACAAGTGCTATTTGTTTCGTTTACAGTGAGTTAAAAAAATCAATTTGGCCAAAAAATGGAAAATTCAAGAGAAGGTTTTCGTTGGGTAATTTTTCACAACTTTCGACGTGGATTATCTCGATGAACTCAGTTCTTTGTATGGCGATAAAGCACCATCAAATGTGGTCATCGATTTACGAGCGCCGAAGAAGCAGTTGAAGCGTTCAAAAAACATGTTTTGGAAGTGTCTCAAGAGGAATGGAAAAAATGCTATGACAAATGGTTTGAACGAATACAAAATTGCATTGATCATCATGGTGAATATTTTGGAAAACAATAAAGCCGTTTCATTTACAAATGTTTGTTATTATTTGCTATTTCCGAAATATAAATAGTACCCCTCGTATTTATTAATCTTTGACAACTTACTGTCAACAAAAGTACAATAATACAACTGATCGAAAAAATACAGTTAAAATATTAAATTACAGCTTAAATCTTATTGATTAAAAATTAAACCAGAAAGAAGGCTATCATTGCCTATGGCAAAGATGTAAAACTCTTCACGCTCCTCCAGATTGCAACCAACCTTTCTTTCTTAGCATCACTATATAGAGAATATTCTCTCTGTTACAGTTTGATTATCAACAAAGAACACAGTTTGAGTGGCACTTATATTGTACTTTTATTCTTTATAAGTTTGTCATTTAATTTGGGTTTGTATGGAAGGTACCCTGGTAACCCTATGACCATGAAATTTACAAGATTGATGGATATGGCCCAGAAACTTAAAGTGTCCAAATTTCAGTTCAATACGTCAAAAAACAAACTTTTTCTAATAAGAACATAAATTTGAAGGGGGGTTTGTATGGGATCTGATCGGCTGATTCCAGCAGCGTATGGTAAAAAGAAACCTATGTGCAAAATTTCAGCTCTCTAGCTCAAAAAGTGAGGTACTAGTTTGCGGATAGACGGACATTGCTAAATCAACTCGTCTCATCGAGCTGATCACAAATATTTATATGCAAAATTGTACCGCCCAGATTCTGTCACGGTGAATGGAGAAGCGTAAGTGTTGTAGGAACAGAGGCATTTTTAGTTTTGGGCTATCTACTTACCTGATCTGAAACATCCATAAGAAAATCATACTATCTAGTATTTATACATTTTATGCCAGGATCTAAGTTGGTGTTTAGGAAACTCTAAGTATGAAATTAGAATTTTTGTAAAATTGTATTTTAATTTTTTAGTTCCTTTATACATTTTATTGATGTAAATAAAGTGGATTGAATCAATTGAATTCATGGGAAGATCATAAAGTGAAGTAAATATCCACGAGTTTCTTTAATGTTTCATCGGTGAGTTGATTTCTGATGTCGTTGTACACAAATGACGAGTTTGAAAATCTATGCTGTTGATATCGGATTTTTTTCTGACTTTGATTTTCATCTAATTTCATTTCTTTTTGCTGCTGTTGAATCTATTCATTGGGTATTGTCAGATAATTTATGTATTTTATATTCTGTACGTTTTTGATCATTTCGCAGTTTATTACAAGCGCAAGTTTCCGACAGTGGGAAATGTGAGGTACCTGTTTCTTATGTGAATTAGGCTGAACAAACACCGGATCAGACAAAACGTATTTCCTTGTCTGATGTCACTAACAATAATACATTGTTCCTTATGAGGCAGTACACATCAAATAGGGCTACCAACTCTGGAACGATCCAATTTGGGATAATTTTAATAAATCCGGGGGAGGATGTGGGTTTTGATAGAAGGTGTTATGTAGAAGTAGAATGAAATATTTGTTCATTTCTGTTTATATTGTTTTCGAGAAGCATTTAATAATTCATCTTTTTTTTAATACTTAATCATAAAAGGTTTTACCTGAAATATTGAAGTTTTGCAGTATTTCTAACTCAGCTTTTTATGTTCATCCTGTCCCTTTCCTTGATCCAAACTTGTTCCATCATGTTAATACGCGCTCGCAAGAAGCATTAGAGACAGAAATGGAAAGAACAAACGTGACATGCTTTTTCAATTCAGGGCAGTGATTTCGGTCTTTTGATTTCGCAAAGAAGGCAACCCAGCGTAAAACGACTCGATTCTCAACAATGAGATGTGATTGCATTTCGTGTAAAATTCCTACCATTATCGTACAAAAAATTTCTTGTAGAATGCCTGCCCATGTGATTAGAAATAAAAATTTCATCACTTGATATTCCGGAAACTCAAATTTATATCACATTTGTAAATAGTTTAAACAAGACGAGAGAAACTTATTGGCATCATTTTTGAATTTTGTTTTTTGAGGTTCATCAAAATGTTTTACTAAATCCAGATTTACCATAAAATTGATCAGTCTTTCTGTTCTGTAGCTTTGTTATCAAAACAATCATACTGTCGTCAATTTCAGTGCCTGTTAACCTGTCCGCTAACAGGCCAAGTGTGTATGTTATTTTGTTATTGAATATTAATTTAATTAAAAAAAAAAAACCGGAAAAATTATTGCGGACCGGGATCTCAGGAGGTAGAACACTATTCTCGGAGACTCCAGGGCATTTCACGATGGTTGGGAACACTAACACCAAAGCAGACAAGACAGAACTGAAAGACATGTCTCGTCGATAGCTGACCTAACGTCTTATTAGTCAAAGACGTTTTGTCTGATCCAGTGTGGTTCAGACATGTAAGTAGTCTAACAAAACATGGAATTTTACCAACCCAGGTCAGAAAAAAAAAACATTTTAAATTAATATTGTTAATAAGATATATATCATTGATATATGTATATATATTTTTGTATATTTACCATTATATTCTCACAAATTGATAAATTTTTCTTTGAATTTTTATATAGAGTTTTGTTATTTTTTAAATATTTTTCAATAATAATAATATGTACTTAATAATCTTCTAAATTTTCACACACAAAACTTATATATCATACACATCGCATAAACCTGTATATAATACTAAATGTATCTAGAGATAGAGGCAGAATATTTTCCAACTTTTCGATGAAAATGAATTGTTAGTATTTTTATCTGGAGTTCATTTTACATTCAACATTTGCCGATATTGAGACTCAACATACATATTTGAGAAAATGATTAACCTGGGTCCATTATATGGTAATATATAATTGTAAGTTTTGGTTGTACTGAAGTTAAGGATTCATGCCTCTAGATACACATATGTACGAATATACTTATTTTTATATATGGTAGAATTAAACTCATATCTCTTATTAGATTAAATATTGGGCTGTACTTGGTATTATTAAAGTTATAGTACTTCTGGGTTCTTTGTTGCTAAGTAAATTTGATCTATATATTGTATTATATATCATGGTTAATCTCGAAATAAATACTTAGCGAAACATTAAGATGTGTTATTATAAATATGTCTTCATTTTGCATCACTTAAGATTAAGACAATTAAAATGGTACTTTCTATATTATATAATTGGTTTGAGACTTGTCTGTGCATGATTTTATTTTTTTCACCAAAATTATGGCTATGGTGTGCAATCGCCTAGAAGGGTCCTTATAGGATTTGTTTTCCAAATATTTTAGTTTATTTCATAAAAAAATAGGTTTGCTTTGACATTATTCATGTATTTTGTATGTGCTTTGAACAATTTTAACTATATACAAGACTAGAAAAAGGATCGGAACCCTAGGTAATTTGGATATTATTTTAATATATTGGTTCCTAGGGTATCTAACTTAAAATTCATATATACTTGTATTGTAATTATAGGTAAGTAATTAATATTGAGTTAGGTACTATGGCTATTGCGTGGAGGGCTTATAAAATTTAGGTTAAGGAACTAACTATGATTAGATAAGAATTTGAATATGGTAAATACGAAATCTGAATTATTTATTTAAATTGAAACTCTGCTTTTTATAATTATTTATTTTGAAAAAAGTGAAGTTCTTTTTGAAAATATGGTATAGAATATGAAAACTTGGTTTTGTTTCATTCGGTATTTGATTTTTGTTTTTTAAAAAATAAAAAATATATAAGCGTAAACCGGATTAATATGCGAATGCGTTAGATGCTTAGGCCTTGTTCATTGTCATCATCATTATCATCATTAAATATTGCTTATTCTATGTAGATATCCTCGATGGGATAAGCCGTTTCGATGAATTTTTGATAGAAACGTTGAAAGGCGCGACTGTTCATGGGGTGGAATAAAAAATTTGATAAGATATTGGAATCATCGAATAAATTGATTGATTATCAACTTACCCTACAGCTTCGGCCACGGGTCTTGTAGACTCGGTGCCCTTAAAGACGTGACAAGCAAAACGTTGTACAGTCGGATGTTTGGTTATAAAGCCAATGAAACGATGGTCGCGTGGATGAAATGCACAAAACGAGACATTCTTCAATGAGTAGAAGTAGTCGATGCAGGGTTTCTTTTCCTTTTTGTTCTGTAATATCATAATAAGTGAAATAAGTTGAAATATGAATATTGGACCACTTACATTCGGTGATGAACGATCAACCATGCGCAAACCCTGATCAGATACTTCTAGTATGCATACTTGACCCGTTGGCGAATTGCCATATTCACTAACAATTTTTCGAACTGCCTGACACACTACACCGGTGCCCTTATGCGCCAGAGTCTCTACTGAGCCTAGATAACCCAAAAGATAACGTTCCTTTTTTACTTGTTGCACCGTAGGATCAAATTCATTGTAATCCAAGTCTACTGCATATGCTGATGGAAAGATACCCTGGCGTCCAGTGCGTAAATTGACACCTTCACACCATAAATCGTCAGCCTCCTTTTGCACATAGATGGCATCGCCAATCTCGATTTCGATCTCATCATGATGACGTGGTATGAACTTATGCAAACCACGGTGTGTGGCATCGAGCAGTTCAAGCTGACTGAAGGGAACGCCTCCAAAGGGCTGAGGAAAGGGTGATTGTGATACGGGCGAGGTAACTTGGGGTGACATGCTTTTAAAGTCGTTGGGTGAATGCGCTGTGCTGTGGCCACTGTCGACATCTCCGAGACTCTGCAGTCTCTCTGAATCGGGACTGGAGTCTTCATCGAGCAGATAACCGCATTTGAGCGAAAGAAATGAGCGTTGTTGGTTTTGACGCGTTGCGACAATAAGTTGATTTGGCGAACGACCAGTAAACTCTTCGCTCAGTGTAGTCTGCCCATAGAGATTGGTAACAATCGTGGTGCTACCAGTACCACCTAAAAGATGTAAAATGGAAGCTGCAACGATTTGGTGAGTAAATTAGGCTCAACTAAATGTACGAATGGGGGAAACCAAATTAAAATTTGAATAAAATCAATTTTGTGGTGTTTGGATTCTTGGTAATGATTTTGTTCTCTACAGGGTGTTACTACTACATACTCACTTACACATGTATGTATATACGAGTCAATATTGTATGACTTACATTTCTTATTTTTTGGTATTTCGGGTAGTTTTCGCCGACGACGTTGTTGTTGTGCTGTGGCAGCAGCAGCTGCCGAATTTGGCATTAGCAAGTGTTGCTGTCCTGTGCCGGCATCATCCTGGGGTTGAGGTGTATTGCTACCACCCATAAAACCCCCAATGGCATCTTGATGATTTAATGGGTGGTGGCGGTGTGAATTGAACGAATCATTTGTGTCCAATGAACCATCTGATGATAATGAGATGACCTTAAGGCCATCGCCCAGTTCATCATCCTCAACATTCTGCTGAAGTTGTTGGTGATGTTGATGTTGCTGATGAAGGTGATGTTTTGATGATGGCTCACAAATGCCATCTTCCTGATCAGAGGCATCGCTCTTCGATGATGGTGAATCTTCGAGATCATCATTGGGTATTAGTCTGTATGAATGGTTGTTTGTGTACGTGCAAGGAAAAAGGGAAAAATCTTAGAGTAAACGAAGAAATGTCTACGTCGTAGGATGCTGTCACTTAGCACATTGATTTTTCGCACTCGAGTATCGCAATACTGTTAGACATCATCCCGGGGAATACTTACGAATAAAATGTGTGCGCGTTATTCTTCTTTGCACTCGTTGAAGTTGTATAAGTTGTTGCTAATGCATGAGACTCAAATATGGGCCTATGGAACTCTTCAAATTCGCTATCGGCCATGATTTCTATGCTGCCGTAAGCCTTTGTGAATTGGCCTCGATTTGCTTAAGCTGGCTCAAAGGCTTTTCAGCCAATCGCAAACTAAGCAATTACGTATCACGTCAACACTTTTCGTTGTTTTTGTTTCAATTTTTATTGATATTTTTAGTATTACAAATAAAAATTCGTTTTGAATTAATTTTTTCTTGAAGACATAAAATCAAAAGTCTTTTCTGTTCGTACGAAAATCAATAATTTCCTCTCGACATTTTTGGCTTTCGTTCTCAGACTTTTTGCCATAAAGATATCGCGACTCAGTGGTTGCTTCCAATTGGGAAATTTGTAGCTGTCACTTAAACTAGCGTTCGCACATTATTCTTCTCTCTGTGGAGCACAACTTGTTTTTGTTTACAACTTTCAAACAGGATGCACCTCGACTGGTTTTTGACAAGCCACTGACATGCGCAGTTTTGCACTGAGCTTCACTAAGCATTGAGCGCTTAAGGGCGACGACAAGCAGAGAGTATAACATAAGAATTTGCAACGCAGTTGCTTACTACGATGTCACATGGCTCTGATAGGGGTTGAATGCATGGCTTGTGACAAATAAACACAGCTTAAAAACGGTTAGATTGACTTTTTAAATGAATTTAAAAAAAATACATACATTATTTTCAAAGAAATTGTTGGCCCTTATACATATCAACATATCAGGTCACTGCCTTTCAAAATAAGTAGAAGAAATAAACATACGATCTTCCGTGATTCCCACCTTTTTTCATCTTAGTACATTGTAAACAATTTTACTATTTGGCAGGACACTAGAGTGGATTGATATAAGAAAGAAATAAGAGAAAAAAAAAATTTGAAAATTTGTAATCATTCCTGAAACTACAAATGAAAGAATTTGATATTGACCGATGATTAGGACAAACTGTCCGTGTATCAATTCTATAACTAAGCACTGAACTGATCATTAAATAATTTTAGAGCTCCGTACCCAAAGGGTGTCAACTAGGCCTACGCTGTCCGTCAGAGAGCTCTATCTCATGAACCGTAATAGGTAACTTACGGACAGAAGTACTTACAAGCTTTACGTCCAACGAATTTGCATACATAGTGTTAAATTCTTGTGCGGTGGTACGGAACCCTTCGTATTCGTGACCAAGTCATACTTGACCGATTTTTATTATAATATGTATATGTGTATCTATACCCATCTATCTATCTAAATATATAAAAATCATTAACCTCAAGTTTGTGAGCACATTAATTTACGACTCTAAGCGATATGTTATGTGTTGCTTGTAAAAAGATTTAATTTCTCTTATGGTTATAGCGATTCCCTTCCCTTATATTTTTAACTTAATCTCCAACTCATTATTCTATACGATTTCTGGAAGAGTGCATCATTTATTTTCTCCCGTTTTTATCGTATTACATGTATTTGCCATAGAGTGGTGTAGATATTAAATGCGATGCATGCAATTATTGCTTTACATTAAACCTTTCGAATTTTTCTACATTTCTTGTCTTTATTTCTTTACATTAACCCTTCTTTCCAGAATTTCTAATATTTCTCAATATTCCAACTACTAACAACTTTTTTCGGTATATTCTAACATGCCTTCTCATTATTGGTTTACTTTAAACGTAAGGAGAAGTAAAGAAAAGGCTTTGCAACTTTATAGCCAAGTATTACGATTTGCGGATTGGTCAATAATCCCCGCGACAGGCAGGTAGAAATTGACCAGTTGTGTTATAATAGAGTCCTTTTATCCTCAGAATCCTACAAGAAATAATGACGTAAATCTTAAACACTTTAACCTACAAGAAAAATCACTTACGGCTAAATGATTTTGATGAAATTTTCTGCGAAACTCTAGCATAGTCTGGAGAGTGTTCCTGTGAAGTTTGGTGCGGACTCGCAGTTGTCGAGAAATTTGTGGATAAAATTTTGGGTATAAATAAATTACGTCGGGAGCGTAGCAAAGCACGCCGGATACGCTAGTAATATATAATAATATGTTTAAACGAGCAATTCTTGAATATATATGTATATGAACATTATGTCATTTCGTGTATCTCGGAAACGGCTCTACCGATTTGGCTAATTTTCTTTTGTGCTCACCATATTGCCATTGCAATTTTAGATGAGAATTACAATTGTGAAGATATGTATTTTTAATGTCGTACAATATTTTTGAGAAAAATTATTGATTCTATTAACTATTTTGAGAATAAGTCGCTTGGTCGGTTAATCCGTAATATAAATCTGATTTGTATTGTATCTACAAAGCTCAGCCACGAGTAAACTAGTAATTAATATCATCTGTGTATAAATTATAAATTTTGAAGATGTTTAACGATGTTGGGGTTTTTAAGAGTTAGGTCGGGACTTGGGAATCAATGATGTCTAGTGTTGGCAGGAGTGTAGAAAATGGACTACGGTGAGGTCGACTCCACAGAGAGGGCATGGTGGACGGATTGATCCGTTAAGAAGGTATGAATGAGTGTCCCGCATACCCATCTCGTTAAGTTGACGTAGTAAGCTGTCATTAAATCAATTATGACAAAAGATCCATACAGTAGAATTTTATACATAAAAGTACTTTGATTGAGTTTATATGAATTACAAAAAAAATAATTGAAATTATTCGCCATTTGATTAGCACACTTCCTACTAAAGTAAGTTACTACTACTAAAGTGAGTTACTTTCTTCGGGTTCTTATTTGTTAATATTTCCATAGCTTTATCATTCATTTAATTCTTTGGAATAATATCTGGGTAACTTATTGTTTCTTTTCAAAATCCGCCAAAATTTACAATGATCAAAGTTACTCATTTAAAGACAAAATCCATAAAATAACCTCATATAATATATTGATTTAAAGATCATTTTTCTTCATATGAATCATTTGCGCAACATAAATCCAACAGTTCAAACTAACTTGACTTTCATTTCTTTTCGCACAATTGTTGCCTTCAGATTAGCTTGCTTAACTTAATTATAAGAATAATCTGCAAACTTGACTCGGCTCTATTTGTCTCGACGAAATACATCATTTGTTTTTGTTTCGTTCCACTGGCTTTCCCTTTCCCAAGTTATCATAACTTCTTGTATTCATATTAAACTCATTATCCTTATTGAATATTCGTTGAATGCAAGCAATTTGGAGCGTGTCGAATGCTTTTCAATTTTTGCTTTAAATTTGTCGTGTTCATCGTTGTCCTCGAATATCTTCTTAAGTTTATACTCGTAATGAAAAGGGAAAGGATAGAAGAGCGCGTGTGTGCTTTTCATCTTCCTTGTAGCTTTCTGAAATTCTCAAGTGGATACATAAATGGTTTTCTTGTTAGACAAATAAACGTTTTATTCTCACAGACAATCACTTTAAATGATTTGGAGAAGAAGTATTTTGCGGTATAGGAGCTCACTGAAGGAGGAAGTTTATTCAAAGCCAATGCCAAAGCAACAAGTCTCACAATGGGCTATAGTGAACGGTCAGACTATTTGACAACGACTTAGTCAGACTGTGAGTCTGACAACTGTCAGTCAAGTATTGACGCCGATTCCTTAATGTTGAGGCGCTTGACTTCCTTCCTTTTTCTCTGTTCCCCTTTATTTTTATTGCACACGCATATTTTAATAGTAAGTAGCAGTAGCTAGTTTTCCTTTTTCTATTTGTCTTCCTCAACTTACTTACTTTCCTATTTGAGGTAGTTTGCCGTGGAACGATTGTCGTTTCTAGAAAACTCAACAAAAGCAAGTAGTTTAGCAAATAAAACACCATTTATCTTTTATTGACGCGTTTCTTGCTTTCATTTAAAAAGAAACCTTTTATCAAATCATCAAACGACATGGACTGAGATGTGGATGCAGCACCAAGTGGCTTTGCCTTTCACCGCATTGAAACTTTACTTCTCTTAAACGTTTCAGTCAAGAAATACTATTGTACATACATGTACGAGTATATCATGTAGTGATGTAGGTTTGTGATTTAAGAAATATGTATGTTACAATGTATTCATTCCTTCATTGGATATTCGGCAATAAAAGAAAGGTTTTGCTGGGGTTATTTACTTAATTTATGACTTGGTTTTGTATATATCATTTAAGAAATATTAAGATTTGTATCTATCAATGCAGGTGTGAAATTCTTTATTAAAGCTGCACATTTTAAGTTAGATTCTTTCCAAGCAAATCAAACAACTTGATCTTTTCCCATCTGCCAGAAATATTAATGTCATCATAATGTAGAAATCGGTTTTACTTTGCATGTATAGAAAGTTTAAGCCTTGTAATAAAAGAAACCCGGAATCTATAAATTCCATTTTAATTTTAGTCCAATGAGTAAGGCGTCCATAGCGAGTATAGTGCTTCTGCCTCACATATGGTGATTTTTAATTTACTCGGAAGACCGGGAGCTTCAAATATGCAGATGTTTTTAAAATTTTTTTTACCAACATGAAATATATACTTATATTTGATTCAAGTAATGGGCCTAATAATTACCTTTTAATTAGGGCCCTCCCCTAGTTAAAATACTCCACTGAATATGTAAAAAAAGAAAAACTATTAATGTATCCACAGAAACCATTGAAAAAATGTACCCAAATGAATTTTACTACTGTTAAATTATCTTACAATTCACAGTTTTATAAATTTTATTTTGTTTATTTAATTTTTTTTATTTTATTAAATTTATTATTTATTTATTAACCTTTAGATCTAAGAAGGGGATTTGTGGATATTGTTATGCCTTAAGAGGAACTAGATACCGTGAGGAAAATGGGGAAAACCTTACATTAAAAATTTTATTATTTAAGAACTCTGGAACGTTTTCTTAAACATTCTCTTTAAGGGACGATTGTTTTTTTTTATTGATAATAAATTTAGACCCATTTTTGAATAATTTTATTATTATTAAAATTAATAACAATTTGCTTAATTTAATAAACTAACATTAAGAACTTTGTACTAAGACCTTTGGTTTTTTTTTAATAATATCTTTTCTTTATTATGATGTCGATAGTAAATTTAAAAAGAAACATTATCTTTCAAATAAAATAGGAAGAAATTTTTCACTACAATAAATCTAATAATGGAAAAAAGAACTGATAGTTGAAGAGCCTATTTAGTATGAATAGATACTCTTTCAGAGAATAGTATTTTTTCGAAGCAGTTGATTTTCTAATTATTGAAACAATGTGGTTATGCGGCCACTGTCTCTAAGTTCTGGTCCGAAATCCTACATTTTTATGCATTTTTCAGAAACTTTATTCTCTTATGTGAAATTGTAGTTAACCAAAAAAGTCAAAGAGGTGTCATGGGACACCCATGTAGAGCATAGCTTTGTTGTTAGTTGAAGGATGAAATTTAATAAAACATAATTGGGAAAGAACAAATTTGAGGGACTATCTGATTGATTAGTATTATTATTATTCTTTACTTATTAATTCATGACAAATTACTGTCAAAAAAAGTAATACAACTTGGTTAAAAGAGTACATTAAAAATTTTAAAATGAAGCTTACAACTAATTAAATAAAAATAAAATAAATCTGTCTCCTGACCCGGTGGAGGAAATTTATTTGCTAAATAACTAGCTGTACCCTTAGTCACCGCCATGTGCGGTCAGAGAAATACATTAGACACTCCATTCAAAATTGTATCGTCCAGATTCAGTCACGGTGGATGGCGGAATCGTAGGTGTTGCAGGACTAGAGCATTGATAGCGGTGGGTGAAATCTCAGGGGAAAGGATGTGGTACATTTTATTATAATTATCACATAATATACTACATATTAGCTCTTTAATCTTCGAACTATCATGAGTAGATAATGTCCTTAGGTTTTGTAAAGTATAATACAATAAAAAGTGAAGCGATATGGCGGCGCTCCATCTATCAAATTATTAAATTATTAAGTCATATTTGTATTTAGATTTATGCATTTATGATCTTTTTAGATAATACGAGTATGTATAATTAGAGAGAAATAAATTGCAAAATTTTTGTTTAACATTTCAGTAAAGATTTCATCGTAATATTCAACTCTTTAAGGTAAACCTTAAATTGCAGACTCTGATTAAGTAACTTAATAACTTTTTCTAACACGAATTTCTTCGCTTACTGAGAAGAGCTTGAATTTTTCACAACAAAAAGTACTATGTAGCAGGTTAGTTAAGAACCCAATACCAGCATAATTAAATTGATTGTTTAAAAGTCAAGAGCAGACATAATTTTTTACAACAATATACAATAGAAAGAACAAAAGTAAAGTGAAAAACTCCAATTGGAAAAAGTGAATTTTTGCTGATAGTTAAATTAAAGTTTTCTTTCTTGTACATTTCCAAATGACGTCATGCGTTGCTATCCTGATTTCACAATGATTTGGCCAATCAAATCGGCCCTAGTGAGTGAGCAGCTTAAGTAAGCGTATCGCCCACGACCCGGAGGTGGAGTTAGCTCCAAAATGTGTGGGTGCTGATGAATGAATAGAAGAATGGGAGGAAGGGCGGATGTTGGTTGGTTCGAAGAATAATAGCGAACTGTAACTGGCAAATGTTGCAAAAACAAACAAGGAATCACTTGTAGCTTCGTCGTATATCCTTGAACAAATTTATCTTGACTACACGCACATTTAATAAATACAATTGAATATGTATGCTGTGCATAATACTTACGATAGCAAGATAGATATATACACTTATATAGATAGACAAATGCACACACACATTACTTATTCACACATACTCCTAGAAAAATCTCAGTGTATATGTGACTATTGGCAATGCTATAAAAGACTCAACAATCAGCCAGGATCTTGCAGTATACCAAATGAATTCGCCGCGCACGGATAGAAAAGTGAAAGAAGTGTATTAGAAGTGAAAAGTGAAACTCAAAACTCTTGTAGTGAACATAAAGAACTCCTTGGATATATCCAGAATAAATAAGCTTAAATAAACTAAATAAATTTGTTTAAAATGAGTGCATCAGGCAAAAGTTTACTTGGTTTGTGGCTTTATCGCAGTGGCGAACAGGAGTGGGCCGTCAAGCAAGGTAGTCCTCTTCATACGCTTAAGAAGGACCACCAACATCATGCAAGCCTTGTAAGAAACTCTTCAATGCCTGCACATTCATCCAATGCTAATGCCAATGTCAAAACCAATGGCGCCAACTCCAATCATCAAATATTTTTGAACTATCCGCAGGATAATGCTGACGCCAATCGTCGTGCCGATTTGGCTACAGCACCTCCGCCACCACCGGGTAATCGTCAAGTTTCACCTGGCGATCATATCTCAATCATTTTCACTCTGAAAAATCAAGTCGGAAATCTAGCTCGAGCATTGCAAGTGTTCCAAGAACTGGGTATTAATGTGTTGCACTTAGAATTATCGCCATTGGAGAATGCCACCAATCAGGTAGGAATTGAAGTTTTGATAAAAAATCTCTAAAAAAGAAATCACGCATAAGATTGGTGGATAAACTTTTGTAGAAATATACTTATGTTATGGAAATATGTAGTACATTTTAAATCAGCTCTTAAATAGTTTTAAGACAGCATAATATTTCAATGTCGTTTATTGAAATATTGCGTAAGAGAAAATTCAAAACTTTACGGGTATGTGCTAGAAACCGCTTTCGTTTCAATATTGAGACGATTTCAAGGCCTAAAAATATGTAATTAAAATTTTAATAATTTTATTATTGAGTAAATAAATACTTGTAAATTAAAATTATAAAAATTTTAATTGCATATTCTTAGGCTTTGAAATCAATTCAAATTCAATTTCTCTCGATTTCTGTGACGCATCTGTTAGAGTGGAACTTAAGGGTTCCGTACCCAAAGGGTGCTGATTGATTCTATTACTATGCCCACGCTGTCCGTCATGCACCTTAATAGGTAGACTGTTGATAAAAATTATAAAAATAATAAAAATAAAATAAAGTTTAAAAATTAAATCATACAAGAAACGTGCGCATTTGTTTTTTTTTTGTAGTATACTTTTAGGTGCTGTTTAAATATTTCACTTTTGCGACAAAACCAAAGCAAATTAATTTTACATAACTTCAGACAGAGGTACAATACTGTCTAATGAATTTGAATAACGTTAAATCTTGTGCTGTGGTACGGAACCCTTTGTGTGTGAGTTCAACACGTATTAGAACAATTTTTAATACTAGCGGAGTCCAAAGAGATTCCTCTTTTCATCAAAAATATGAATGCCTTTGAAAAAACACATTTATTTATTTGTGTTGCTTAAAAATATCAAATAAAAAATTTACGTTCCAATAAAGAGGTTCACCGAACGATACTACTCCGGTATCGTATTACAAGTTTTAAGTATATAGTTTGCCTGTACCAATTATCAATTATTTCTTAAAGATTCGAAGTCAAAGACTATTAAATTGATTGGCTGGAAATATGGCTCTTTAAAAGGGAGCTCATCTTCTTATTTTAAATTTTGGAATCATGAGTTATCTCGGGATATGTTACAACAAAATTACACACAATTTGTTGTTGGATAATCTCGGGATATGCAACAAAGAGAAAGCTTCCTTTAAGAAATCAATTTCTCAAGTTTAATAGCCTTTGGTGTAGTACTGCAAAGACCAAAAAATAATGTATGATAGTCCCCATCGACTTCAAAACATTACTGAGATCTGAGATCTGAACAACTATTTGGCGATTGCTTGGTGGACAAAGTCCAATTCCTATTGTTTCCGCCATCCGTCGACAACTCTTTTCAAATTTATTACTTTTTGGGCCAAGAATCTTTTAAATTTAGAAAAAGTTCATGGTTCGATGGCACCAAATCGTGAATTTCTGCTGATTGAATTCATGAAGTGGACCTCTGAATGAATTTTACAATCAGCGGTAGCCGAATAAACTGACTAATATGTCATTCTGTCTTATACGGGCTGGAACTCTTTTGATGGCTTCTAGACAAAGTAAGAAAGTTTATTGAATATAGCGTAGTAAATATTATACAATACGTGCTGGTATCGAAAAATTAAAAAAAGACTGGCTTCTTTTGGTTTGGCTAAATTTTGGGGACGACTGCTCCTTACAGCATTGGAAAACAATGTCCTACGACGTATAACATTAAAAATTCCAACTTGAATAACAATATGAGAATGTCAATGATACAAGGGCCACGACGGCTAAAACGACTTTAGGAGTTCGTAAATGCCCTTTACTCTAAGCACATGCGACTATTCCCAAAAAAAACAAATTAGAACCAATGTAAGATAATAATAAGCTCCAGTTTTAGCATGAGAAGAACCTCAAAACCTTTCGACGTGTCTACTTTGGAGGTTTTATGCAATGAGGGTTATTTGAGGTTATTTTCACAGACTTTGACAAATATACAGGAATGTGCTAGAAATCGAAGACGGTTTTTATGCCGATTGATTTCAATTTCTCTGTAGTTGTGCTAGAAAACGTGGAGATTTAATTTTTCGAACTTGGATGTTTAAATTGCAATAAAAAAAATGAAATGTTGTATTCTTTAAATGCATATTACTGAGGAAAACAGTTAGCTACAGTTGTTGGTATTTTATTTTTTTTATAACTTCAAATAAGGGTCAATTTAACCAAACCGTATTTTTAAACGTCAGAGATTTCAAAACCATCGAAAGAGATTTCTGGCACCAGAGATTTGTAATTAGGTTAATATTGGGGTTGAAAGAGATTTCTAGAACAAACCTGATAGACACTTGTTTTTGAAATTATTAATCATTGATTTCCGAAACAAGATTACTGCTTTATAACGTTCGAATTTTAATTATGTAGGTAAACTTTCGATTGAAAAAATTAAAATTCTAAGATAAGTAATAAAAATAAAAAAGTAAGTAAAATTCAATGACGCCTACCACTTATTTAGATCTCCAATAAAGTGTATTCAATTATTGTGAGAAAGCTCCTTATAACTTAATTTTATAGGCCGATGTTCTTGTTGATGTTGAATGTGATCCGCGACGTTTGGATCAAGTGGTACAAATGCTGAATCGAGAAGTCCATTCAGTTAGTTATACCACTGTAAATTCCAATACGCTTTCTCGAGCTCCGTCACTCTCAGCATGCTCCAGTTTTGGTAACTATTCAAATCATGAATACCCTCAAGAATTGTTTCAGTATTATTATTTTCATACTTAATCAAATAGATTTTGGTGACATGGTTTGGTTTCCGCGTAAAATAGCCGATCTAGACAAGGCACAAAATGTGCTTATGTATGGTTCTGAATTGGATGCTGATCATCCCGGCTTCAAGGATCCGGTTTATCGCAAACGTCGAGAACAATTTTCAGCCATTGCGAACAATTTCAAGCAGTAAGTTTTTTATTAAAATTTAAATCATTCCATTCCACTTGCCAACTAATTTATTGTTAGTGGAAATCCCATTCCCCGTGTTCAATACACACCGGAGGAGGTAAAAACCTGGTAAGTTTATTGCATATAACAATTACTTTTGCAAAGTTTGCACATTTTTCTGTTTAAGGGGAACGGTTTTCATGGAGCTTCATCGTCTATATGTACTTCATGCAGTGCCAGAGTATATGGAGAACTGGCCGGAGTTGGTAAAATTCTGTGGCTATCGCGATGATAACGTGCCACAATTGCAAGATGTGAGCACCTATTTGAAACGCAAAACTGGTTTTCAGCTACGTCCCGTAGCTGGTTATCTATCGCCACGTGATTTCCTCTCTGGCTTGGCTTTTCGTGTATTTCATTGCACACAATACATACGACATTCATCGGATCCATTTTACACACCAGAGCCGTAAGTCTGTCCTTGTGCTAGTTTGAAAAGATGAAACTTTTTAATTTGATTTTTAGCGATTGCTGTCATGAACTCTTGGGTCACATGCCGTTGTTGGCAAACTCAAGTTTTGCTCAATTCTCACAAGAGATTGGTTTGGCTTCATTGGGTGCCTCCGATGCAGATATTGAAAAATTGGCTACGGTAATTGATTGTGTTGTACTTGTTGTGTGATGGTGACAAACCCAGACAATTTTATTTATTTTTTTAATCGCATGAACAGCTTTACTTCTTCACGGTTGAGTTCGGTTTATGTAAGCAACAAGATAGCAGCTTCAAGGTTTATGGCGCTGGTCTGCTTAGCTCCATTGCTGAGCTACAACATGCACTTGCTGCAAAGGATAAGATTAAGAAATTCGATCCGGAAATTACTTGCAAGGAAGAGTGTATTATAACTTCCTATCAGAATGCTTACTTTTATACGGATTCGTTTGAAGAGGCTAAGGAACAAATGCGGTGGATATAAAAATAGCAATAATTTTTGTCTTTGATAAACCTTTAGATCTATTTTCTTTAATATTTTACAGCGCTTTCGCCGACAGCATACAACGTCCCTTTGGTGTACGTTACAATCCCTATACTTTGAGTGTTGAGGTGCTCTCGAATGCTCAGAAGATCACTGCTGTTGTCAGTGAGCTTAAGGGCGATCTCAGCATTGTTTGCTCTGCTTTACGTAAAATATCTGCTACAGATGAGAATCTCGATGTGGAAAGCATTGCAAATATGTTGCATACTACATTGAATGTGCGTGGTAATGGTGCCGGTGATCGTACACCACTGAATTCGATCAGTCCGGATAATTCAGATAATTCACAACATTCATTTGTTGGTGACATTTAAAGAGCAGGAAGGATCGAAGAGAGTAGAATGAATTTTGTTTTATGAAAGATTTGAATTAAAAAAAAAAGTGGAAGAAGTATTGGTTATTCAGGAAATTGGATCTGTTCTGACTTTCTTTTGAATTGGATTTGAATTGAAATTTAATTGAGATAACCTTTATTATAATATGATAAGAATGAATAACTACATATATAAATTTGGAGTCGAATCGAATAAACTATTGTACTTCTTATTAAAGGATAGCAAATAAGTAAATAAATAATTGTGAAGGGACCAACAAAAGCTTAGTAAAAATATAATATTTTCTCCTTGTCTTAAATGTTATAAACTTATGGTATTTATGAGAAACCAAGAAAACAAATTCAATATTTTAACATAAATTTTATTAAAACTTTGAACTTGTACGATTCAACTTAAATACTACAATATTTAAATTAATAAAGAAATTATAAATGTGTCAGTAACACTTTTCTTCTTATTTTTTCTATTTTTGTGTTCTACTACTTATATTATAAAGTATAGGTAGGTATATGTGGTATAACACTCTGAAATTCGAGGTATTGGTTTGAAGAAGTATCCTTCTCGACCAATTTTTGTTTTTTTACTAAATTTTACTTATAGATAATATCACAGTCTCTGTTTAAGAATAGTTTCTTACTTATGTAACCTGAGGAAAAAATGAGTAAATAATTTGGTATCGTCCAGACATTGAAATCTTTCATTTGGATTTTTAGAAATTCACGCCATTTCTTCACAATACGAAAAACATTGAATTTCTGTAGCCATCTATAATATTTGGACGTGGTGATTCGGGATTTCTTATCATGAATTTGACCTTGCACTTTTTTGGGTGAGACACCCAAAGTTTCCGTTTTAACCTCGACGCGTGGTGCAATCTGTATGCGATCAATAGTATCGCAAATTTCTTCGTTGCTAATCAGTATACCAGCAACGATATACATTAGTTTGCAGACCCTGTGCATGGATTAAAAGAAAGATAGATTAGATTAGTAATTACAGGTTCATAATCTTGAGTGAAATTCACACATGCATGAGTACCTACCTTACTGTACGTGACATTATTTTCATTGTTATGGCCGTTTGTTTAGTTTGGTAATATGAGTTTATTATTCCAGTATGATCCGATAAGACGAATTTCACTTATCTGTTGTCACTTTTTTGTAGGTTTATTATGTAGAGTACTTATTATTATTTTTTGTTGTTGTTGCTTGTTTTCAATATATTTTTTGAGATTATTTTCTTTGAGGTTTTGCAAACTTAAACTTTGCACTTAGCGGATGCAACAAAATAAATTCTTGATATCCCGATTTCTCATTCAGGGATTTAAAGTTTACACTTCAACTGCTAGTTTGTTTCTTTGCTTTTTAAATAAATTTATGTATACGGTGAATTTATTACAAATTTTTTTAGTTAACTTAGTTTTTCTTTTCGTTTGAAATTGAAATTTACCATATTTCACTTGGTTGACACACGCTTTTGTTCTGCACTCGTCCGTATCCCAAAAGCAACTGAGCCCAAGCCTCAAGACAACCACTATTGATCGCATGTTTTCTGTACTCAGAAATTGTTCCCTTGCTTTATCTCTCATTTGATTTTCTTATATGTTGAGAGAGAGAGAGAGAGAGAAGAAAGTCATTTACTGATAATTATTTACTGCGTGGGTCAAGCATGCTACGTGCAACAACAAGAGTTCTACTATTTATGATTTCGATTGTTGTGAAGTAAGTATATTCTTCAATTACTTATATACTTGAATATTGGGGTGGACCAAGAGAAAATAAAAAAGAAAATGTCAAAGAAAAAGGATTCACTTAGTAATATGTGTTCCTCTCTGGTCTAAGTATTCTGATGTTGATGTTGTTGGTGGCATACGCTATCGGTAGGGTGGAAGCTGAATTCTGAAGCTGAGAGCAATCTAAATCAGGCATCATAATCAGCCATAAGGGTTCTGGGTGTACTTTTCTCTAAGACAAGCAGTCTGTGTATTCTAACCCCCTATCCTGTGGGTTGTAATGTAATGAAGCGTTTGGATTTATGCTGGCCAAAGCAAAATATATTTTATAAATTTCAGAATCATCAATTTGAGTGTGAAAGACTACGTATTACCTTTACCCTATTGCCTTACTCGGAACTTTTATTCAGTTCTTTCAATAAAAAACGTACGAAACTCTTTGTGCTTGGTTTTCAAAAAAATTAATCCTAAAAAAATATATTTTCCTTATCCTCATATTATTGAAAAACCTTTTTATTTGTGATCCGATTGGAATGAAACAAACACTAAATTTTACTTAATACATTAGTGAAAACTGTATTTAAATTGGCTAAGCCGTTTCTGAGATTAGCATGCACAATGTCACAGACAGAAGAATTAGACTTAATAGGTCGACGTTACGCAATTATTTTTAGTAAGGAAGACGATTGGGAGCTTTGGAACAATACAAACAAATGCTATTATTGGAATCTCTAAATTATGAAAAACGTAAATCGTATGTATGTCAAGTTGATTCTATCTTACCGACCTATTCTTGTTGATAGTGCAAGTGACTGTCTTAGGACTGTTAAAGGCTGTTAATGTCATTTTGCATTGATAAGAAAAGCTCTTCTGCTATCTATTCGGGTGTCTAATAGACATATCCTCTGAAAGCACCTTCTAATAAATAGCCGTGAAATGTTTAATATTTGAAAATTAAGAAAAAAGAAAATTAAAAAAAAAATAAGAAAAAAGAAATTTGTTAAAATCATAGCGTGATCCATAGT
Source organism: Amiota communis (assembly GCA_037043315.1). Lineage (NCBI taxonomy): Eukaryota > Metazoa > Arthropoda > Insecta > Diptera > Drosophilidae > Amiota > Amiota communis. The sequence continues at coordinate 139,676 of JBAMAV010000230.1, forward strand.
TACAAAATTTATCGATTGTCAAAAATGATGTACCATGAATTGATATATCAGTTGATCGCATAAAGTTCTTTTTTTCTTAAAAGTATTGACAGCACTTGCGCTGACAACGAGAATAGGTCGGTAAGTTTCAATTTGAATTTTGCATATGGGTTTACTTCAAATAAGATAATATGGATTTTTAAAACAAGATGCGACTTAAATAAATACCAACACTTACGGAAACCGCATTAAAATTAAGTTCAATTTGTAACTTAAAAGAGCAAGAAAACCACCTTATGGGGAAATGTCCGATTTTAAAATAGTTCAGATATGCATATTTTAGGAAAGTATTATTAGAAGAAACTGAAATTATACACATTTTAAATGGATACGATTCTACTAGTTTGATGGATGATTTCCTATTTAAAATTGAATAATGGTCCACCCTAAAAGTAAATTGTATGTACATAATATATTGTAGAGATATTTATTCATCTATTTACTTGATAAGAACAGGTTTCCATTTAAAATCTATGCTGCACTGTATGGTTGTACATAGATTCGTCAGATCATTGGAAATGCGTGCAGTTGAAACAACAATTTGAACAAACATTGAAATGAAAAAACTCACCCCTAAAACTGAAAAAATCTTTCTTATGTATTAACACATGTACTTATATTATTGCTTTTGGATTCTATTTGTGTTTTAGAAATTCTACCTATAATGGTTTTAAATGTTTTAGAAATCATGAATTTCGTATATATTTTTATTTAGAGTTGCCAGACATTTTGATCTAATTTTCATGAAATTTTGTTTTCTCAATGCACGTGAAAGAAATTAATTCTTTTTCTTAATCTGCATAATCTCCAGACGTTTTAATTTTCTCATCCTTGTTCTCATCGGATTGTTCTCTCATGTTGTTCTGTTCTTTACTGATAATAGTCCCTTATCGATCAAGTTTATTGGTTGTTTAAATTGCGGCGTCAAAATAATTATTGAAATTACTTGGAAACTACGTACCGCTTCTCGATGAACTTTGAACAGATTAAACATTTGGAGATGAAAATGAGCTGTCGGGTTCTTTAAAAGTAAGAGGTACTGTTCATATTAATTGATTAGATTACCAAAACTGAATGTTTATAACCCAAATTCACTGATAATACTAGGGAAATATTGTGTATAGAAAATATATTGACATTGTTAATAGAAATAGTAAATAGAAATATTTACTAGGTATCAAGTGGAAAGGTTAATGTTTAAAGTGTCTGAAAATAGAATTTTAACTTATCAATGAAATAATGAAAGAGCTACTGGTATACAATATTCTACAAACTTCTAGTGTGTGGGAAAGTAAATACATTTCTTTGTTTTCAGTTTCCAACAAACAAGCGAATCTAAAGGTTCTCTGGAAATTGTTTCCAATTTTATAAATTTTATACAAATTTATTAAGTGCATTATATTTTAATATGATTAGTATTGTATTATTGATATTTAGGCCTGATAAGATTATGAGCAATGCAAAAAAGATTTAAATGATTTTGTGAAATTTCGAATCGTATTTGGTGATTAGTGACATGGAATATCTAAAATGTACACAAAAAGTCACCAAAAAAAGTCTAACACACATAGGCAAATAATCAATAAACTTGTACATCATCTTCTCTTTTATCAGTCAGTAAAAAGTTTGTTAAGATGAAGTTAATTTAAATCATAAAATGAAATGAAAGGATAGAAAATTGTACAAAAGATTGTTACAATAGATCCTAGGAGATTTTTTTCCAGCTGCTCTCTAATTTAATAACTCTTCTGAGTCCCAAGGCGAACTACTCGTATAATATTTAACACAACAATTGTTTAGCATAGTATACCGATTTACCATTGGACCTGAACTAAGTAGGTGTTTGTTGTTCTCTCTTTCGTTAAGTGAGGTCTGCGAACAGGTATTGGTCCCTGGAAGCCAGATCACTGGAATACAGTGGAAGGAGTATCAATGTCATCGTTGATAACGACTTGTGATACTTTGTCTTGGTGAAATATAACTTTACTCTTTTTTATTTGACTCTGTTTTGATATTTCTTTTCTTTAAGAACACTTATACATAATGTCATACAGTGGATCCTTGATTAATGAGTGTCTTAATTAACGAATACTTGACAAAACGAGAAAAATTAAAAAAAAAAAATATAGCTCCAAGACATACTACATATAACAACACTTATGTCCAAAGATGCCTCTAAAGAAAAATTCGTAAGATACCCGTAAAACAGCAAATATAAGTATAGAAATGAAGCACTACTTTCATGAATAAGGACAATATTAAGGAAATATTGTAGAAACTGCAAAGGGAATGACAAGAATATCTTCGCGAACACGAGTTCTTGAAGATGTTAAAGGATGGATCTTTTTGTTTCTTTATACTATCATTCGATCAAGAAGATTTAAATTCCTTAAAAATACACAATAAAATTTCCGTTTAAAAGTTAAAAATATAATATTTCAATTTGTACTTTTTTCTACTTGGAACGCATTACCTTTGTAATCTATATATTTATATAAAATAGGAAGCACGCTGGGCTACGCTATTATAGTATATGACATCAGTTTATATGGAGAAAGTGTTTTCGCATTACGAGTAACTATCTGGAACGAATGATGCTCTTAGCAAGGGACCACCATTTAATATTTGGCATTGAATGCTTTTCAATTCTCAAGACAATGTTGTTATGTTTCTAATGTAGAATCCGGTTTACTTTCTGAATGTGGAAATGTGAAACAAACTTTGCTCCAGATACAACAGATTACATATCAAATTTTGAGTTAGTTTTACAGTATCTATTACTTCAGGTGTGCATTTCATTTCTATTTTTCTTTTTCATATGATTGGTGTTCCTTTGACTATTTATCATAGTTCGCAAATAACTGTTATCATTTATTTATTAAATTATTTATATTTATATTGAAATTTAATTTTTTCGGGTTCTCTCCGACCGGTACACTTATTTTTCAATTTTTTCGGTTTCTCTCAGACCATTTCTATTTCCATTATCCATTTTCATTGTGATAAAAAAGTAAAGGGCCAAAATAACAGTTATTATATCTCACACAACATAAATGGCAATGTTGTCCCGAAAAAAAGGTCTGCTCGAAAAGTCTCGTTTTGTTGTTGTGTGACGTGGTCAATTGCGTCGTAGAAAGAAGAGGGGAAGAATGGAAAACAATGCAATCAAATAACAGCACGCAAATGACGTCGTGAATTGTAAGCAATGCAATGCAATACAGGTAGCAAAATAAAGGTCTTCTTTGCTCTTGTATGACGCGAGTATAAGTATAGTATATAGTGATAGAAAGTGTGGTGGAGAAAGCGGCAGAAAGAAAATATTACCCAACGACTATTTTGTGAATCTTGTAATAATAATATGTTTTTTAATATTATTTATTGTTATTATTAATAAGAGTATTTGTTGCTATTTATTTTTTAAATATAAATATTTATTGGCAGGCTATCTGAAAACTCAATTTGTAATCACAAAAATAAGTCAAACACTATTTAGTAAGACGACTATTGAAAATGCAATCATCGAAATGTTGGTTGTCTCCAACGCACAAAAAAAAAATCATACAAACACACTAAAGACCTTTTGACTAACTTCGCTCAATAAATCCTTTAGTGGTTGGCCCAGCCATAAACAAATTAAAATAATTGATATTGCTTGCACACAAATACTTAAAAACGAAAAACAATTCACAATGTTTTTTCGTCCCTTTTACATTTGGTTTCTTCACAACCGGTTGCTTGTGGGCCTAATGAAAAGGTTGCCATTTATTTGCGAACTATGCTCTTTATGTTCACTTCAAACTTCTTGACTTAACGCTTCCTAATTCTCGAAATTTCGAGGCAATGACCTCTGAGCAATTCGGTTATAAAGGACTTTGTAACTTAGTCCTCCATTGCTCCTTTTGAGTGCAATTGTATTTATGAAAATTTTGCAATATTTTTTTTATACAATTTTCAATATCAAAACATAACAAAATTAATTAAAAATTAAACTTAATAAAATTTACATTAATTCTAATAAACTTTTTAATTTATTTTCGATAATAAATAAAATAGTTTTTCAGCAGAATGCTACTAAGCAATGAAAATGAGGTAAGTCGCATACAAAATTGTCACTCTTGGGACTGAATATAGAAGAACTCACTTGGAGATATTTGATATACATATAGTAAATTCAGTATTCCTATGACTATATTTTATCCCTTTAAATATTAATTGGTTACAACGCCAACAGCACACAAAACATATGATCACGAATTGTTGTAAAGTTCTGTGGCTTTTGCAAAAACTTATTATGATAGGTAGAGGGTAGAGAAGGTTGTTATGTAGACTTAATTGGGTTTGAGGCTGACCAAATTTAAATTCACTCACACCTTACTTACACTCACTTTAGAGATCTAAAGATGCAAAATGCACAAAAAAGTTTAAATTTGGTACATAGATTTATGCCTTTTACAAATTTTATAATTATGATATCACCGAAGACATAATGCAAGATAACAATAAATGCACAGAATAAATGATACATTTCTCTAAATACATACATGTTAAATAACATCTAAGTATGTAGTCAAATTTTGGAAAACTCTCATTGATAAAACCTATTTGTAAAATTATTTGGTAGCGATAAGAAAGAAAACGCAAATTTTTCAGGAGGACATTTTTTCTACAGCTCGAGCGCGCTCTTTACTATGGCTGGCAACGTTAACAATAAAATTAAAGTTGTAATATATCCGTATCTGTAATGATTATCGCTATAATATTTTACTTGGTGATGAGTTAGTGTGTTTTGAACATTCATATTTGCATTCGTTATTGTTTGCATACTCGTATATTTAATATACGCATAATAAGATTCCTCCACGATTACCAACTCTTGAGTTAATTGTTTCGAAATAAAACAGGATCTAATCAAAGAACTAATTTTAATAGAATCTTACTTGTTGTTATCGTTTTTATGTCAATCTGCCGTTATATGGTTTTTATTCGATATTTTAGGTGTTTTCAATAAAAAATAATATTTAACAATCATTTAATTTAGACGCCATTCCGAATCCAAAGCAGAGATTTAATCTCTCACAAATTTCGATTCCACGAGTGGAACTTGGAACTTCTTTCTCCATCCAATGTAATACCCAATGGTAGGTACTATTACCAAATGCTGAATTCATAGACACAACAATCAGATCTATTTTGAGTGCAAAGCTATTGCAAAGCAACTGAGGAGTTGTTAGTAGATTCAGCTAAGTCTATCAAAGTTAGGGAAATAATGAATAATAAATCAAGATAGATAGATGTACTAGGCACATAACTGCAATAATAATAAAGACACTTCTGACTGACTTTAATATACATATATGTATGTCTTTGCATAGTTATCTTATCGTAGTGCAAACCCAGACAATGTCGGTTTGAGATATAAGGACACTAACAGCACCAAAAACTGCTGCCCTTAAATGTGCAACCTGTGGCCAGTAGACTGTTGAAGATACGACCAAGGTAATACAAAAGACTGAAGAAATACAAAGGCGGCAAGACACCCAATGTCATCGCTTATGGTGATGCCAAAGAATTACTACTAATACTTCAGCTAATGAACAACGTCGTATCTTATAGAGCAATAATATATTAGCTTATTAGATAGAGCAATACTGCAATACAGGATAAACCAGGGAATGTGGTAATCTTGAAATCCCACTGCAATAAATTAATTAGTAAATTTGTGGTTGGTTGGTTGACTGGCGTTTGCGTTTACTTACAATATCAAAACAAAGCCAACTGCCAATACAAACTTCCGTGAACCGTCTCCATATTATTATAGCAGATACAGTTTCTGGCAGACAGCAGATTCAATCTGAACATGTAGACAAGAAATTACTAATACTTATTACGTAACATATTTATTATTGCCATTTAATATTCTCGTACACATTTTTAAATAATTTTACTGTTAAATTTTTGTGACAAAATAAATATTAATAACAAAACCGGCAGTTTGACATTTCCGGTAGAAAAAAAGATCATGACACATCAAATTGTCTATCTCACTCACAAACTTGGGTGAAATGTGGTGAGTATTGAAAATGGTCATGTTTCCGGTTGAAAATGTAGTTGCTTCATTTTTGGTCATTAAATTTTGAAGCAACTAAGAAAAATCTGCTTTATCATCTTTTTGTTTGCACTAAAAACTGTTTTGCAGACAATAAGAAGTTCTTTTTGTAAAATCGCAACCAAGTCAAAACAAGTTCAATAGCAATAAATACAATAATAATTTACGATAAACTTATACTTTTATCATCATTTAGGGATACATTAGTGGTGGCTAAATTGTTAATATAATTATGAAATAAATAGAAACCTAATAAATATTCCATTTGTTGACTTCCACATGGACATGGAGAATATTTAAAAATAAAGAGTATAAAATTATGACTTCTGTTCTACAGTTAAAGTAAAATAAACAAAAATTTAAACTTATAACTCACTCTACATAAAACTTAAATTTGTTTACATACTGTTTGTTGCACACATGTAAATCTCAAAGTCAAAGTTGTTGACAAACCCTCAATTATTGTTAACAGTTTCGTTGTCTTTGCACAAGGGTTGCCCAGCCCACACCAAGTTCAATTCGAGATACTTTTGAGAGCTTGAAATGATTGGAATGAGTTAAAGATGAAGATGACGATGTTGTGGATGATGATGGTGCTGCAAATGTTGCTGACTCCGGCATTCGACCTTGACATAGAATTGCGGTGAACCCAACCAACTGAAAATGTTGAGGACAAGAATGAGAATGACAAGGAAGGAATAATGGGAAGGGTTCTTGGAAGCAGAAGAAAACACGACAACGAAGTAGAGTGAGATTCATGAAAAATTGCAGAAGTAAGCAAGACAAAACCAAACGAAACCAAACCAAAGCAAATCGAGTTGAGTTGTACCAAACCAAACCAAGTCAAATCAAGTCAAGACCAATGGTAATGTTTTATGTGAATGTTTCTATCGGTGTTTGTGTGTGTGTCTGTGTGTGTGTGGTGTCAAGGAAGCTGCAAAAGTCACTTCACTTGGTTAATTGTGTGCTTACAAATTGTTGTCAGACAAATGCCAGACACCATGAAGGAAAGTCGGTCCTTGCCTTGCCTTGCCAAGCTAATACTTACTCGTATACGAGTATGAGCAAAGTGAGTTGTCTACTTTGCTTCACTCTGTTCTGTTCTCGTCTTTGGTTGAGACGAAGGAAACAACAAGGAAGGCAACAAAAGGAGCACATTAAGGAGTAAGAGGAAACAACATTCGCTTGAGCTTCCTTTGAAGTCAACTCAATGGTAAAACCGAGTCAAATGCATTCGACCTGCAGAGAAGAGTACCAGAGCTCCTTGTTATTTTGCTCCTTGCTTGATGTTGTTCTGGTATTCGTTGTTGTTGTTATTGTTGCTGGTAATGGTGCATTGGTCGTTCTTGTTGTTCTTGTTATTACAGGATAATGTGTTGCAAATATGTATCTGTGTATCTGTATGACTTTCTCAACACATTTGCTTATGGCATCATCGTCTCCTTTGCCTTTGCCTTCGTCTCCGACTCAGAATGGCCATTGCCTGCATTGTTCTTGAAGCATTTGCGATGTCGTCAGAGATTTTCGACTTCTTGCAGTTTATGTTTGGGGAATATTTATTGCAGCAACAAGTTTCAATTGCTTTCCTCTAAGCTATGCTAGGGTCTGTCCGTCCCTTGTTCTGGTTGGTCTATTGGTCTGTGAGTCCTTAGGTTTGCCTGTCTATCGTTTCTATTTGAATTAAACGCCCTCAATACACTTACTCCGTTGGTACTTTGCAAGCCAAGCATGCATGCAACACAGCAACAAGCAAGTCATGTCCACCACCAAATCAGGCAAGTCGTCTTCCTTTATTTTGGCATTAAGTGCTCCCCCAGCGTGCCATGTCGCTTTGACTTGGCAAAGAAGAAGTTACTTATCGTTGCTGTTGCTGTTATTGTGGTTTTGGCTGTCATTGATAATGCTGCCCTCTCTTGCTCCTCTTTGGTCTGGTGTTAATCCTTTTTATCCTTTGAGCACATGCATGTAGCAAGTGTTTATTGCTAAAGATTTGTTAAGTGTTTCCTACAAGCGTGTAAACGCCATGAGGGCGACTGCTAATGTCTGCTTGTCAAACACAGAACTTTGAGGGTTCATTGGCAAATGTCGGGTGAGGAGACTTGGAGATTTCTTGGCATCTCTTATGAAATGTTCAATTTGATACTTAAAAGAGACAGAATGAATTTAACTCTTGTTGGTTGCTTAGGTTGGAGATGAGTTGGGATTTTTCAATAAATAAACCTGTTGCTTGGGAAAATTCTTTAAATTTTTTGGCTTATGAACTTAATTGAGATTGTTAAGTGTTATGATTTTGATTTGGTCAATTTTACAAGTGCAAATGTTGAGTCTGAAAGTGTGGATGAGTTTAACAGAGCAAAGTGTTAAGTGGAAACATAAATTCATTTTTGAAAATAGATCTCAATTCTAAGAGTATCTTTTCAACCAAAAATTGACTAGTAACATACTATATACTATTGTGAATGGTAGGCTTAGAGGGTGGGATTGCATGATTTTTGATTTCTCCTTTACATCATGGAGACCTGAAGATATAGGTAAATGGAGTAGGTTGGAATCTCTACAGTATTTTAATTGTATTTCCATATACTGGTAGATGTTTAATCAAAATTTATGACAGGCAAATTACATTTAATAAACAACAATTTTGTAGCTTTGTCAACTTCTAAGCGATTTCTGAAGGGAACGTAAATTGCTCGCTTAGAACTGACTTTGACGGCTTGACATTTTGTATTCTATATTTTCACACCACTAAAGGAGTTTCGTTTAGTGAATTTCACATTTACTTTGAATCGCCGGACATGCTCTCCAGTAAATTTAAATGGTGCTACAATTCCTCATACTCAAGAGGTAACTTATCTTGGCGTTCAAATGTACAGACGTCTCACCTGTTAATCAACCAGTTTGGACTTATGGTTCTGAATCGTAGGGTACCGCAAGCTTGAGTTACATTGAAGTTATACAAAAAGCACAATTCAAGACACTTATAACCATTATTGCAGCTCCATGGTATATCAGTAATGAAGACATTCACAAAGACCTGTAAGTAACATGAGTAAAAGAAGAATGCTCTAAGTGTAAAGGGGTTTATATGGAAAAACTAGCGCGACACATTAATCCCCTAGCCAGAGCTCTTGTCTATACAAGGAACTAATCTCGTGTGAATCGTAATGATCGACCAGACCTTTTGTTTACTTAGAGTCTCACAGTGCTAAGGGAACACCTTCCTCTTCCTTGCAGGAAGGACACAAGTATGTTAGCTTATAAGAGTTGAATCATTATTGCTAGTTCTATTAATTAATACATATAGGAGATACAATAAATAAATAACAAATATAAAAAAAGTTATCCTTCGATGTGTTTTGCAAATCAGTCAGATGGTTGAACCAAAGACAATGTAAGTAATCTTGAACTCAGTAAAGAAGCACGCAATGACAAAACGTAAATACACCTCCGTTAAAACTCCCTTATAGAATTGCAGAGTCGGATGCGGTGGTACGATTTTTTGTTGATGTTCCGCAGTTCCGAAGGCGGACGCGAAGTTCCCAAAAAGGTAAAGACATTCTTCTACTATTGATAAACACTTCTTCTTAATCTTAGTTACGCCCCAGATCTAGGGACACTAATGTAAAATCTGGACTGGAGTGCAGCTCAGGAACCAGAGATATATGATGTGATTTGAGTGGTTATTTCTGTATTTACCAAAATATTTCATTGCTTTAACTAAAAAGATTTTATTAGTATAAACAAATTCTGTCAAAAATGGAAAAATTGGATCAAAATTTGCTATGTGACATTCAATCTCTTTGATTCATATATCGGTTAAGACCATAAAAATACATTGTGACTTAGATGAAATTGTTGTTACTTGTATTTTTATGAAGTTTATCTCTAAGTAAGGCCCGCGATTCACCAAACCGAACAAACATGTTTTTCTGTTTGTTCCATATCATTGCGTTGCGTTTGGTGTGTGTTGCAACAGAACAAGTGCTCTTGTCCTTTCGAAGTCGAAGACGTTTTGTTCGCCTTCGGTGTATCTAGTTCTCATTAACAACTTTATTGAATTTAATGTAATTGCTAATCTTTCTCTGTTATCATAAGCCAAAACTGAGCAGAATTCTACAATTAAAAGACGACATTCTTCTTGGGAGAAATTTCTAATTTAAGGAGTAAATTCTATATCAGCTCTAAAGGACTTCAAATTTGAAATTTATATATTAAGTAATAATCCTAAAAAGGTTTAGTTCTAATAATTCCCAATTTCTTTGCCGTCGCAGGCATTAAATCATATTATAAGCTGAAGGGTAGTTACCATTATTTGTGCTGTATACCTTGGATCACTTTAAGCTATCGACTGCAAATTTTTAGAGAAATACAAATTTCATAATGAAAGGATATCGGATGCGGAGAAAATAAAAATAAACTACAAATTGGCGAAAAAAATTGAAATTGAAAATGAAAATGAAACTAATGAAAATGCATAAAAAGGGGAGAATCATGAGAATCATTAGAGTATAAGGGAAGCTCTGGATTAACATGGAAAGAAGAAAAAGAAGGTGCTAGCTATACAACGTGAACATGATATATGATGGACCAGCAACAGCAACAACAACAACAACAACAATATTAACAACAATAACAGAAATATATGAAGGAGCCACAAAGGTGTAGGTAAAGAATACATAGTAGTACAACAACTAAATGAGTATGCACAAACAGAGCAGGAAATAATTCTGACCACACGACGATGGCGATGTTGATGACGACGACGATTAAGACAAGGATGAGTATGAAGATGATGGTGATGTTGATGTGTGGATGGTGTAGTATGTCATGTAGCATGCACGATGAGAGTACAATGGCGACAGATGATGATGATGGTGACGTTGCTGACGCTGCTATGCTCTCCCTATAAGGTCTACGAAAAATGCAAATATTGAAATGGGCCAACACCGCACTAACGCTACCAATAACGTCGTCATCATCATCGTCACCGTCACCATTGCCACCGCCAATCTGTTCGTCATAAGGACAAAAGAAATAACTACAGGAATAGCAGGCAGGAATAGAAACAGCAACAAAACAAATGATAGTCATAGCCACAGCTCAGCTCAGCTCAACTCAACTTAGTTCAGTTAAAGGAGAAGGAACATCCTCCCAATAAGTAAAAGAAAGGAAAGGAAAGACTCGTGTCGCGAAATTCAACAGTAACCTCAACTTCAGCAGCAGCTATGGTTGAATTCGATTGAATTGGGCTATTCCTCTGTTATGTTGGTTCCATTGCCATATACTAGATCAAAATGGAATGGTCAGAGGTCCAACAGTGCATAGTAGAAATGTTTTGCGAGGTGTTGCTACGCGTCGCTTTGCCCTTGCGAAGGTCTTCTTACTTCATGACCACACGTACATGTTTATGCGAAAAAGAGTACGTACAAGAGTCCATGGAAGTTAAGTGAAAGAAAGGGAAGGAGATTTGTTTGGTTTTAATGGTTGCAGCAACCATGAGACCAGCTGAGATGGGTGAATAGATGGCGCGTACATACGTGAAGAACATTTCCGACGTTCAGACAATAAGATATTTTCTCTAGTGGAAGGATGAATCTACCTCTCCAACCATTCATTTCTTCATGTACATGCGAGTGAGTATGTTTGGGTCTAACGGTGCAGATTGCAAAAACAAACTAACAAGTAAATGCAGATTTCTGTTCAAGTTAGAATTTTTTTCCCTTCGATAACCGAAATTTTATTTTATTTCTTTAATTTATTTCTTTGATTTTAGTATTTTTTAGTTCTATTTTTTTTTTTTTTTCAGTTTTGCTACAACAACTCCAGACATTTTTATAACATTTACTTTCTTTCTTTTCATTTTAGTATTTTGTTGGCGATTTCAATTTTTATTTTTGTTATTTTTATTTTGAATTTGATTTGATTTTATTTTATATTTGGCGAATGCAAATGATGTCGAATGCGGTAAGTGGCAGTTTTTGGAAATACGGAACTGGTTTTGAAGGCATCCTCCTTCTCTTCATCATCTTCATCAGCATCATCGCCATCGTCATCGTAATCATGCCTTGGTATTGTACTATGTGTGCTTGCTTGCTTATTGGGGAAAATAGAAAAACTTGAAAATTGCAGACAGTCGCATGTGGAGACACAAAGGACACTCTCTTTGCATAAAAAATAATCGAAAGGGAAGAAAAAATAAAACATAGTAGTACACTCAGATTGATATATGAACTTAGGTTTGGCGCTTATTGTCTGCGCTTATTATTGATTCGTTGCAGCCGCAAAAGATGCTGGTTTTTGGCTTGGGGATATACTAGAATTGTCATCTGTATTGTGGATAGGTAAAGGATATGCAGACTGACTTCGGATGTTATTCAAATTTCTAATTTGTATTAAATTCCTTAGAGTGGGCAGTGCAAACAGAAAGATTAATTGCTTTAAAATAATAATTTGTTATGGTTTAAAAGTTACGAGTTACTATAACAATAAGTTAATAGGTTTGTTCGATAGAATAACATAGTTGGTTAATGCTTGAGATTTCTGATTAAAATGATATGTCCAATCCAATTCTTCTAAAAAGTGATACAGAAAAGGAATCATGATCGAACGGCGATAATATGGCTTTGGCTCTCCTTCATAATTGTCACGATTTTTTTGTCTGCCGACAACTCGAGGAACTTTTATTTCAAAGCCTCCTTCTTCGGCAATTTTTGTAGCGGTCTCAAAGATGCTCTTGAACGACTTTTGCTTGACAGAATTCAACCAATACTGGATGTGAACACAATTATACCTGATCACCAATTCGGATTTAGACAACGTCACTCCACAATACAGCAAGTCCACCGAGTGACACACAATATACTATCAGATCTAGACGACAAAAAATACTGTGTAGGTGTTTTTTTGGACATAGAAAAAGCTTTTGACAAAGTGTGGCACGCCGGACTTCTAAAAAAAATGAAGACTATCCTACCAAATGATCTTTGTGATATCATCAGGAGCTACCTTGATAGTCGCTACTTCTATGTAAGGTATAAAAACGAAACCTCTACATTAAGGCAGCTAAAAGCTGGAGTCCCACAAGGAAGCGTGCTTGGGCCCTTACTTTATACTTTATATACATATGACATTCCAATCCCAGAAGACAATTCGACAATGGTGGCCACCTTTGCTGACGACACTATTCTTATGTGCTCAAACAAAAAGCTTGATATGGCAATAGATAAGCTGCAAGCAATATTGGACGAAACATGTACGTGATATATACTTTACGGTCAGCTTATCAGCCAAGACAAGTAAAAATAAAAGGTACTGACAATCCATTAAGCAACGTGGCCAAGTACCTGGGCATGCGTATTGACAGAAAACTGACTTGGAAATATCACATCCAGAAAAAGAAAGACCAACTTGTACTAAAATTCAAGCAGTTATATTCGTTTTTCAACAGACAATCAAAACTTAATACTAATGGGAAATCTCTAATTAAGCCCATATGGACGTATGGCATACAACTATACTGCCAAGAAAACGAACGTAAATATTATACAAAGACAACAATCTAAAATCCTTTGAGCAGTTAGTTAATGCTGACTGGTACATAACAAATTATGACATACATAAAGACCTTGGTGTAAAAATGGTGCATGACGAAATCAACAATGCAAGTAGAAGATACCATAACACCTTAGAACGACATTCTAACGTTGAAATGATTGACATTCCTTCAGACGAATTAACAAGATGTAGACGACTAAAAAGGAGCAGACCAGTGGACTCAACCTAGCTGCTCTACTTCATACATTTTTTCTTTATAATACATTTTGTCTTTACATATTAAATATTATATCTACACTAATATGTACATGTGTTGGTCTTGGGTTGTTGAGAGGAACGTTGTGGTATCTCGCGAGAGTGGGGCAACCGTATTAGTGTTTTTTTTTTAAATTTATTGTTATATAATAAGAAACAAATGTAAATGGGAAATAAAAAAAAAAATGCTCTTAAATCAGGGACCGTAACTGTTATAAATTTTGTTTGAAAAAATTATTTTTAATTATTATTTTTTTGATTTATATATATATAATCAAAAGTAATTATTATTTTTGATTTTTACTTTATGAATTAAAAATAATAATTAATTTTGACTTTTATTTTATTAATCAATAATAATAATTATTTTCGATTTTTATGTGTATTGATCAAATTTATTTTTTTTTTAAATTATTTTTGATTTTTTTTATTTTTCCTCAAATTTAAAATTTACCAATGATTTTTTCTTTTTTGACTCAAATATAAAAATTATTTGTAATATTTTTGTTTTCCACTCAAATATAAAAATCATTTGTATTTTTTTTTGTTTTTCACTCAAATTTAAAAATCATTCGTGATTTTTCTTTTAAAAATTAAGAATAATAATTATATTGAAAATGAAAATCAAAATATTGTATTGTTAATTATAAATGAAAATAAAAATTAAAAACAATTATTAAATTTGATAAATAAAAATAAAAATCGAAAATAATTATTATTATCTATATCTATATCTATCTATATATATAATAGTAAGCCTTTTTCAATTTTTCTAATTTCAGAAACGGCTGAACCTATTTGAATGCGGTTTTGACTGGTGCATTTTAGCAAGTTTCGTGTAACATTTAGCGTTTATGTTATCGACCTACTAAATCAAAAGATATTCATATTTTTAATTCTGTTGCCTACTTTTTGGCTGATTTTCGAATGTTTTCCTCTTTTGCTGTTCGCCAACATTAAACATCTGATAATTAGGAAAAAAATAACAAAACACACACTATTCCAAACATATTTCGAATACCACGCATACGAAGTCATGGGCACAGCTAGTTGATTAATAAAAATATAAATCGAAAATAATTATTATTAATGATTAATAAGATATAAAATATATAAAATAAAATATTAAAATACATATATATATGAATATAAAAGCAATACCTTAAAAAAATTTATAAAATTAAGCGTATAAAAACTGAATTTAACTCTGCTACTAACTTAACAAGATTCCTTGTTATTATTAATTGTTGTTATTAATTTGTATAAATGAAAATTAAACATTTAAAGTTATGCGATAATTGGATTGCTCTTAGATATGTACGACGATTAAAACATAATGATTTTTTTTGTTAAAAATCGACCCCATAACTATTAATTTCGGTCCCTGTCTTAAATGAATCATCTACACTCCTACACAATTCTTGAATTTCTTCGTGCAAATCGTTTGCGTATCGAACGCATGGACTCAAATCACAATCTTCTTTTTGCAGGAGTGTTCTCATCAAGCTAAAAATAGGCCTCAAAACTGCTAAAGCGATAACGAACTAAGACGTTTTCATTGAAGCCAGTGTCGCATGAGGCCTCCTTCGACTTTGGTCATTAATTGATCGCATCCTTCCAAAGCCGAACAAATACTTTCATACACTTCAGAAAATAGGTGCAAAGAGTCAATATGTTTCACCCGCGGCGTGTAATCCATCGTGACCTTGATTAATTGATAATTGTAATAATAATAATTTTCATCCACTATTTAATGCTAGACTTACAAATTACAGGTGACATAATGTTTATTGGCCCACATCATATTATGGGACTTGTGAGCTCGTATATATTTGCATGGATTCCAAGCACATTCCAGCACAGCAACGCCAGGGTGTTAAAACAATTGATAAACGATCCAAATATGAAATTGCTAGTTTTCACGTCCTTCCATTTCACTCTACCGAAACAAAATATGTTGCCCATCCAAAAATCTATAAAAATGCTACCCCCAGAATTACATTTTCTTTTTTACTTATTCAGATTTGAATACAAAAAATCCAAATATTCAACTTCTACGGTTGATTATCCAAATATTTTTCATATTCTATTTGGCCTCTAACGAATACAACAAAAAAAAAATCTTCCAAATCAGGCAAATCATTCTCAAGAGCTTATCTCTTCAAAGAAAAGCCTTTTCATAATTTTTTTTACCTTTTCAACGCCCCTCCCCCCTTGACGATGTAAGCGCGGAATGACAAAATCTGAAACGGCGTCAGATTTTGACATGACTATGGATCCATTTTTAAAAACTTTTTCACGTTAATGCCTCTAAAAGAAAGCACCATTGATGTATGGTGTAGCTTTCCTTTAATTTCTATGAAAAATAGTAATACTGAATAAAAGATTTTGAGATAAAATTTCATAAATGGGATTCTCTTTTGCGTCACTATACAGATTATTTTCAAATGATGTGATCGGTGCATAAAATTTAAGCTTCATTCTATAATGTTTTCATTGAATATTCTGTACAACTATAAAATCTAAAAAAATCTATAACTTAACAAAAAAAAAATAAAGCAAATGAGTCCAGACACTTTATATTGTAGATTGAATTCATGTATTTAACATACGAGTATGATGATTTTAGAAGTTAGTAACAGTGTCTCGACTATTTTTTCCCCTCTTTTTAAAGCGACATCCATCATAGTTTTCAGATGAAAATGTAAAGGAAAAAAATGGACTGTAATTTCAACATCAATCAAAATAAAAATCTCACTAATTTATTTATTTTGAACGACATTTGAAGTTGGAATGCATGCATGAAAGAGGACATGAAATAATAGGGGGAGGTCCTTTACAAAATATGTACAAGGTATGTGTGTGTGGCATATAGAAAGAGGAAAAAATGAAAAAATCTGCAAAACTAATGCAAAATTGTTTGCTAAAATTATATTTCCATTTAACTCAGACTAACAAAATCTTTATTTCTCTTGAAATTGCTGGACGTGATTCTTTGCCAGCATTAAAATAAAAGAAGAAAATAGATTTTTGGACAGCGGGAAATTTGATTTGGAAAAGCGTTTTGCCAGAAAATAAATGAGATTATGTGCTGCTAAAGTGCAACCAGGACATGCACATACCAATGAAGACTCGTATATTTAAGGATACAATGGTGTACGTGTGTAAGTACATACGTTATCCTTGCGGCAAGTGAAGCATTAAAAATGCAAAATTATATATCAAAAGCTCAAAAAGGAAATGACAACGTGTCCGATGTAGAGCGTTGTCCTCAATGTCGACATCGTCGTCGACGTCACATGAAATTATTATATCGCAGGACATCAAAAATATATATTTCGACGTACATACGACGAGACATAAAAAGAACAAGGAACAAGCAACAACGAAAGAAAATTGAAACTTTATACGTGATTTTTTTGTTTATCATCACAAAAAGGACAAAAAAAAAATAATCATAAATAAACGAAAAGGAAAAAAGTTTAGAAAATTGTAAAAATTATATGAAAAAATTGCCAAAGACGAGACGAAATGCGACGATTTTAACTGATGTGAAGTGAGGTAAAGCAACATCTAACAACAAAATACAATAACAATTTAGAGGAGGAAAAGGATCTGCTCAACCAGGTAGTTTGTACAAAGGATATTCAAGCGTATGTTAATGCAATGTCTCTTGCAATGAGCCGTGGTCGTGAAATGAAAAGGACTACTATGCTGAGGGAAGTGGGGAGATGGACGCAAAGGTATTGGCCTCCATATATCGACGAAGGGTTTGTTAGTGTTTCTATTTCTATTTTTATTTATCCAAATTTTACATTTTGAAGTTGACTCTATATTTTTTTTTTTATTAAAAAGACAAGCATTTTACAATGTCTCTTGTCGATATTTTTTTACTTCCCTTGGATTTTTACCCAAACAATAAAATATTTTCTTTATTTTAAAGTAAATTTTTGGTTGAAATAAAATAGTTTGGAGACTACTTAACTTTGTAAGGAAATACGGATAATAAATTACAGAAAATAAGTACAAGCACAGCTAAATTTCACTGTTGTTAGCATGATTAAGGATAATACTATTTAATCCAAATTCTCATGATCATTTATTAAAATGTAAAGTATAAATAACAGAAACCTCTTACAGTACAGGAATTATTTTAAGATTTCAAACAGAAGTCTGCTCAATTAAAGGAGTTTATTAAATAAAATTTCATAAGTATAAAACAATTATAAGAGTCATTTAGCGTTTGCTAATGTTACGAATTTGTGGTGTAGGAATTCAAATTTTTACAAAACAAGAAAATACGAGTTGTTTTTAGTTAAAAGACAAGAGATTGAAAATGCTAAGCTATTTCATAGTTTTTGTTTTTTGCTCTTGCTTTTGCTCTCAATTTATAAAATGCGGAGCAAAGAGCACTTGCCAAAACTCCAAAGAAATATTATTTATAGTCGGATTAATTAAAAACATTGAAGCAATCAGAAGCAAAGCAATCGAAATATGTTTGTGTGCTATTGCTCCAGTATCTTCACGATATTGCTACTGTTCTACTCCCGTAGGAAATGTACATGCTCCGAATAGCATTATATATTATTTTTTAGTAGGGTTTCCAAGTAATTGTCGATTTTAGTGAATTTTGACTAACTTTAGCGGACAACAACATTTTTGTTGCATGAAATATTAATAAATAAGTGGGATGGGATTTTTCAGGTTCTTTTTATTTTTAGGATTATTTTTAGCGACTTTTTGACCAGTATAGGCTCTGGGATAATAATAATAAAATCACTTAGTAAACTAAAATAATTGTTTAATTTAAGAGTGTCATTCACTTTCGTCTTCTTCAAACAAAGGTGAAATGTTGATCGCATTATGATCTTACTTTAACTTAGATCAAATTATATTGTATATTCATTTTTTATTCTTCTTACCGTCCAGTCAGCCTGCTGGCAGTATTCTCTAAAATATTCGAAAGAATATTCTTGGGCCGACTATTGCCACTGCTGGACGAAAGGCGTATGATTTAAGATCACAATTTGGATTCAGGAGATCCCACTGGAACCCTGAGCAGTGTCAACGCATTGTTCAACAAATACTCAACACTTGTGGTATTCCGGTATCCAGTTCAAACTTGTTAGCGGAACCTTACTACTTGGTATTTAAGTCCTTCCTTCATAAAAGAACTCTTTACAGCCATCCAAGCTGGAGTACCCCAGGGTAGTGTGTTGGCACCCATCCTCTACACGCTCTTCACTGTTGATCTACCTATTTCAAGTGATGAAAGAATTTTGGTTGCAACATGATGATACGGCTTTTTTAGCTACTGACAGCGATCCCGGGCCTCAACCATCTTGCAAAACTAGATAAATGTTAAAGAACCGTGGCAAGGAAACAGCTTAACCTAATAATCTTAAAAATGATGTGGCTCTTGAGATCAAGCTAAGCCTTAGAAACAAGTTGGTACTCTATAAGTCCATACTCTAACCGATGTGGACTTATGGAGTACAGCTCTGGGGCACTGCCTCCAACTCAAACATTGAGATACTTCAAAGATTTCTGTCAAAACTACTGCTTAGCCTTGTTGGAGCACCTTGGTATGTGAGTTCTGCACAGAGATCTTCAGACTCCCATGATCCGTGAGCAGATCGCAAGAATCAGTAACAACATCTCCAGGCTGAAAATCTATGAAAATCCAATTGCAGTTAACTTGCTTAACAACAGCCAGCACACCCGAAGGTTGAATCAGCTGCACCCACTGGATTTGCCGGTTAGAGTTGACAATTAAAATTTGAATAAAAGAAACGTAATTAGAATGTGCAATCAAATTCGCAGAATATCGTTACATAATAGATTGCAAATAAAATAAATACTAAAAAAATGTTTATTTTATTTAAAAATTTCCCTTCTCTGGTTAAGGAATGTTGATGAAATTATTTTAAATATTTTTGTGAATTTTAGTTTTTTCTTGACAATTTTTTGTATTATTTTTTTTTTAAATTTCATTTACTCGTTCTTCTTCTTAAGCTATTCTAAAATGAAGAAAGAATAGAATTAAGTTCTTCTCATTTTCAGTTGTCTTAGTGTTTACACGATCAAATTTCCTTACAATTTTTAAGATATTTACATATATGATTATTTTATTTTATTTTGTTTCGTTGTATAAGATGGTTTTGTCCGGTTCCGATGGAGTAAGCGGACTATTTAAAATTGCCTATTTCAATACGTTGTATTATTTTTTTTCGGAATGTTTACAGATACCATTTAATAATTTTTTTTTTTAATTTTTATTAAAAATTTTATTTATTTTATTTTATTTGGTCATAAACATATAAGTTTTGTTATTTCTTCATTATTCATCACTTATATTATAAAAAAAACTTGAATGGAAGGGACTGTCTTAACAACGCGTTTGAAATCGTAATTGTGATTTTTACAAATTTAAGTTTCCTTTTTTTTTTTTTAAATTTTTAATAAAAATATTTATTTATTGTTGATGTATTCATCATAACTTATTTATACAAAAAAACAAAAACTTGAATCAATCGAAATAATAATTGAATACTTAGAATTACAAGTTTGTCATGAAGTTTGTAACACAATAACATCGCAGACCGCATATAGTATATGTATATATTTGTGATCAGCTCGATGAGACTAGTTGATTTAGCCATGTCCGTTTGGCCGTAAACAAGTCCCTCAGTTTTGAGATAGAGAGCTGCAATTTTGCACATAGGTTGTTCATTTGTCGGAATCACTAGGGGGGTACCTCCCATACAAACTCACATTAAATGACAAACTTATAAAGAGTAATTATACAATAAAGTGGCACTCAAACTGTGTTCTTTGTTGATACTCAAACTGTTACAAGAGAATTTAGTGATCTTAAGAAAAAAAGGTTGGATGCAACCCGGAGAAGCGTGAAGAGTATATCATCTTTGGCATAGCCAATCATTGTCTTCTTTCTGGTTTTTTTGGTTTTTGTTAATCTATATACTTATATATAAATCATTTTCTATAGAGTGTTCCTGTGAAGTTTGCTGGATAAATTTTTGCATATAAAGCTTAGAGACATTTTTTAAAAGCAATCAAGTCGCTTTTGTCGAATATATCGGTTAGTTTTTATCATTTGGATTTGGTACAATCCACTTATTATAACAAAAATACTTTCATTACCCAAATGTACATCATATGCACAACTTAGGCTTGAATTAGGCATCCTGAAGTTAATATTTAAAATTTTTAAAATACCCTGGAAGTGCATAACGACGTTTTTCAAATGAGAGCATATAGACTTCTAAAAAATTGCTTATTCAGACTGTTCCACTTACATCGCCATATGAACACAGAAGCCGAGTGTAACTGGGTAACTCAACTTGACGTATTATTAAAAAACATCGGCTTATCCTACATGTGGAATAACATAAATCCCGAAAATTGAACAGATATGAAGAGACTGGCCTAAAAACGCTTTGATCAATTTCTGAAATTCCAAGATGTACTCAGATGAGCTAGCTCATTAGCATTTTATCTTTGAATGCCCGATTTACTCTGTATATAGAGATTATTACATTGGTCCCTTTTTAACTGCACTCAGTAACCCGATTTCTATAACCCAATGTGTAAATGATCAATATGCCATAAGGATGCTTTACTTTTATATCGTAAATAGTTTGAGTGATTAGCTCGAGTTGAAAAGACGTTTATACATGCGTGCTGAGGTTAACCGAACTGACTACACACCGAATCAGCTATCGTATAAACGAAGTAATTAAATAGTTGAATTAGACGTGCGTCCAACTTTTTTTTTTCCTCCATAACGTTTTTTAGTTGCATACGTATCTGGAGAGCTCGTGAAATTTCCCTCATTGCTTTTTTTTTATCATAAGATTTGCACCTTTTTCTGGACTGATCAATGGTTTTCCACGTGGCATTATGAAAATTATTTATTTTAATTTTGTAATTTATGCATATTAGCACGACCCAGGATAAGATATGATAGCATGAAAATTTGCTTTTAACCTTATAACCTTTTCACACCAAAAATAAAGCTGCTTTTTTCTGTAAGCACCTTCAAAATTCTACAAGAAACAACAGGCAAATTTGCAAATTTCAGGGTAGCTTTCAACTTCCAAAGAAAGTTGAAGCTAACCAGGGGTGGGAAACTTCTGAGAGTGCTGCCAAGTTTTTTCTGGTGTTTCCAAATTTTTGGACTTTTTATGCATGTGCATCATTAAACAGCTGATGATGGCACATAATATTTTTAAGTGATATACAAATTGTTAGTTTTATTTTATTATTGTAATAAAATAAGTAACTGGAATGAAAAAGGGACCTGCAAGAACTATGTGCATATACTGCAAAATGTTCTAAGTCATGTATTTTGCACAGTTCTACATGTAGTACAAAACAGCTGTTCTTTTAAAGCAAAAGTGGTGTGCGAAAGGCAGGTTCAAAATTTAACGCTTTTGTTCGGAGTGAAATGCCTATCAAATAATCTCCTGACCTGAAACGCACTATATGTAGCTATATGTTTCATAGTACATCTATACAATATAAGCATTCTAATTTCCTTCTCCTAAAAAATTTCGATTATAACTAACTTATAAAAACTGGCGTTTTTGCTAAAAATATGCCGTTTTGTTTTAAAAGTCTCAATAATTATTAATTATAATTAAAACAGAAAAAACATTGAACATTTTGAAGTTTTCAGAATTTTTTTAGATTTATGTATGCTATATCTGCCTGTATCTGTTCTAAGAAAACCATTATAAATTTTGTTCGAACAATAAATTATGCAGAAATGTTATATGAAACTTGGAAAAATTTAAATTATTTTGCAATCAAAAACTTGGAAGTCTACGTCAAAAAAGATAACAATAATGAAAAAGTCGGTAATCTAAACCGATCTGACAATTAGTTAATCGTGCGATTGCTGAAACTATAGAAATTGACAAGCATTAAGGTGCTGCCCACTAACATAGAAATATGACAACTTGTCATATATATATATGATGAAGCATCTGGACAGTTCTTTGATAAAAAAATATGTCATAGATATGATAAAAAAATAAGAATACGGGAAAGAAATGAAAGTATGGGTTAAAGAGTGGATCCTCAGACGTGACATCTTTTCATTAGAAGAAAATTTGTTAAAAGTACTGGCTAACTCCACAAATACTGTTAAATTTTATTTATTTATTTTTTCAATCCCATAATTATTACTATTCTGAATTACTTACAAAACAAAGAAAATAAAATTTAACAATTTTAAAACCACAATTTATCGCGGCAATACAACTTTCATGAAAGCAACATCATCTAAAATGACATCGTATGGACAGCAAAAAAGACTAATGGGGCGGTGTCGCATAGGACAGAAACGGCAACAGAACCAGATTCCAGTAACAACGTTTTGGGACTGTTATTTTTCTGGTGCTGCGAGACTGTGCTACATAACACAGAACCAGACTTTTTTTTTTTCTTGCATTTTTATTGAGCTACTACCAATCAAGGTGCAAATACCTTACTCGTATGAGGTAGTATGTAGTGATCGACAAATAATATTAATTTACAGTATTATTTGTATTTACAATATTTACAATGGATTAATTGTTAAGTAATAAGTGATTTCAGTCGCTGTATTGGGATGGAGTGAACAAGTTTCCTTGCCAGTCTATTCGTGTGGCTATCACTGTACCGACTTGAATAGAAATGCGACTGTTCCTAACATACTAAGGGCAGCCAGTGATTGTGGGCAGTGCGTAGTTCTGTAATCTTTGCAATTTCAGTCGATGGGACATGGCTGCCGTTCCCCATATTTGAATCCCATATCTCCATATCGGCGCGATGACTTGGCAATAGACTAACCTCTTATTATGCAGCGACAGGCGGCTTCTTCTACATAGTAGCCAATGGAGGCGACGCAGTCTGCTTCTACATGTCGCTACTGTGACTTGTACATGTTTTTGAAAAGTTAGCCGCCTATCCAGGATTAGAACCAGGCATTTGGCTTCAGATTAGAACCAGAACAGCTTTTTATATTGTGATCATAGTGAAAAATCGAAATGAAATTCAGATAGAAGCTAAAAATAAATAAAATTTAAGGTGAAAATATGTATTGCTGCCACAATTTGTTTCAACAAAGATTTCAAAGCTTTGGCCTATATTCTTTTGTTGAGAAGAAAAGAAAAGGACAGCTCCGAAAAGAAGTCAAAAGTAGTTGTTTCTGGTCCTGGTGGCAATACATTGAGATCTGCTTTCATTTTTGATGCAACCTAGCGGCACTGTTTTGCCATTGTGACCCCGTTTCTGGTCTGTTTCAGGTGCAATTGTAATGGACTCTGGTACTCTTGCCGTTTCTGTCTTATGCGACACCGCGTCATATGTCAATTTTCTACATAAATATGTCATACTTTCTAGTATCATATTTTTTGTCATAGTTTTCATCATCTTCATCATTTAATATGATTAAAATGTGTAACCATTATATGTCATATTTTTCTATCAGCACTTTTAATCTTGTTATTTTATAGCGACATCTCAAAATCCAATATTTTTCAAGACATTTTAAACCAATCAAACCAATTTTTTTATTACTGGTTTGAGGTTAAATCTCCATTTAAATGAGTAAGATTTCAGATCGTTGAAATAAGTTTGGATCAAGTATGTTTTAAGCAATTAATAAATTGTCTACGTAATAGGTAAACATATTGTATAATAACTAAACTTATTGAAGACAAATTAGTATTCCTTAAAAAGAGGTATTTCTCAGAATTAATATTTATTCTGAAAATTTGAATCTATTTTTTATGGAAAATATTTTTCATTGAATTGAATTCTTGACATCTTTAGGAACTCTCTGAATAAATAATCTTGTCGAGATGAAATCAAATACCTTTATTGCAAAGCATTTTTCCACCAGCACGCAAAACAAAAAAAAAAACAGTTAGAACAACATTGAATATATCACTCAAAATCCAAGACAAATGTATTTCCATTATAATTAATCACAGGGATTTCTTTATATATGTATCTACATATGTATCTACATATATATGAATGAATATCGTAAAGACGAGAAAGGCGTAAATAGAAGCAAATTCTATTTTAAAAAAATAATCCCTTTCGATGGATGTATGCATGTAACATATAAAAGATAGAAATCAAGAGTTTCGCGCAAATAACAAAAAAATATGTGGAATTACACTAACGTCATATTGTATATACAATACTATAGTAAGTAAGTATTGTGTATATAGTAAGTATTGTACAATAAAAGAAATGCAGCAATGGTAACAAATAACAAAAATCATCTCTAGAAATCGAAAGAACAAGAAAAAAGGCGTGCAAAGAATTCTATAGGCTCCGCCTTTTGAAAAAGGAACATATAATCAGACGAATCACGCACATAGAGCCTACTAAGGCTTCAGCTAGGATAACAACTTTGTTGTAGTGTAGTGTGTTCATGTTAAGTACATACATTTGTGTATAGTAGTAGTAGTAGTACTACAAGAAGATGTATATTCCTCCGTCCATCCGTCCTAATGTCTATCCATCTATCTATCTATCTTAGTTTGAGTAATGTGTGTAGGCGCTCGCAAAGTATGCAACACATCGAACAAAAAGAGAGCTAAAGTCATGCACACACACACACACACACACACACACAACTAACATCACTTCACCTCACCTCAGCCACCCAAATACATGTCAACCCATTCATTCACTTGAGCTGTGAGAAAACTATCAGAGAGTAAAGAAAAGACTAGAATAATGGGTGTGTGCAAGACTCAAGCCAGGAAATAAATCGCAATACGAGAAATACTCAAGAAAAGTACTATATAGTAAGTACATGTACATATATACTCGTATTGTAGATTCCAGTTGGGTGAGGCATTGGGCTTATAGTGCGTATGAGCAACGACGCTCAATGCATTGCCTATAAATCAATCATACAATGCTACTGGTATATAGAAAGTTTAATGAACGACTGAGTAAGAGTAGAAGTACCAGTACCTAAATGCATTGTTATTGTTGAGAAAATAGAACCTGATCAGGTCTTATATGCTGTGTGGGTGATGTGCGGGTGAGTTGTCATTAGCAGGGTGGGTTACTGGGTTACTTGCTTTCTCTATCCTTATGTCACGTCATTACAAAACTTTGACGATGCAATGAAATTATATTCAAGTTGCTTCTGCTGATGTTGGTTGCTGCTGATCTGCTGTAAGCTTTCATTTGTCTGTCAATTTTGATGAGAAGTATGACCAACCCGAGTACTGAGTGCTCGGCTTTAGAGTGGAGGCTTTAGAGTGGAGCACTCTTAGTGTCCGTCCATATTTAATATGTCACACTTTGCTAAATATATTTACTATAAATTATTTTACAAACACTTCCGGCACAAGTGTCCCTGAACAAGGACGACAAGGCCAAAGCGGTAAACCACTTTACTCAATTTAATTTGCTAATTAACTGGACATATCCGTCCACAAACAAACACACACGCAGACACGGGATATAGGAGTAATGGCGTGATGGCTGGTCATCATGCTCATTACGTTTCGTTAGAGGTGGTCGCCGGCAGGACGCACAGTCAAAGTTGCAGGACATTTGCATGACACACCAAGTGCGCGCCCGCACTAAGGTTTCAGTTGACTTGTTGGGTAGCTTGCCTGCTTGGTTAGTTAGTTTAATTTTCATTGGGATGTATTAAGATGGTTGAGTCTGTTTAGTCCTTGCCACTGCGGTTGGTCAACACTTCCAGACGTAATTAGCAGCGCACACTTTTGTCCTTTAATACTTGTATCATCGTCGTCGTCGACGTCCTCATCATCATTCAGTGTCTGAGCCTTACCACATATGTTGCGAGGAACACACACTCAATTGTAAGTTTAGAAGGCCTGATGATCCCTTTGCTTACATACACACACTGAAATGAAGTCACAACAATTGTATGCTGCCTTAGTAGCAAAGTAAGAACAAAAAAAAGGGCAACGAGCGCACATTTTTATATATAGTACAATATAAATATACATGTATATAAATTTCTTTTTTAGCTATCGCCTGCTATCCTTTGCGTTAACATAATAAAATGAAAACAATTTCACACATCATCATCGCCATCATCATCATCATTCTCAGTGTCCCAGCTCTATTCTGTTCTCTTCTTCCAAACATATTCCATTGTCTTCTCAACCATTGAATACTGAGTACTGAGGCCATGATGTCGACACCATCCTTTGTCCGGTTCAGTACCTTTTCTAGCCATTCTGAGTTAATTTTTCGACATGTCCTTGTTAATTTGTTATACTTTGTTTATATTAAAAACATACATAGACTAAGACAACCTTTTTTTTTTACCATGTGGCACTTGTTTGCATAATAAAGTTAACCGCAAAGGATAACAATTCATCCACAAGTTTCTTCTTCCGGCCTGAAGTCAGAGTACGACCTAAACCCATAAGAGGCAAGTGTGAAAAATATGTCATTATGTCAGCGATTAAATTGTCATATGAGCTGTGCTTATACTGTGGTGGTATGATAAGTTGGTAGGAATTACAATACAATAATTGTATTCAAATAGGATTAAAAAAGAAAGATTTCATATTTAAGAACATAACAAATGAAATTAATACCTTTTAAATTGGGCAATTAGTCTAAATGGTATTTATTGTAGCTAAGTAAATTCTGAGGTGTTCAAATTGACGTGTTTTTTATTGTGAATGCTTTTCTAATGAATTTTTTGTAGGGCTTTTCATTTATAAGTAGATGGAGAAAAGTCATTGATATACAAAGTTTTGTATGTCTATGTATATTGATGATTGGGTAGTTGTTTTATACGCATTATTAAGTTTATTCAATATGAAGGAATACGTCAATCAAATTTGGCCCATCTGTCAGGCAAAGCATGGATTTCGAGCTCGAGGAAATCCTGTTCTTTTGAGGCAATCCATTGGACCAACAAATTTACGAATTCTTCGTAAGAATAACAATGCTGCTCCGACAGTCCTTGTGGCATCGAACGAATGGACTAAGTCTGCTGTGGGGTGGGGTAAGACTGGACTGGTTTGGCCTCATGTAGCCGGGTGTTGTCATGAAGCACTTTCCCATGCCTGTTCGCCCATTCTTCGCGTTTTTCTTTCAGTACTCGGTTCAAATCAATGAGTTATTGTCGATACCGACCAGCAGTAACTGTTTGACAAAGTTTAAGAAGCTAACAATAGACGACAACCTTCTGATCTCACTAGATGTGGAGCAAATCCTTCTTTCCATGAATGTAACATTTTGCCTGCGATGTTGTTGGTTGGCCCAGATCACCGTAAAATTTTTTGCGTTTATAATTGTCGAAATAAATCCATTTCACCTACACACAGAGAAGCTACGCTCCTCTGTACTACGCAACCTATTGGCAAACAGCAGTTTTATAGGAATAGACATAATAATATGCGCCTCCAGGTATACATGTTAAACTGAAAATATTTAACACCTAGAAAGAGGATGAGTTAACTAAAATATATTGTGGGTTTCTAGATTAGTTTCTTTCTCGAATGCACTTGCTTATTATATGCTATTTTACTTACAATGTTTGTTTGCTTGTTTCTATATTTGGGGTTTTCTAATAGGAATTTTTGGAGGTGGTTGATTTTTTCTACATAATTTAAAAGTTAGTATTAAAATGATTTAAATTATACGTACCCTTTAATCCGTAAGTTGGAATACAAAATTAATAGTATGTCCAAAATCATGTTTAAACCTCAATGGCAAACGCACCTTATTATATTTTTCAAATTAATATTAGAGGTAAAGAAGTGTTTGCGAAAAAGCCAATCCTGAAACAATTGTGTCGAGAAAATATCAATACCATGGACGAGTAGCTAGAAAAAGCCAAAGCTATGCAAAGCCAACATACACAATCGAAAAAATGTTGCCAAAAATATGATTATCATAGACTTTCCGTTTTGGGAAATAGTTATACTTATTTACTGATTTAACTAAATTTAATACCATCGAATGAAATGGACAATCATATGTCTGGCGTAAAGCTAATAAGGAGCTCAAGAAAGCCAACCTCCGTTCTAAAATTAGGAACAGTCTAGGTTCAGTAATAGTATGGGTTGAAATATCCACTGCTGGATCAGGAAATTCACATATCATTGATGGAAATATGGATTAAATATATTACCTAATTCTTCTAAAAGCTAATATCAAAAAGATTACTCGTCAAACTCATTTATCACGACAACGACCCGAACCACAAAGCTTATGTTATGCGTTGGTTGCTCCACCACAGTCGATTGATTTAAATGCTTACGAGCACGAGTTATTTGGAGCAAAAATTAAAAAATCATTGCATAAATTAGAAAATGGAGCTGATGGTAGCCTTCAAAGCAAAGTGAAACGAGTAATCTTCTACCTGGTATTGATCCACCATAGATTTTTCCTTATTGTTCCTATTTAACAATTCTAGTTGAATTATTGGAAACAAGCGTCTCAAAAATGCACATTTGTACAACGATTGTGAACATTGACCGAATCAGGTGGCACACAATATTATTTTGTGTCTTGGTAGTTACGCTATTTTGAATCTCCGAGATCAATGGATCCCATTACTCAAAGTTTCATGTGATGGGGCCCATGATTTGCATTGTATTTACAGTAACAAATATTTTTCTATTCCATCGAATGAGCGGCGCATTTTTTTTTTTTTGGTTAGTAACTGCAATAACCACAAGCTTGTTTTTTCGAACGAGTTTCCATCAAAGGCGCACTGGAGATTCGCGACCAGTGGATTGTTCCAGGTATGAAATTAGTTTTGGCGATGTATGGAATTTATAGGGACAAATTAGGTTATGAGATGTGAAAAAGTTGAATATGAAGGTTTTTTTTATAGAATGTGAATATGTGAAAGTATTTTAAAGACTCCTGAGACACATTTGTAATCGTTCGATTTACATGAAACTTAACATAAACAAAGAAACCATTTCAAATTTACATATTCTAAAGCTAAGCATACTTGAGACGTAATTTAGGGATATTTTTTGAGGTTTCAAATAGGTAAAATTAATCTGATCTTTATTTTGATATACACGATGTAATATGATATGAAAAATATAGAAGAAGTTCCTATAGCAACTACAAAGAACTAGTTTGAAAATATGTTTTGTTGTCCAAAGAGTAACAATAAATGGGTTAATGCATCTCGCTTGCGCCATATGAGTCTTAGTGTTGACTTATTTTGCTGATAGTCCTACTCCCGGCAAAGTGTTTATTAAATTCCATAAAGAGGTAGACATAGTGAAAAAGGCTTCAATTAAATACTAGAAAAAGGATTCACCCCGTTATTTCTAAGTTCGGTATATAATTTTAATAAATGAGAAGATCAATTTATTGAACAGAATTGACTCTATCTTTATCATAGTATATAAATAAAGCAATTCATCTGAAGTTCTTCAATGCCTAGAAGATAGCAGTTTACATTGGAAATGAAACAAAATAATTTGGTTTTCGAACTGCGATTTGGATTTTAAGTTCTCTATAACGTTATACATTTTTATGTTCAAAACATAATAAATAGGCTTATGCCAAAAATTAAACCGATTAGATATATATTTAATATAGCTTTCATATAAAGTACTCTAAAAATTGTTGTTCTATAATATTGTGTTTATGTACATATGTTCATCTGAGCGGATATGTGTAAGCTTCTTGTTTCTTATGTACTTAAGTTTAACATAGAAGGAATCCGAAATGTTTTTGTAGAAGTATTTATGAATCTGTGCAATAGGAAGGAGAACGCAATTATTATATTTTTTTCCCGTGCTGCAATTAAAAACAATTAATTTTCACTCTTTTTTAGGATATACTACAATACAATAGAAAGCAATGAGTTTCAACAATACAAAAAAGAAATGCTTGAGCTTCAAATCAAATTTTAAAACATTTGGTTTTGGCAAATCTGTTGGAAAAATACGAACGCACGAAAAGATACTCGCAAAACAACAATAAAATAAGAGGAAACAAATAGAAAAATACTCATGCAGAGAAAATACTGTGGCACATTCTCGGTTTTCGGTTAAGTGACCGGAAAATTGGGATCCTTTACGGCACATTTAATTCGCACATGTGCCCAAACATACTCACAAACCCATTCGAATAAACATAGACAAATAACACTTAAGCAGAACATTGCCAGAACAACTGTGGATTTCCCTAGCGTCGAGATGAAGATGAAAACGATGAAGTGAACAAGTGTCGACAATGTTTCAACACCCAAAAGGCATGCCACAGTTGGCTTATCCTGGCACGTAAGGATCGCACTAAGCAGCCAAGCCAAGTACAGCGACACACTGACACCATGTTGTCAGCCTCTAGCCAGGAACATCACAAACGTGTGGTATACTCATATGCGAAGAGTTTCTACAATATATTTATATATATATATATATATATATATATGTATATTTAAAAAGGAATTTATTCTAAGGACTCAAGCAAATAATGTGCTGAGTGAGCGTTGAATGTCGCGCGTGAAAATTGAGACTGGGAAATGGATAGGGCGGTAGAGTTGGATTGCCCTGCATTAGCTATGGCATGAGCTCTGGCATGCTTTTGGTTTTTGCTCGTTGGATTTCATTGTGGTGCACATAAAAAAAATATTTGTATAAAAAGCAGCAGGCAAGTATGAAAATATAAAGAATAGAAAGGAGCATGCAAGAAAGGATAATGCTGGTTGTGCTCTGGGAAAGAAACGTCGAACAACCAAATGAACCTTTTTTTTCAACCATTTTATTGTTTGATATCATGTAGTATTTCTACGGCTTTGGTAAAGATGAGCAGCGCTTTCAGATTTATTTTTATGTTAGAACAAACGGATTATGGCTTTAGACACTTGTTGGGCGCCAACTCACATCCAGCATAGAATGATGGCAAGACAGACTGACAGCGAAGGAAGAAGGAAAATTCATAATGTTAAGTGTTTTTAAGTTTACCAGGTTTGGTTTGTTATAATGCTGAGTATAATGATGATAATGTCTCTAATAAAGTGTTCTCCATGACTGCATTAGCATTAAAATTTGTAGATTAAGAGCTTATTGAGTTTCTCAAGGTCAATTGTGCTAAGCTAACTCAAATGCTGTTTCGCATCACAACTTGGAATAAAATATAAGTAAAAATACAACTTTCTCATAGTAGGCTACACGATCTACACAATAAATCACCCAGATGGCAAAGCTCATAATGGTGCATGCACATATTAACAATTTTTTTAAACGAGATATTGTTTCGTATGCAAGAATCATAGCAAAGCTTAGAGAAAGGTGTTGATACTCTCAGCCTCCAGACACTTTAACTTGTCAATTTAAGAAACAAGCTCTTTCTCCAGTCTATAAAAAAAACAGCAGATTTAATTGATTAAGGCATCACAAGGATTATACCTCGAAACCTAATATTAAAACTAATACATTGTGAAGTTATTTAGTTATGTAGTAAAACTAAATCGTTGTCTTTTTATTACTTGGATACCAAACAGTTAAAAACTTTATTCATCGATATTACGTCCTCCTCCCATACTCACAATATGACGTATTTTGGTGTTAAACTACACAGCCGACTCACCATATTTGGTATCACCATTGAGAAAAAGTCCTTCTCATGTGTACAAATTATTTCCAGTTATGGTGCAACGCAATTACAACTAACATTACAATTATATACCCTTAGAGCTCAATTCAAAATCCTTAGACGAACTATGAGAGCTCTATGATAAATTAGAAATGAGAGCATTTATAAAGATCTTAATGAATAGTTGATAAAAGAAAAAAGTTCTAATGTTTTGAAATGCAGGCAAATATTTGTTCAGAGATGGATGAAGTTACCATTTATGATTTTGAAAATTCTTATTAAATAGGAAATTCAAGAAAAAAATAATAAAGAACGCAAGGATATGAAATGAAAGATTGATTATTAACTTTGTTTGGTTAATGAAAGCTTAATCCTCCATTGTTCACAGTACATAAAAACTGAATTTAGTAGCTTATCTAGAATTTGGTGATCTGAATACTCTGATTTTATTGGTCAGAGATTGTCTAATCGATTCTTCTCATCACGCCGAGTATTTTCGACTCAAGGTACTATGCAAGATCAAATTAACTAACATCGATTTCAGGTGCAACTTAAATACTTATTGTACTTAACCTTCATACTTTACCTTAGGAAATTAATGTGTATTTGCAAGTTACTAACTTGTAAAGGCAGTTTGTATAGAAACTATAACAAATATTGATTCGAACAATCTTTTTTGTAAAAATGAATGAACTTAAACTGTATGGTGCAAATTCAAAAATCATGAGAGAAGCTTATTAACAATATATTGTATTTTTTTTATTAAAGTTAGTACATAGTATATTCGATTAACTTCTGAAGAGCACTGACTTCTATTATAGAAGTACATTTTGAAACACAAAAATTTTAATTGAAATTAAAATATATTTTGGGAATCCCTCTTCCTGTAATCGGAGAACTATGTTTGTGTCATACCAACTTCTTGCTGAAAAAAATTACTTGATCGATTCTTTTACACCTGGCGTAAAGTCCATCAGGACATATTACTACGCAAAGTTGGTGAAATTAATCTGGCTGTTGCCTCCAGCTAGTAAACTTTTCTCGAAAAATAAAAGACTTATCATACTTTAAAAAAAAACTCTTTGTTTGGTGTGACATTTCATTCTCATTTTCCCTTTTACCTCCTCAAATTTATTGTTTTATTACCCAGCGACAGGAGAACTCTAGTACACATATTCACTAATTTCTGAGCATTGGGTTACTTCTGATGATACTGCCATTTTCAGCAAATGCGATAATTTTGAAAATGAAAATTGAAATATCAAATTGTATGCAAGTAGAACGGAAACTATTGTATACACCTTACTCAGATTGGTGCGATTTATGCAGACCCGAACAGAAAAATTGAATTGAACCTATGGGGAGCCACTAAATGTGTAAAGATGCAGCCACATAGACATGCCCCAATAAAAGATGCTAATAATATGTGGTGCAAGAGTAATGCTGAAGAGCGGAGGCGTTTGCAGAAGACCCTTCAGAGAGGAAATGAATTAACGAGGATCTTTTTCCTATAAAACACATCACACCAAGTGAAATTAAACTGCAGATCCGGCAGCTGAAATCCAAGAAATGTCCCAGACATGACAAAATCGATGTCAAAGTGATTGAAACATTTTCATGTAAGGGAGTTTTATTCCTGGTAACGTTGTTCAACGCCACATTACCTATCTGCTACTGTCCTACCTAGTGGAAGTACGCGAAAACATTAAAATAGCATCAGTACATAAAGGATTGACCATCCATTGTTCCGATTTTGGTTTGGTCATTAAATGGACAAAAAACGAGTTTCTCTTTATTTGACAGAGTGATTCTTCCGATTAAGGTTGAAATTTAAACTGGATCCTCTTCTATGTACAATGTTTACATTGTGAATTTAACTACAATGCAGTTACTATGTACTTTAATGAATTAATAAATATTTAAAGGAACATTGTGTACACATCCCAAACACGTACGAGTTCAACTTTTGAGGTCAAATTACAGTATTAAAGCCAAACTCCACACCTTGTATTGAGTGTAGTAAAGTTTATTCAACTTGAATAAAAGTCAGTTTGCACATTTTAAGAGAATATATTTATGCCAGATGGAATTGGAAATTTTTTGGTTGGAAAAATTTTCTGAAATATATCCCGGAATTCACATCGTCTTATGCCAGGATTTTCGGGAATTAAAAAAAGCCGGGATACCGGAATTGGCGTCCCTAGTTGTCGTACAATAACTAATAGGATTTTCCTCCCGATACAGATTAAGCCAATGTTTATTTAAGCGAATATAAAAGGGAATCAGATCTATGATTCAAAGCGCTACAAATTTCTGTTGAACTATTGGATAGGGACATTTCTAAGTAAAGATACGAGATGAATATTAATCAGGAAGTATTATTCAATGACTTTCTGCAATCTCTCGGGTAACTATATCCCCCTTTCATAAAACTTCCTTCACCAAAAAGGTATTATGTTCTTCTAAGCAAGGAACGAAATAATGAGAAATTTCATCCTATACAAACCACATTGACACCATCAACTTCTATTGGTGGGTATCCATTATTATTTTATTCATTTCATTTCCTTTTTTGCTGACATTCCCCGCAGTATAAATCACTGGTCCACAACTGGTTCGTGGTAGTTCCTTTAGAGCCCGTACTAGTTTCAACACACAACAACAAAAGGGACTAGTGAATTAATATCGAAACGGGGACTATTGCCACCAAGACTATTGTTTAAGATAGTCCATTTGTCAATGCTGGGATCTAACACATACATACATATGTATGCTTCAAGAATCAATCGTTTTTTTCAAGAAATATGGGTTGATAGCAGAAGTTGAATGTCTTTCAACTCGTTCAGTGAAATGAACAAGAATGTTTCCAATAGATACTTAAAAAGTACTAACAAGTCTCTGAATCATTGAATACTTATTTACTTGCGCCTGAGTGACAATTTAAATATTCACCATTGCAGAATCGGGTGAACCAATTTTAGCACTGTGGTTTTTCACACAACTTTTTCATAGCATCAAATGCTTTCCAGTCTTTTATGAAGCAATAAGGCGAATGTGGCTTCAAAATTATCCATGTTAAAGACCTAATTACAAGCAAGAGACTGGAGCGAATCGAGTAAAAATTTATAGTATTCTTACCTTAGGTTGGTAATGCTTCTGGGTTTTGTTATAATGAATAATATGTGATGTGGGGATAATTTACATGACAATCAAAGTTATCTTATTTAATCTTCCAAAATATAATAGTGAATATGAACTTTATGGCACAATGTAGCATGAAAAGAATGATACTCCCAGTACTTTCTTTTAGTAATTGATAGAAAATATGGCAGAGAGTGTATAGTGTTATGACAAAAATGAAATGGGGCTTTTAGACTCAATATTAAAAAATGTGTATAGTTAAGTAAATACATGTAAGCCTTGAACTTACTTTTTATCTTTTTCAATTTATTTATCGCTAAAAAACTTTAGTGATCTTTTATGAACTAAATAATAATAGGTGGTATATTTTTTATTAATTTTCTATTCAACCCGATGAACGAAAACGTGTTAAAGTGACGAATGATTGTTCATCTTTAATTTAACTACAATGAGAGCGAGTTTTGACTCATAAGGTCCCTAGGTGAAGTGGTAATTAGTAACCATTTCTTAAAAATTTACACGTTAGGAAAAATAAAACAACTTTAAAAACAGTTGATCATTTGGAATCCATGATCTGATTATAAATGTTTTGTTGTATTCGCCAAGGAGGTGTCGATCTTCCAAAGATCTTAGTAGATCAACCTACTGGAATGCACGATTCACCGGACAAATAATCTCTTGTTTCGCCTACGTACTAAATCACCACCGGACTACAACGGCTCTTTTACCAACCCTGATGGGACCACTAATAGAGGCATTACTTCACCAAGGAGAGCTAGATTAGACCAATTTTCTGTTTATTTCCTCATTTTCCCAAATGGTGTGGAGCTTTTTCTCGGGGACCTGGACATTTTCCCAAGCTGTCTCTATGTCTCTATCGGACTGTATGTGCTTCTCTGTTTAGTATTTTCGAAAATCATGTACATATATATTTCAGGTTGAAAAAGAGGCCATCATTATTGACATTACTTGCTGGATAAAATAAATAAGTAACTGATATCAAATTGTCATTTCAGTATTTTCTTTTCAACGAGACATCATCATTTTCTCATGACTTTTTTTTAAACTTTTAGCGCTAAAGTTACTGAAACTAAAACTTCTTCATGTCTCCCACAATTAAATGCCATTTACTATTCGTGCAACTATCCAAATCGAACAAATCGAGCATAACAAGTCTAAAGGCTTCTCTAACTTACCATCCATTTGTATAAACAAGAAACTGAGGGTTTGTGGAGAAATCAACTGAGTGAAACTGCCACAAAATGACAACAAAAGAAATTTGTGTTGCAGAAACCAACACAAAGTAGCAAGTAAACACCAACAGAATAGCAAAGTATCAGAAGGCTTGTAGAATTTCCAGTTGCTGACCTAAGTTAGGAAAGGATACTAATGTGATTCCTTGAATTGTAAAGCCTAAAAATGCAACGGATACGCGTTGTTTTTCTTCTTCTACTTTAGCTGATGGGAAATGTTGCAGTCAAGTCTCTTACCAGACTAAGAACTACAAGATAAAATGGTATATGGGCTTAGAACGAACGCATTTGCAACTATTTTTTTCAAATTTTGTTTTGTATTTTCTGTATGGAAGCATTAGATTGGAGGGAGGATGACTACTGTGTTAGAACGCGAAAAGGATTACCATTTTTTGCCTAGTATTTGATTTGTTTTGGTTTCTCTTGCGCAATAATAGTAAATGGGATTGGAGATGAAATCAAAGTGGGTGATTCAACTCGTTTTAAATGACTTGATATTTTATTCCATTTTGTGCGCATCATAGAAATCTTTGCTTCTGCTAGTAAAGATACTCTGTATTGGTATCTACATACTACAAACATACATGCATATGTATTTGTAGATGTCCAACTAAGCTAAGACCCCATACCAAGCAACATCATCAGGAGATGGCAGCTTAAGTTGGAGCACACAGCAACTTGACTCTAACCACTGAGAGTCGATTGAATTTATTTGCCTTTTAGTCCAACAACGGAGCGCGCTACCACGACATGTGGTGCCAGTGATGGTGGGCACATGGTGGCCCTGCCACCAACACAGACAATGCTTCTTAGGTGCTTCGGTGCTTGGGTGCGGTGATGCAGCGACTGAAAACAATACCAATACCAAATAGAGGATGCTATGCCGCCGCAGTAGCAATTCTTTCGTTTTTCATTTCCGTCTGACCAGCCAAGCGAGCTCCAACTCCTTTTAAACTCTGCCGCTGCTTCAACTTGTATTAAGCCTCAAAACACTGACTCAGTCGTCTCAGACTCGCAACACTAGGAATCGAATAATCGAGGAATATGCATGCGAAGCAATGTGGTGTATGTGCGTTTTTAGTGTGGCGATGACCATCCATGATGATGATGATGATGACGACAACAACGATGGCAACTGTGCGATTTGAATGCTGCCACGAACAATGAGCAACAACAACATCAACATTGACAAGAAGGAGAAAAAGAAGAAAAAGAACAACAACAACATCAGCCTTTGTGTAAGGAAACATCAGGCAGGGCCTGAGCATGGTCAGTGTGGACGCCAGTGTTGCCTTGTTGTTTTGTTGTTGTTTTGAAAGGCCTACAAAAAACATGGTGAAAAATCATTAGAAGCTTTTGTTTGAAACAATTCCAGCAAAAGTTAGAGACGATGAAGGCCCCATCGTTTTATGCCAAGAGCAGGCGTTACAAGGCCTTGCAACAGCATCAGCAACAACACCAAGATCAAAAACAAAAACAATAACAGGAACAATAGAAATAAACAACGAGTTGCAGTAAGCAAGCAAGTAATCTAATGTTTGCTTCATGTAATTTTTCTCTATCTCCTTTCTCTTGGTCAAGTTTTTCAGTTCCTCCCATTTCGTTTTTTGATATTTTTACCCACTGTGAACTGCATTGGTCTCGCTCGGTTTTGTCGCGTTTACTTGTGTCCGACGTATATTCTATTACTATTGTAGAAATGGGTGCCACCATATCTCCACATTCTACATATCCCATAGTCTCATTTTAACCACGAGGTAGCTGTTGTAGATGTGTCGCTGGCGACCTATTGATGTTCCATGCATATTGGTAGCGATGCCTACTCTCCTACTTACTTGTATGTTATTATACTATTGTAGTATATGCGTAAGCTGAGATTTGACTCTTCATATCGCTCCCTTGGTTATGGTTGCTATTATTCTTGTTGTAATTGTACCATTGCACTCAAAATATACAGAAATAATCTTTGATTCGCTAATGGATATTGAATTTTAAACAAACATTGGAAGTTTGGTGAATCTTGTATACACATTTATTGTACTAATTATCATATATAT
Source organism: Amiota communis (assembly GCA_037043315.1). Taxonomy (NCBI): domain Eukaryota; kingdom Metazoa; phylum Arthropoda; class Insecta; order Diptera; family Drosophilidae; genus Amiota; species Amiota communis. The sequence goes on from JBAMAV010000230.1 coordinate 178,687, forward strand.
TTAATATTTTCAAATAATATGAAAAAATAATAACATCACATCACCAAAACTTATAAACCTTTTAAGGAAGAAAATTCAAAATTTCTCATCCGTTGAACAATTGAAAAAATTTTAATTTTTACCTCCTAGATTCTCAAATTCAGGGTGTAATGGCAGATTAAGTAGTTTGATTATACTTCACCCGTCAAAAGATGTACTCCTATTTAGAATTTATGGTCTCATAATAAACTAAGGCAAGATACGCATTATTAAACGACTTTGTGGAGCCATTTTTGATTAAATACAGGTAGCCCTGGTTTTTATTTTTTATTACAGTGGAATCGTGGTTAAGTTAACTGAATTTCAGTGTCCACGTACCGCTCTAAAAAGTTAACTTTTGAGTTAACTTCAAACTTTTGAATTAACTTATCTGAGCGTATGAATTTTTCAATCCAACCGGTTGGCAACACAAACAAATGCGAGCTGTAATTCGGGTATTTCTCGAATTTCTTTTCTGTTTCGAGCTGCATAAACATATGTTCACTTTCATTGTCAAACAACATTGATTTGGTCAGTCGTAAGCATTTAATTGATACTGTTAATTTAAAAAATTTCAACAAAGCAGAAAAAATCAGCGCAAATCAGATTAAATTTACAGCGATTTTAAAAAAAATATGATCAAGGTATTGACGGAAAACGATTGGCGTTGGATTATGGTATATCTAAAGAAGCAATCTCTTGTTTATTATCGTATTTTTTTATTTTTGAAAACCGTTTCGAAAAGTAGATATTTCGAAAAAGTTAATTACCCTTGGGACATTTCGGTTAACTTTTTCGAGATTCTTCTGTATCTCATTGTTTTTTTTTTTTTTCGCTATAATGACTTTGGGGATCCTTTTCTTATTATCTAAGAAATACCTGCTATTTTTTTCATAATTTTCTATTGAGCCGTTTGCCTCCTACAAACCAAAACATGTAAAAGTCACAATATTTACACATTTTTTTGACACAGCTAAGCGCTACCCACTGTTTGAGCTCTATCTCAAGAAATATTTACTATAAAAAAATGGCTGTAAATGTCATTTAAAACATAGGAAACAAGATATTTACAAAAAACTGATTTTTGTGACATTTGACCTTGAATATCTTGACACCACACAGACCTAGACTTTTGAGGTCAGATATAAAATGCCAAAAGAAGCATGTGTACCAATTTTTAGCTTATTAGGTTTCATTCCGCAGTTTACCCTTTTTTCGCCTTATTTGACTGGGTTAATACTTGTAAATCTATTTCTCATCGCAAGTCACAACTCACCTGCAATTTCCATATCATGTCTCTTTCCTTTTAATTGTTTTTTCATTAAATACAAGAATATAACTGGCTGAGTCACATTCTTCTTCGATTAAGGCGTTAACTGTCTATATTCATAAGTACTTTTTCCTTGGGCAAATATTGAGTAAATGTTGGTCATATTTTGATTTGTAGGATGCAAACGACTCAACAGAGAATTATGAAAAAAATATCAGGGGTAGAGTTCAGCATAAATTGAATAATATTCCCACTACCAATGTTCACGATTTGATAAAAAATATGCCTCAGATAGTGTACTGATATAAAAAACAAGAGATTCTGGCCAAGATTTAAAAAAAATAAATTTTAAACAAAACGTGCTTAATTGAGTATTGATGTAACGAATGTCAATTTTTAGACACTCGCGTATGCGAATATTCGCATCACCACTAGAACATTACATTATTATGTACTCGTATATTTCTATTATTATATTATACGAGATATCCGAAATGTGTATCTTTACACAAGGAACACTAATGTTTATTTCTCTAACATTTTGCAAAAGTTCCATTTTCTTGCAAGTTGCTGCCTCATAATTTTAAATAAATTATTATACAATACTTATGGTAGTACGTCTAATATTTTTCATGTGGAATTTTGTGTTAAATTATTTTGTTTTGTTTGTTGATGAAATACAAGCAAGGTATACGAATGAGTAATGTTAATAAAGAAGTACATAGGTACATATATGAAAGTTTAAGCTTTTCCGATTCTAAATTCAAAGTTGCAGCTGCACAGATAGAACTTTTCAAGTGATTGTTTCCCTGAATGCTGAACTCTAGATTAGACTATCGACTTTTATTAGATACAATATGAAATATGATTTTTATCAATAAATCTATGTATATAAAATTGAATGTATGTATATATGTGAGTCTCGAGTAGATTCTGAGACTGCTGAACCGATTTTGATGAAATTTTAAGGGCATCTCTAGCATAGTCTTGAAAGTGTTTCAGTAAAGTTTGGTGCGAATCGGACTTGCTATTGTCGAGAAATCGGTGGATAATTGTTTGCATACAAATCTTAGAGACATTCAAGTCACCTTTGTCAAATATAGCAGGAAATTATGTCAATATTAATATTGATTCGTCTTCATTTAAAAAAGAACAGCATGAAGCAGTAACATCACGTCGGGAGCGTAGTAAAGCACGCCGGGAAAGCTAGTATTTAATAAAACTGATCCTTTCAAATTATTATAAGTAGTTTTAATCCACTAAAATTTATAAAATTCCATTGTATAAGAAATGCAGTTTTATTATTTGATGAAATCATATTCTCGTCCTAATTTTTAAATTGGCGATTTAAAGGTGTCTTTCATAAAAATTAGGTTTTTTCTTTTTATTGTAATGTCTATCAATCCTCTAAAGAGGATGCCATCTTGCTCACACTCAATGCTAAAGATATGTCATACCAAAAACCTTTCATCTTCGCAGCATGAACGGATCGACAAGCAACATTTGAGCTCAAATATGAAGTTTGAGTTGGAAGCAATTTTTCAATACGCTATATTCTGATAGTAATAACGTCAACGTCATCTTCTCCCAGCAAATTTACAAAAACATTGAGTTCTTTTATACTTATTTTCTTTTTCCCCTAAGAGCGTTGCCTTTTCGCTTCGCTTCGATTATGTTTGTTAGTTTATTTTACATAGTTTCGCATATATTGGCGGAAAAGGAAAATGTTTTTTAGTGACGGCTTAAGCAAATAAAAAAGAAAAAACGAAGAAAAGGAGTAATGGAAGAAATAAAAGAATGGTATGTGAGTCTGGTGAGAGTGTATGAGAAGATGGAACGCAACGCGTCGTCATCGTTGACGTTACGTTACCAACGTAATCATCGTCCTTTAGCGTTACTTTATTTTAGTGGCATCGTCCATTTCCGCAACTGCCATTCACATCTTTTTCTTCTACTACTTTCTTTTTCCACCAATTTTTAACTCTTTTGCTTTGCTGCGGCGGATGTCCTTTATTGTGGCTTGAGTTCGGTGTGTGTATGTGTGTGTTATGTTTTTCTTTTTATCATTTGCATTGCGCTTTTCTGTTTCCTTGTAACTTTTTTACTGTTAGTTTGAGGCCCTGACATCCACTGTGAGAGTGTATAGTCGTGAGGTGAGATGGGTCAATATAGGATGAGATTGAGTTGAGTTCTTTCAATTTGTCGAGTTTTGTAGTGAATTTCAATAATTTCACTTTGAAATTTCTTTTTTTGTCGCGTATTAGCTATTCCAGGACCCCCATGAGTCCCACCAGTTTGTATTTCTCTTCCTAATTTTTCTTCTTCTTGTTCGTTTCTTATTGGACGGAAGCCAGTTCAGTTCTTTCTTCTTTGTATTTAGTTTTTCTACTTTTTTATTTTTTTTGCCTCATATCTAAGCGGAAAAAGGTTTCATTTCCGCTTTGAGTGGACAGCATTTGAAAAAGAGGCTAAATAGGAGGAATAGAAAAACGCGTGAATGAAGGAAATGACACTTAAAGATCGAGTGGCAATTGTCGAGAATTGATTGATTGGCTGTGGCAATCGACATTCAATGAAGTCAACTTTCTTTGATCTAAAATTGTCGGTGCAAATTACATTAAGAAACTGAAATGCTCATGAACTTTAGAAATACTTCATTCAAATACAAAACCCTTATAACGATCGCTATTTCAAAGAAATCGTTATAAACACGTAGTTACATTTTAGAGACAACAAAATTCAACATATTTTGCTAATATTGTATAATTGTTACATGACAGGATTAATAGGCTCCAGCGAGCTCAACCAATATAAAACAGGACAAATAACCTAAAATCTATTCTAATCTATAGATGGAAGATCTAACACATAGCTTAATTTTTGGTATGATTATGCAGTTTGGTGATGTACCCTTCTGAAAATTATCTTATTTATTCCTTAATAAATAGTATTTTGAGGTCTTTTATGGAGGCGGAAATTGGTAACATACTCATTTATGAGTCATAAAACAAATCTAACTGTTTTACAGTTATCTCCCATAACATTAACCTTTAAATGTTAATGTCCATAGTTCTTTCGTATGTTCCTTCATGAAGTGCGTCTCTTTTTCTTTTACAGCTTCAACGATCTGAAATCTTGTTTCTTGAACTTGTGAACATAAAATGAGCAGTTTTTGTTTTAAAACTATTGTAGTAATCTTATAGCCTTTCTACAGTGAGTAAAAAGTTGGATTCTGAGTACACAAGCAGAACTCTGAGTTCTGCGGACAACAACAACAGGGATGATGACCAAATTAAGGACTTGTTGTAGCAGTCAGAACTCTGGGTTTTGGTTGTGTTCTCGATGAACTCTAAAGTAGCACTGCTTACATGCTGCCTTTTTTGGTCATGGAACATTTTTAAGTAAAATGCAAATTGTAATTTTTTTAAAATTTTTTTGTGTAATGTTAATACAATAAGTATCAGGAATGAAAAAGGGAGCTGTAAGAACTAATTGCATCGATTTGGCTGATTTTTTTTTATTTAAGATAACGCAAAAGGAACAGCCGAAAAAAATCGGAAAATCCAAATCAAGGTATGCAAATGAGATGACACATGGCATGGTTGTAAAATGAGTATATTTTGGTCAAGTGTTTACTGCTGCAGAGATAACAGATGCATAAAATGTAATGTGACTTCCCATTAGAAAAAGTTACTTTTGAAAATTACTTGCATATCAATTACGATGGAAGAAATTGAATTGCCAAAAAGCAATATTTCAGATAACAATCTAATTGATGAGGTGTTTGGTAACTGTTTTGCAAGTTATCTTTCCTTTTTTTTCCTAGAATATTTCATATTTAATTTTTTTGCTATTATATCGATAAACTAACAAACGTTGTCAGGAAGATTCTTTATATAGTACCTACAATACATATTTGTAATACCAATATTCGTCTACATACATAAGTACGTGATTTAAAAGTTCATAATATGACTGGAATAGTTTATTCATACTTAACTAAGTAAGTAAGTAAGTAAGTTTATCAAGTGCTATGATATATCTCATTTATATTTTGTGTTGTAGAGAATATATTTAATAGTCTATCAATTTGGCAATGAGTTTGTTCGCAATTTCTGATGTTCTAAGAAATTATTTATTTTTTTTATTTTTATCTCTTCTGATGTTCTAAGAAACTATTTATTTTTATTTTTGTCTTTTCTGATATTCTCAGAAACTATTTTTTTATTCTTTTTGTCTTTTAAATTCATCTTTAATTTTTTTTTATTAAAATGTGTTTTATTCTTATATTGAAAATATTTGTAATGACCTCTCATGTCAAGGTATTGACATGTCCAAAACTGATTGGTCGTGTATTTGAATTTCAATGTAGGATGCACTACAAAATTTATAGTAATGGCGCGGATTTCTCTGGCACTCGGTTTAATGAAAAATGACTTCCCATATTTTGCTGTGCTAGGGGTTGCCAGTAGAAATTCAGCACATTTTTGCTGCTTAATTTAACTATTTATTTTTTTATTTTTGTCTTTTCTGATGTTCCATGAAACAATTTTTTTATTTTTTTTGTCTTTTAAATTCATCTTTCATTTTTTTTTATTAACATATGTTTTTTATCCTATTTTTCTTATATTTTTGAATATGTTATGAATATGTTGATTGCGCTCAGTTCTTTTTTTGGACTTTGTTTTATTTTAATTTAATTTGTAATCCATTTTAGTAACAAAAATTTCTTGTTTTAATTTTTTATATTTGATTTTTTTCTCTTTTCTTTTATTATCCAAATACACGATTGCTTTCAATTGAAATTTGTCAATTCTTTTTTTTAAATTATTGATTAAACATTTAAAAACAATAATGAAAAATGTACAACTAATTCAGTTCTTTTTTTAGTTCTTCAATATTTATTGTATAGTTTTTTTTTAATAATAATTTGCTGGATATATAATACCGTAGTTGGAATTTTGTTCACATCTTTTGAATGTGTATTTGCAATTAACAAAATATATTAAATACAATTAGATTAAATTCGTTGAATTCATAGCTTGCCTTTATTTTGGTTTTATTTAATATAGGCATGTATATATATATAGATAACCCGTCAGAAAAATAAGATTTTGGAAGGTCCTCAAAATAAACATTTGTTTGATCGATGACTTCTTCATTTGAAAAAAGACTTTGTCCACTGAGCCATTTTTTCAGGTTTGGGAATAGGAAAAAGTCACTGGGAGCTAAATCTGGCGAATACGGTGGGTGGTCGACCAATTCGAACTTTAACTCTTCAATTTTAACCACTGATCGTAAACATGTGTGAACGCGGACATTGTCCTGTTGAAAGAGGATTTTTTTCTGTTTAAATGAGGCCGTTTTTTTTTCAATTTTTTCTCTTTGCTGGTCCAATAAAGATGCATAATACTCCCCTGTTATTGTTTTTCCATTTTCCAAATAGTAATTCCACGTGCATCCCAAAAAACAGTTGCCATAACCTTACCAGCTGATTTTACGTCATTAAATAAGTGGATGTACCATCTCTAATATGAATACTCGTAATGTTGTTGTTGTTTAATTTCTGTTAATTTTAACCACGATTTCTAAAAATAGCATCAGAAGTCAGGAGACAAGTGTTCAATCTTTTTTACAATTTTGAGCAAATGGCCTGTGAAGTATATCTTTAAAACTTGAAAAAAATTATAAATACTGTCCAAATAAATAAAACAAATGATGATTTTTTAACACAAAGGTATTAACTTAATTTAAATATATAATATATGTTTTTTTTTTGTGGTGTGGTTTTAGTAAAGTCAATGTTTGCTAATGTATATTTTTAATGTGTTTTGTATTTCTCACTTAGAATATCACGTAGGGTTTTAGTTGTGGCGCCCCTGTCAGCCACTCTTAAATCTTTTACCTTGAAATAGATCTATATTTAAGGATTAAAAAAGAGTTGGCATTAGCTGCAACAAAGTACCACTGCTTAAGTAATACGTAAAAATACAGTGAAAACCAGTTGTTTAAATATCTGGCACCTCTTTCCATAAAATCAATGCTGAACAATTTGAACAATATTCGTTGGTTACTATTAAAAAGCCACAAAATTTTGCTTCACGCTGCAGTTGTCATAGATCACGCGCCATTATCGATTGAGGAACTATCTGAGTAGCTGAACCAAAAAAACAAGGACATAAATAAATTTAGACTGCAGCATACCAAGAAAATATCACGAATTGCAACCAATACAAAGTTCAAAGATTGCTTTAAAGCTCAGGGCAAAGAAACCTATCTTTCCTTTTTTTTTTTTAAATATTTCACATGTAATTGTTTGCTATTATATCGTTAAACTAACATACGTTGTCAGGAAGATTCTTTATATTGTACAATACATATTTGTAATACCAATATTCGTCTACATACATAAGTACGTGATTTAAAAGTTCATAATATGACTGGAATAGTTTATTCATACTTAGTTTATCAAGTGCTATGATATTTCTCATTTATATTTTGTGTTGTAGAGAATATATTTGATAGTCTATCAATTTGGCAATGAGTTTGTTCGCAATTTCTGATGTTCTAAGAAATTATTTATTTATTTTATTTTTATCTCTTCTGATGTTCTAAGAAACTATTTATTTTTATTTTTGTCTTTTCTGATATTCTCAGAAACTATTTTTTTATTCTTTTTGTCTTTTAAATTCATCTTTAATTTTGTTTTATTAAAATATGTTTTTTTTTATTATATTGAAAATATTTGTAATGACCTCTCATGTCAATATATTGAAATGTCCAAAACTGATTGGTCGTGTACTTCAATTTCAATGTAGGATGCATTACAAAATTTGTAATAATGGCGCGGATTTCTCTGGCACTCGGTTTAATGAAAAATGACTTCCCATATTTTGCTGTGCTAGGGGTTGCCAGTAGAAATTCAGCACATTTTTGCTGTTTAATTTAACTATTTATTTTTTTATTTTTGTCTTTTCTGATGTTCCATGAAACAATTATTTTATTCTTTTTGTCTTTTAAATTCATCTTTAATTTTTTTTATTAAAATATGTTTTTTATTATTTTTCTTATATTTTTGAATAAGTTAATTTATCGTAGAGTTTTGATGTCTTTCACTTTTGAAGGTTCTAGTTTGCTCATATTGTCGTTCGAAGAACGTTTTTCCGATGCATTTTTTTTTATAGGAATATGTTTTTATCATTTTTGAATATGTTATGAATATGTTGATTGCGCTCAGTTCTTTTTTTGAACTTTGTTTCATTTTAATTTAATTTATTATATTTAATCCATTTTAGTAACAAAAATTTCTTGTTTTAGTTTTTTATATTTGATTTTTTTCTCTGCCTTTTTTTTATTATCCAAATAAACGATCGCTTTGATTGAATGTTGACAATTTTTTGAAAATTATTGATTAAACATTTAAAAAAAATAGTGAAAAATGTACAACTAATTCAGTTCTTTTTTTAGTTTTTCAATATTTATTGTATAGTTTTTTTTTATCAACCAATAATTTGCTGGATATATAATACCGTAGTTGTAATTTTGTTCACATCTTTTGAATGTGTATTTGCAATTAACAAAATATATTAAATACAATTAGATTAAATTCGGTGAATTCATAGCTTGCCTTTATTTTGGTTTTATTTAATATAGGCATGTATATATATATAGATAACCCGTCAGAAAAATAAGATTTTGGAAGGTCCTCAAAATAAACATTTGTTTGATCGATGACTTCTTCATTTGAAAAAAGACTTTGTCCACTGAGCCATTTTTTCAGGTTTGGGAATAGGAAAAAGTCACTGGGAGCTAAATCTGGCAAATACGATGGGTGGTCGACCAATTCGAACTTTAATTCTTCAATTTTAGCCATTGATCATAAACATGTGTGAACGCGGGCATTGTCCTGATGTAGTAGGCATAACCTTACCAGCTGATTTTACGGTTTTCGCCCTCTTTGGACATGGTTCGCTTTCAAAATTCACTGTTTTGATTGTTCTTTCGTTTCGGGAGTGTAGTGGTGAATTCATGTTTCATCTACAGTCAGAAACCGATGAAAAAACTCATTCGGATTACGTTGCATGAGCCACAACAGAGCTTTGGAGGCAACCACCCTATTGCGTTTATTGTCGACTGTGAGCAAACGCGGCACCCATCTTGCCGAAATCTTTTTCATACACAATTTTTCATGTAAAATAGAAATGACACTACCTTTTGATATCTCTGTAACCTCATCTATCCCACTCAACTTTAATCTTCGATCACTTGACACCATATCATGGATTTTATTGATCATTTCTGGCGTAGTCTCCTCTACAGGGCGTCCTGAGCGTGGTTCATCCTTTGTTGATGTACGACCACGTTTAAATTCATTTAACCAGTTATAAATAGTTGCAAGTGAAGGAGCATATGTGCCGTGAACTAAATCCAACTCATTTTTATTTTCTTTGCTGTTAAGCCTTTTAAATGAAAATGTTTAATAACAGATCTAAACTCAATTTTCTCCATCTTTGTAAACAAACAAATTTTTTTTCTTCAATGCACGAGAAACACACAACAACTCAACCAATCTGGCTGAAACTTCACAGCATACCTAGAAGGTAGTGATGCTGTATGAAAACAGACCGTTTACAGTAATAGTCGCGCTATTTGTTGGATTTTCTAAGGACTTATTGACCTCGTAGCATTCTATAGGTGAAAGGATTTTAAAAATCAGTTGAGTAGTTTTTGAGTAAATTCATTACAAATAAACATAAAAACAAATCTTCCTCTTTATAATATAAGTAAAGGTCTACCATATGGACTGCATTATAAATCTTTGACCAATTACTGAGTTTTTCTATACATTTCATGGGATATTTAAAGGAAGCTTCACAAATTGAATTGGAATGATAATTAACATAGTTTCTAATAGGTATGATTCTGTATATTGGGTAGCTGTTTTTGTGTAATTAAAATGATTGCCGAAAAAGAGAAAATTCGCTACAATTTACTATATTTCTTCGAAAAACGTTATTCTGCATCGAATGCTCATACAAAAAGATATTATGCACATCATGGAAAAGGCACTTTATTGGAATGATTAGTTAAAATATAGTTTACGCGATTTTGTTTGGGAAATATCTATGCCTTACAAAGAAAAAGTGGACCAAATTATTGAATTAGTGGAGAATGATCGGCACATAAGTACTCATGACATCGCAAAGGAGCTTTTTATCTACCTTACGATAGTTTTAGACTATTTAATATAGGCTAGATATGAAAAAAAAAACTGGATGTTTGGGTACCACACAATTTGACAAAAAAAAAATCTTATTGATCGCATTTCAATTTGAGAAATGTTACTAAACCGGAATGATCTTTTCTGTCCAAATTGATAATTTGCGATGATAAATGGGTAACATATATAATGACAATAACGTGCGAAAAAGGTCATGGCCTAAACGTGAGCATGCCATACCATTGCAAGACCGACGCTATCTGCGAGGAAGCTGTTGCTGTACATTTGGAAGGATTGCAATGGTACAGTGCGTTATGATCAGCTCCTTCCTTGGCAAACGATAAATTCGGATCTCTATATTGTGAACAACTAATAAAGCGCTGAAGGAAAAACGGCCACACTTGGCCAACAGAAAGCGCATAGTCGTGCAATGCTATGCAACACACTTTTGTTATGATTCGGCAAAAATTAAAGGAACTCAATGCACCCGAACCTAGCACAATTCATTTATTTCGCTTCATGCATAATTATCTTGATGGCGTAACAATGGATTCCCTAAACGACTGCAAAACGGTATTTTGCCAGTTTTTTTATCAGAAACTCTAGAATTTCGAGATTATGGTTTTACCCGAAAGATGGCGAGAACTTATCAATAACAATGGAAAATATTTGATGAAATAAAGTTGCTTCATTATACGAAAAAAAATTGTTGTAACATGATACTCATTTTCAGAAGATACTTTTCCTTCAGCTCAATTTTATTTATTTGAAACAATTTAATATCTCAATAAGGAATTTCTAGCAATGAAAGTTTTTTCAGGTTATATCAATAAATTTACTTGATTAAAATATATTTTTTTATTTTCCTTCTGGGCTTCACATGATATGACCGATAATACAAATTAAAATGGGCAATTGGTTTTAGCGGCACAAAAAGTTTTACTGTGCAAATTTTATTTTAATTTTTTTTTTTTTTCTATTTGATATTTTTTGGTGTTTATTATTATTATCATTTTGTTTAAATTTCAAATTTCTTTTTGTTTTTTATTATATTTTTCTTCTATTTTTGAATATGTTAATTTAAGTCAGAGATTTCATATCTTATACTTTTGAAGTTTCTAGTTTGCTCATGTTGACATTCCAAGAACGTTTTTCCGAAGCATTTTTGACATCGTTCATCCCACATATCTACTTTTCCTCTTATCCCACAAATATATGTAAGCTTATCGAAGCTAATATTTGTGATATTTAAGTTCATATTGTGATCGGAATAGTGTGTTGATAATATATCAAGTGATATGATATTTCTCATTTATATTTTATGTTGTAGAGAATATATTTCACCGTCCATCAGTTTGATAGTGAGTTTGTTGTCAATTTCTGATGTTCTAAGAAACTATTTATTTTTTTATTTTTGTGTTTTCTGATGTTCCAAGAAATTATTTTTTTATTCTTTTTATCTTTTAAATTCATTTTTAATTTTTTTTTTTTAAATATGTTTTTTATTATATTTTTCTTATATTTTTGAATATGTTAATTTCTTGATGTTGCCTTTAATATTTCTCCTTCAGGTTAAAATGCTCCAAACTTTGACAGTGGTTTTTTGCTGCTCTGCATATCCTGTCCACATTCATCGTAACCTCTCATATCTATATCAATTCGCTCATATTGCTCATAAATCTTCATATTGAGAATCCCACATAAGTCGATCGGAGATTTGATATCGTGCACTTTTCCGAACCATTTTTTTTTTATAAGAATATGTTTTTCAACATATTTTTTTCTTTTTTGAATATGTTGATTTCTTGATGTTGCCTTTAATATTTCCATAGCCTTCTTTACAAACTGACGCATTTCTTTATAAATTAGTTGCATAATTTGTTATTATTTTAATTTTAATTTCCTTTCTACTATTTTTTTTTCATAACAAACCATAACATAACATACAAAATTTTTTAGCACCGCTTAAATTATTTTCGGCATGAAAGCGTTAATAAAAGTTTTTATTAAAAAAATTCATTAAATACAAATGGATTGTTTTTTTTTTTTGGACTTTGTTTTATTTTAATTTAATTTATAATCCATTTTAATTTTTTATATTTGATTTTTTTCTCTGCCTTTCTTTTATTATCCAAATAAACGATTGCTTTCAATTGAATTGAGACATTTTTTTTTTTAAATTATTGATTAAACATTTAAAAAAAAATAATGAAAAATGTACAACTAAGTCAGGTCTATTTTTATTTCTTCAATTTTTATTGTATATTTTTTTTTTTTTTAACCAATAATTTGCTGGATATTTAATAACATAGTTGTATTTTTTTTTTGCACATCTTTTGAATGTGTATTTGCTATTATCAAAATATATTAAATGCAATTAGATTAAATTCGGTGAATTCATAGCTTGCCTTTTTTTTGGTTTAATTTAATATAGGTATGTATATATATATAGATATTATGTATGTATATATAATCAGTTTTTCTAACAAAAGTTTGTTTTATTTTTTTTTTATATTTGATTCTCTTATCTGGATTCTCTGATATTGTTTTATTGTTTATAAGATTTTGTTAGTTTTCTTATACTTTCATGTTAACAATGAGATAAAAATGAGAATTGTTTTTTTTTTTTTTGATAATTTAATTTATTATTTTACCAACTTTGTTTTACATTTTTATCCCAATTCGATCCAATTACCAGTGTATAAATTTAGACTAATGGCGATATACATATTTTCTTTTTATTTTCGCTTTAAACATATTTAATAAAAATTATGATTTATTTTTTTTTAGTCTTTAGTTTTTATTGTTTAATTTTGTTTATCTACGAATGATTTCTTACTTATTTAATGTGCCATAGTTGTCAGGAAGCATTGGGCTAAGAAAGTTTTTTATTGAATTACTATTTAATATTTAATTATTTTTCAATAAAAACGCAATCAATCGGGTGTTATTTTTTTATTTAACTCTTTGCAATTGCAAATCCAGTTTATTATAATTTTCTTAAGTAGTTATCTTTGATATATGTAACTTCGTTAGTGCTCATCAACCATGTATGATACATTTCTTAAAATCAGTTTTTTTTTTAAGTCTAGTTTTTTTATTGCATTATTTTTTTTTTATCTACTTATGATTTCCTTCATATTTAAATTGGCATAGTTTTAATTTGTTGTTGTGGAATCATTTCCTGGATATTTAAAAAAAAAAAATTAAAAGACATATTTTATTTTTATTTGTGACATATTGAAAATTTGTTTAAGAAACTTCATGTTAAAAAGATTTAATGCTTCGTATCTACACGTATCTGCTGGGTTCATGTTTCGTAACAGTTTACATGAGTTTACCGAAAATCTGAAATAGGCAATACCACTTATTACTCGTTTTCCAGTTTCTCCTTCAGGTTAAAATGCTCCAGAGCACACCTGATGGCTCCAAAAAACTTTGCCAGTGTTTTTTTTGCGCTGCATATCCTGTCCACATTCATCGTAACCTCTCATGTCAATATCAATTCGCTCATATTGCTAATTAATCTTCAATTCGAGAATCCCACGTAAGTCGATTTTTGGAATCATCCATCCCATATATCAACTTTTCCACTTATCTCACAAACATATGTAAGCTTCGACTGCAGAGTGCACACCTCGACGTCGAAAATATTTGTAATTAATTTATTTATTTTATTAATTTATTTAATCCAATGACAAATGAAACTGTCAGCTTAAAACTAAGAACGAAATATTTAAAATTAAACAAATTACAATAATATAAAACATAAAATAAAACGGCAGCCTCTGACCCGATGGGGGATGTTTATTTGCAACACATGCGAGCTATGCCCCTACTCACAGCCATGTGTGGTCAGAGGCATGTAAGCTAAACAGACGGTACAGCTAATCAGCAAAATTCAGAGCATCCAGCCAGTAAGGTCATGAATCCCGTAGGCAACGAAGAATGATTGCATTAATTGATTCCGGAGATAATTCAGGAGAGAGACCATGATAGAACTTTTTATAATATGAGCATAAAACTCTGAAAGGATCATGAAGAGCAAAGTTAGTAGTGCATCTATTTAACACTAAAGGGACAAAATATCTCGTAGGACGACTAGGGATAGAAAAGTTCAAACGATTTAAAAGCTCTGGAGAGTCAATGTTTCTGATTAAGAGATTATGAAAAAAAGAAATCCCTAGAGCAATTCTACGATGCGCCAAAGACGGAAGACTGATAAGTAGGAGTCTATCAGGTTAAGATGGCAACCGGGAATTAGGATTCCAGTTGAGGCAACGAAGAGCAAACAGAAGGAATTGTTTCTGAATAGACTCCATTCGATCTTGATACTTTAAATATTGCGGTGACCAAATGCAAGAGCAATACTCGAGAATCGGACGCACAAGAGTCACAAAAAGAATCTTAGTGGTATAAGGGTCATTAAATTCAATAGACCAGCGTTTGATGAAACCAAAAACACCATTCGCTTTGTTTACAACAGAAGAGATGTGCTGGTTAAAATACAGCTTAGGATCAAACAGGACACCAAGGTCATTAAACGTAGAGACTCGGTCAAGAAGGACATTGTCAATCTTGTAAGTAAACAAATGAGTCTTACACCGATGATATGTCATAAGCTTACATTTAGAAATATTTAGATCTAAATAATTTGTGAATCACCAAGTACGTAAAGAATCAATATCCTCTTGAAGTTTAAGATGAGAGGCGCCATCATTAACTGAAAG
Source organism: Amiota communis (assembly GCA_037043315.1). Lineage (NCBI taxonomy): Eukaryota > Metazoa > Arthropoda > Insecta > Diptera > Drosophilidae > Amiota > Amiota communis. Next base: position 193,925 of record JBAMAV010000230.1, read on the forward strand.
GCACAATTTTACATCATCAGCGTACATGAGCACACGAGAGTGTGAGATGGAGAGAGGCAGATCATTAATAAACAAATTGAAAAGAAGAGAAAGTAATGAGCTCTAATATCACGTCAATGTATTGAAATGCACAAAACTAATTGATCGTGTATTTGAATTTCAATGTAGGATGCACTACAAAATTTGTAGTAGATATTATGTATATAAGTATAATTTATAATCAAATTTTCTAACAAAATTTTTTTTGTTTTTTTCATACATGATTTTCTTATTTAAAAGATTTTGTTAGTTTTCTTATACTTTCATGTTATCTAAAAATATTTATAATTTAATTTATTATATTACCAACTATGTTTTACATTTTTATCCGAATTCGATCAAACTTCCAGTGTATTAATGCACCATTTATAACATATGTGATGAAACTTAACGAATCGGTATTCTTGTTAATTTTTATTGTTTAACTATTTATTTATTTGGTAAAAAAACGCAAACAATCGGGTATTCTTGCCAACAAAGTCAACGATTTTATTATATGCAAAGATAACTTCGTTGGTATGAGAAATGAGAATTTTTTTTTTATAATTTAATTTATTATTTTACCAAATTTGCTTTATATTTTTATTCCTTTCGATCCAAATAATAGTTTACACTAGTCTCGTTATATTTTTTTTTTTTTATTTCGATTTAAACATTAAACATCAACATCAGTTTTTTGTAGTCTTTAGCTTTTAGTGCATAATTCTTTTTTTTATCTAATAATGATATATTTATTATGCCATAGTTTTACTCTCTGTCTGTGTTACGACTTAAAATAAATGAGGAATTTTTGGAAATTTTTTTTTAAAGAAAATATTTCTCAGGATGTTAGAGACTTGAAACTTTCGTGAGTCATTCACAATTGATTGTTCTATTAAAAAAAAAATCATTAGTTGGTTGATGAGATATTGCCGTTTTTATTTCTTAGAAGTGTTGAACGTATTCAGCTGATTTTTTAACACGACATAGACAGTGGACCATATTACCAAACAAAATTAACAGTAGTCAGATTGCAGGTGAACGCACCCAACTTTGTTTTTCACGGAATATTGGGTGACACTACCGAAAACACTCTACCTCGAACGTCATTTTCTACTACGACACAGGTCAGAAACTTCTTTTTTTATTTAATACATACCTTAGGGTGTTTCATTTTTCCAAAGGTGTGATTTTCTTATGAATTCGCTCACGCCCTGAGTCTCAGTGATGTAAAAGTTATGTATGCCCAATTTTAAGAAAATCGGATAATATTTAGAGGTTGCACAAATTGACCACTTTTTTCTCAAAACGCCTATACTCTTATAGTGGACACGCATGAGCATCAGCGCAAGGGCACTGCCATCTAGTTCAATTGTGTAGAAGTTTGAGTTACTAGAAGAGACGTCGACAACTAAATTTTGTAAACATTAGTGTTTTTATAACGAAGTAGTGGTTGATAGTGTCTTTAAACAGTTGTTACACAAAGCACGGTGTGCACCTCATACGGAAAAGCTTTTCTGACGTGTTTGACAGTTACTGCTCGAGGGAAACAACAGCAGGAACTGTCCAATTTGTCAGGAAACGGTTTTTTTGTGCTTGTACTATTTCAACTCCAAGTGAAAATTCAGTATAAAACTAGTGAAATTTTTAATACAAAGTGTTTTGTGCTAATGGACTTCTTATTTATTTGTTCCATTTTTTGTAAATAATTTAACTTTAAAATGGGAAGTAAAAGAGGAATTTGGCTATTAGAAGAGGCTCCTACCAGTGAGTTTTTAGGAGCTCGGCTGCCTTCAAAAGAACAAGTACTTTTAGTTTTTATTTTCCATCATAAGGAAATAAAAGAAACATTTTCGGATGCTGCTAAAAGTACAAGTGTTAAATTGCAAGAAATGTGGAGTAAAGCAAATATTCCTGTTAAAACAGAGATAAACATTCGTGCTGGTATACGGAAGCTGTATAATGAGTATCAAAATCTGGCTAAGGAAAAGTCAAGAAACACGGACAAAGCAAAGATGAAACGGCAGATTTGGAAAGGTGACCTCGTTGAGTTATTTGATATTTCTAGACAAAATGTGATGGATATGATTAGCGTGTCTCAAGAAGATAAAGAATTTCTGAAGTCACAAAGGGAAGATCGTATGAGTTCATCAATGACTGGAGTAGATTTTTTTGCTGTTTTTACAAAAGTGGTCAATTTGTGCAACCTCTAAATATTATCCAATCTTCTTAAAATTTGGTATACATAACTTTTATATCACTTAGACTCAAGGCGTGAGCGAAGTCAGCAAAAAAATTAAATTTTTGTTTTTGGCCTACAAAATGAAACACCCTAACATACCTGTTACTTTCAATTAAAACAATAATTCCAATTAAGTAATCAAGTATAAATCAGTACATTTCCGGTTATCTCTTTATGGGTTCGGTACCCATAATAACATAATAACAGTCTTATTATCAAAATATTTTAATAATATTTTGCGTACATCTCGAAAATTTGATATCATTATTATAAATTGCAGTTCTATTAATTACATTTCATTACACAACCATGAAGAAAATAATCAATTTTTCATAATTTTATTATTAGTACAATATATTAAAAATATATATCTAGAGCCTAATACTTGGAGTAACTTTAGAGCTTTGGACTTTGATCATTTTGATGGTATATGTATGTCTAAAGTATTTGCGTAAGCTCAAATATCTTCGAAATAAGATTTAACCTAGAGATGAAACGGATAGCTGTTTTGCCGGATACAGGATATCCGGCCAACCTTGTAGCTGTATAGCCGGCAAAAAATAGCCGAATTAAGTCCTTTTCGTTCATGAGCCAAGTTAGTGCTTCATTGTCTGACTACGAGGGCGTTTCATTAAGTATCCGTGTTTAATTATAGAGGAGGTCCCTAGTGAAGTTAGTGTTATCATCGTGTGCTGCCATCTATCAGACGATGCTAATACAAATTTCAGACTGATTGATAGGTTAGTTTCGATTTGGCAGCCACCCGAGTCAGACGTGTTTCGTGATTTTCACTAAGATGGAAAAAGAGCAGTATCATTCAGTAATTCGCTTTTTGATTTGAATGGGAAAAAATGCGAGGAGATAAAAGCAAAGTTGGATGCTGTTTATGGGGACACGTCGCCATCTATGAACACAGTTAGATATTGGTTCAACGAATTTAAACGTGGGCGAGCAATCGTTTTTGATGAGGAGCGACCAGGACGCCCGGCAGACATGGTTATTGAGGAAATCATTGAAAAAGTCCACGACATGTTTCTCGCTGAGCGACGAACGAAAGTGCGCGAAGTAGCAAAGGCCGTAGGTGTGGCGACCGGAACGGCAATTAATATTTTACATGATAAGTTGGCGATGAAAAAATTGTAAATTGTCGGCCCGATGGGTGCCGCGATTGCTCACGCTGGACAACAAGCGGATGCGGCTGTTAACTTTGAAGCAGTGTTTGGGGCAATTTATGCGAGATCCGAAGGACTTTTTGCGTCGTGTTGTCACCGTTGATGAAACCTGGAACCAGAAACTAAGCAACAATCAAAACAATGGATTTCTCCCGGTGAATCTGCACCAAAGAAGGCGAAGACGGTTCCATCGGCCGGTAAGGTCATGGCGACGCTTTTTTGGGATGCGAAGGGCGTCATCCTCATGGATTTTTTAGAAAACGGAAGAACGATCACTGGACAATACTACAGTGACTTATTGGACCGCTTCGAAAAAAAATTAAAGGAGACACGGCCGCATTTGGCGAATAAAAAGGTGTTGTTTCATCACGATAGCGCACCAGCACATTCACCTGGTGTTGTCTCCGCCAAACTGCATGAATTACGTTGTGAATCGCTGCCGCACCCCCCGTATTCACCCGATCTAGCTCCCTGCGATTTTTTCTTGTTGCCTAACATGAACAAATGGCTCGCAGGAAAAAAAATTTAGCTCAAACGAGAAAGTCAGGGGCGTATTTTGGCGAGTTTGACAAATCCTATTTTTTGGAAGAGTTAAAAAAATGGTCGGAACGTTGGGAGAAGTGTATCTTTCTAAAAGGGGACTATGTTGAAAAATAAAAAACATTTTTTGAAAAAATTGGTGTCTTCATTTCTTACACGGGTACTTAATGAACGATCCTCATATTAAAAATATGCAATGGTAGACAAAAGTATTTTGACAACACATTGCTGTTCAGGAAAAAAGAAGAAAACCAAAAGCTTATGATAATAAGTGAGAATAACAGTAAGATTAAAATAAACCCTCCTTTGACGTCGATGCAACGCCAGCCTTAACGACCCAGGCGCCCTGCGCGAGTCAATCATTTGGCGCTCTTTATTATATGATATGACTTATTTATAATTATATATGAAATTAACAAAAGAAGTTAATTGGGTAACACATTTTTTTAATTAAAACTTTATTTTTCTAGCTTTCTTGTCACCAAATTCCCTAATAAGATAAGCAAAATCTAGAGCGTGCGGCGGCCCGGGTCTAAAATCATTCGACCTCATCAATTATCTCCTCGCGAGAATTAGGATACAATTGTGCGATTTGTACATATTTTCATAGAAAATTCCAACGTAATGTGCTACCTTAAGACAATGTCCGACTTATAAGGAAGAACATAGTACTCAGTTTTGATAAAAGAATAATAATAAACCCAAATAGTGATACGCCTCCTCAGTATATCTTCGATATGGTAAAAAAGAAAAGTCGAAAATAGAATAAAATTAATTAAAATTTCACAAAAAACAAGACATTATTAAAACAAAAATTGTATAGTTAAAAGCAAATAAAAATTAATGAGAAAAAAAAATTATATTAAACAACTTTATAAATTATTATAAATAAAAAAAATAAATAACTATGTCTGTCATATGCCATTTTTGAAAAACAAAGCAATGTCCGACTCATAAGGAAGAACATATTAACGCTATGCACGAAACTATGTGATCACACTATAAAAATTGCAATGTAACATACAAACAAAATAGACATAAATAAATAATAAAATAATACATATACGACACTATTAAGTTCAAAAATATGACAAAAAAAACTGATAAAATTTAAAAAAAATGAGGTCAATAAGTAATAATAAAAATAATTTATAACAAAATAGTAGTTCTAGATCAATAAATTAATAAATGGAAAACAAAAATTTCTGTTAATTCTACAACACAATTCAACAAATAAAATAAAATTAAAACACACTCTTGAAATACAATATTATTAATAATACAAAACTGTAGGTAGCAGCAGACCTTAAGTAATATAACAGCATCACGAGAGATTGCATTAGATCAAGCGATAAATTTTTACGAGTTGCTTTGTATGGAACCAGATGTAAGTTGGCATTTGATTTATAGATAACTATCAATATCAACTAAATATATTAATTGTTGCCCTATTTTTTTGGCAGGAAATACTAAATACACTTCTAGAACGTGGTACTCAATTTACTGAAATGCAATACCTTAATGCGCTGCATTTGTCTTGTGGTGTTACGGATAAGTTATTAATAAGGTGGAATTTAATGTTTTATAATATTTTCATTCAATTTTTTTTATATTTTCGAACAGACAACAATTAATCGCATTTTTAATGGACTGTGAAATGGTGATTTGATGATTGTTGTTGTCGAAGCCATTGTGACAAATTTTTACCTCCAAATAGCGTCCCTGCTGCATTTGCTAACAAGATGCAAGTGATTGCTGCTGGGTGATTTTGTGTATTTATACATTTGATGATGATGTCCTTATTCGAAAAACCAAGTAATCTTTATATATATAAAATCGTAAGCGTTTTTGTGCCTGCGCTAATCTCAGAAACGGCTTAACCTATTTAAATGCGGTTTTGACTGGTGTATTGTAGCAAGCTTTGTGTAACATTTATTTTATTGAAAACGAACGACTAAATCAAAAGAATTCATATTTATTCAATTCTGTTGCCTACTTTTTGGTTGATTTTCGAATGGTTTGTAACGCAGCAACATTAAACAGCAGATGATTAGGAAAAAAGTTAATAAAATACACGCAATTACAAATATATTTCGTATACCCCCGCGTACGAAGTAGTGGGCACAGATAGTTGAGTAAGAAAAACTTACAAATCAATTATCAATAATTCAAAATAGATAGCATTGAATCTGACTTTAATTATACATGTGATGTCACAACACATGCTATCCGAATGGTTTGTAATTTTTGTTTTTTTTTTTGTTATGCGAGGTAAAAATCTTCCAAAAGATACCCGTGCCAAGTTATGTCGGATTTAATCCCTAAGACACCGCCAAAGCATTCCTTCGTAGGGAGGGATAGTGAGATTGATTAAGCCGACGCCATTGTTCACTCGTACATTCGAGCGGCCCGCAATTTCTGCAGAGAAGAATGGTTTGTCAAAAGTATTTAAATACAAATGCTTAGCTACTTTTTCATTTCAAATAAAAATGCAAAATGGTTTCCAAAATAAAGTATTTAAATATAAAATGCAAAATAGGTATTTTCAATATAGGTTTCTCAAATAAAATGCTTAATTTCACAGGTTTTTTTTTTTAATAATAGCACTAATCTTAAGTAAACTGAAAACTAATACATAGAAAAGAGCATCTACTTTGGTATTCGGCTACATTTTACAGATTTTAAAACTAATATTTGTACAAAGAGTTCATCTCATCATGTTCCGTCTATGTGTCCTCATAAACATTCCATCAAACGAAAATAGTCGTTCCACAGTAGCAGAACTACTGCTAAGCAAGTATTATATTGAAGGAAGAATTTTTTTACACTTGAGGATTCTAAAGTATTGTCTTCATCTTTTGAATATTGTATTGTTTCCAGGTCTATTGTAGTATTAGCATTATCACGGATCGAGATATATGTTTTTATTGTTAACAGTTTAAAATTAATCATTTAAAAAATGTATATATACTAGGGGTTGTGCAATGAGAACCAAAGGGAAAAAATTAAAGATTTTTAATCTGAGTTTGGATAAGGTTAAGTCGAGAAATATACAGTAAAATAAAATAAAATAAAAATAATATAGCGAGCGTGCTTTGCAACGCTTTCGTCGTGATTTTAGTGCGTGATGCTGTTCTCTTTCTTAATTGTAGTATATTGCGCAGCAATTGAAATACTTTTGGAAAATAAGAGGAATCATTTATTAATATATTTTAACAAAAATTATCTTATACATTTGACAATGGCGACTTGATTGATCTTAAAATATGTCTCTCTTTATATGCAAAATTTTATCCTACAATTTCTCGACAACAGCAAGTCAAATTTTGATGAAATAAAGGTTGGTTATCCCGTGCACCAAATAAAGCTTTTAATTAATACTTAAACAAAAAAAAAACAAAAAAGATTCTCATGTTGTTCGACACTTTCACTCCTCAATATCGTTAAGTGCTGAGTTGTCATGTGGTATAGTTATTTTGCTATATTTTTCTTTTATAAATGATATTGTTAGGTATATGTATATGTATACCTTGATTTGGATTTTCCGATTTTTCGGCTGAACCGTTTGGGTTTTTCGAATTTTCCTTTTTCGTAATAAGACCGAGTACAAAAAAAAAGAAAGAATTTCTAATTTAAATATATAAGTTTATTTGAATACATACAAGAATTTCTCGTTTAAGTATATGGTATATGATTTCTCAAGTCGATAAGAGAGAATATTGGGTTAGTTAGTTGAGAAAGCATCGTCCTATAACATCAAACTTGTAAGTTTTTTCAAGTCGATAAGTGATAATAAGGATTTTGAGACGGTAGTCAGGTAAAGAAGTAGAAGTCATATTGCAAACTATAAAGGTGACTTCCTTCTAATAACTGTTGACCAGATAAACAGATAGGTCATAAATTGACTTCAATGTTTTTGTCTACTAGGTGGGAAGTTGTTATATATTTAAAAACTAAGAAACGGTTTATTAATTGCACTAGTTTACACGGTTTATATACTTCTGTCAAAATGTGTATTTTTTATAGTTTCATGTTCGCTGAGTACTTAAAGAATTCTGTCACGTCTAGTTTAAAAAATATTTATGAAATAGTTAAAAAAAAAAAATAACATGAAATATAAAAAGAAAAAATTAGAAATGATTGATTTTATTCTTCTTTATATAATTTTCTTGATCTGTTTCTCTTAAAACATACCTTCGTCCCAAAAAATTGGGCCGACAAAAATTCCTGTCATGAACTAATACAGCCTTTAGGTGATTAATCGACGAATAAACGCCATTCATTTGGAACATAATTTTGATTCATTCAGCAAAAATGTGTTTGGTGAAAATTTGACTTATTTTTCGGTAATAAGTTACTTTGGCCACTGTTGTAAACGAGAGATCTCTATAGTTGCAAGTCGCGCACAAGGTCTTTTAATTCATTTTGGTTAATTAAATGTGTCATTTTATCATCTTCGATTACGAACTCGTCATCATTTTCATCCTACATAAACAGATCTTCACTATTTTGGCAACTCATACTTAAAAATCTTTAATACATATAAATACTGTCGAACTTCCCTATAGTGAATTCGCACGCGACCAGAAAATTACTTCATTATATAGAAACTTCATTATACAGAAAATTCTATTAAAAGTAGAACGAAAAAACTGTGTATTTGAAATTAATACATAATAGGCAGACCATTATTGTAAAGAAGTTCACTATAGAGAAGTTCTACAGTAAAATTACTATTGTATATATCCATAAACAACGCACTCGTTTAAGGATATAAATATGTATGCATGTATATGTATTTACATAGACATCATTTAGTTATATTTGTATATGTTTATATATGTAAATGGAAATTTCACCAATCAAAAGCAAGCAATAACAACACAAAACTTCAACAATATCCAAATACAATACTTTGCCTCCACGTACATAGATATGTAAGTTTGGATATAAATAAATGTATAAATAAAAAACAAAGTTGATTAAATAAAATGAATGAAAGAATGAAAAAATAAATGTCCAACATCAACAAACAAATCATGAGTGTGAATGAATAAAATAGAAAATTATATAATAGTTTTATCACTCTTATTATTGTTGTTGTTGTTGTTGCTGATGTTATTGCATCTACGCACATATCCTTGATGTCAATGGGAAAAAACACGTGGTATTATATTTGTAATAACAACAACAACAACAAGAGTGAAAGTAGCAGTTACAATAACAAAATCGGAATTCATTGAATTGCATCATTGCATGCGCTCGTAAGCCTATCAAATGTCCTAGCAGCAACAAAAAAATTACAATAACAATAACAACAACAATAACAACAAAAAATGCATCTCATATAGAATAACAACAACAAGAACAACAATTACAACAATAACAGTAAAAATATGGAAAAATGCGTTGAAAAAGCGCCGCCTACAAAACTGACGTCACAAGCAACTCACACACACACAAACACAAGCTCTAACAAAAACTACTCATGCTCATGAGTAACAGCAGCCACTGTCACTGTCACTATGTTCTTGTTGTTGTTTTTGTAAAGCTTCGTTTCTCTTTTTTTATATTAGTAGTGTTCACTTCGGTCGATTGTGGTCGCTCGCTTGTGTTCGTTTGCTCGTTCGTATGTTTGTTTGTTTGTTCGTTCGTTGTTCGTTTATTTGTGAGTTGTGAATATGCAAACTTTTTACTCTTTTTTTTGCGTTGGTTTTTTTTTTTGTGTTTTGCCTTATTTGCATGAGAGAGGAGCACATAAAATGTTTGGCTAGTAAAAAGTTTGTTGTAAGAGCGAGATGGTAGAAGAGACCAATGTGGGAGCGCAACCAATACAACTACTATTAGCTTAAGTGAACAAGTGTTTGTGTGTATCAGTGTATTGTGGAGCCAATGTCTTTTGTTGGTTGGGGCCATTTGGGGGCGCTGTATCTTAAGTATACACACTCATACTCTTAGTTAGCTATCTCTCGTCTTTTCGTGACGTCTCGTCCGGTCTCTTCTCTTCGTTTTGCCAGTGTTGAAGGCGTGGCTAAGTTTTAATACTCTTCTTCTTCTTCATCTTCTTGGATGTTGCTGCTGTTGGTGTTGTTGGTATTAGTTTTTGAGGTTTTTCTTTTGTTTCGTTTTTGCAGCACTTCTTTCTCTGCTTGCTATTCGGTTTTCATTCGTATGGAAATCGTTGGGTTCTTTGGTTGTTGTTCGCTTCGCTTAAGACCAACGACACGAATACAAACAACAAAAGAATGGCTGACAACAACAACAATAACAACGAGAACAACAACAACTCTTATAGTAGTTTCATTGCATCCGATACGATGTCGTCGTATCTTTAGTTTCGTCGTTGTCGTCATCTTTTGTTGTAATGGCGAAAAGGAGAATTCCCAGTGACTGCATTTGCCGGCAAAACAAACACACAACAAAAATAAAGACGAATAAATATTGCAAATTCTTAATTTACTCTCTTTGAATGCTCACTCACTCGCTCACACACATACACAATCACTTTCCTTCCCTCTCTCTCTTTTATAAGTTTCGCTTTTATAAAAAAAAGTCCTTTCCCTTTCTAACTTCTACTGATGATTTTCTTATTCCTATCGTTTGTCGTTGGTTGATTTCAATATTCTCAAAGCTTCTTTGAGTTAAGGGTCAGGTTCTAAATTGATAATGAACCATGTTTTAGGCGAAACTTCTGATCCAATTTAGTCAACAAAGAAAACTTAAGATCAGTTAGAATATCTTATTTACCAAAGATTCTTGACCATGGTCAGTGAGAAGATTTAATAGATTTTGTATGATAATTTGTTGTTGTTCTATATGAAATCTACATAACCTGTAATAATAATTAATTCAGAAGAATATCTATTGTAGTATGTCCATCAGTTCTTATAAATAAACTAACAAGTTGCCTTCTCCAACACATTTGTGACTCTCTTTTTCTTGATAATTTTCCTTATTGGTAAATGTTCCGGCCTCTCTGGTTCTCTTAAGAAAACAATAAACAAACCGAATTCGCCGCGTACATTTAAGAAACATCAATTGTTTCACAATAAGCGAAACGCATGAGAAATGAAACCCGCTGCACTGAAAGCCGGAAAAACGCAAACTACACACACCAATGCAAAGGCAGAGAGCATGAGAGCGCAACTGAGCGGCGACAATAGTAGCAGAGCAGCAACAGAGACCAGAGCCAGCAGCGCTGTTGGCGTTTGTATCTCACATTGTTGGTCGGTTGTTCGGTCTCGAGGTTTCATTCATGGCAATCAGCAATCAGTTCGTATTTAGCTTTCGTCGTGAAACGCAGCGAATTAGAAAAGTGTGTTGTCGCTTACATAGATACAGACACACACACACACTCATATATGCATACATGCCAATGTGTATAAAGACTCTCCTATTGAGATACGCATAGAAATTGTAAAGAAAGAATGAATGAATGAATGAATGGAAGAAAGAAAGCAAAAGAAAATTAAACGTGCGAGTGACAAAAACATAAACAAACAAATAAACAAAAACAAAAAAGAAGTGAAAAGTAAGAAAAACATAACAACAGCAAATGAAGAAACCACCAAACCACCAAAGTTATTATTGTTTTTGTTGTTGTAAAGTGCATCATCATTATTATCATCATAACGACGATCATCATTATCGAGCAACAGAAAAAATTAATTAAAACTCATAAATTGAACATTGAAGAAGAGAAGAAGGCGAAAACAAAAAGTAATAAGAAAGAAAAAAAAAATATAATAAATTTTTAATTATAATGAAGAAAAAGTGAATTAAAATTATAATTAAAAAAAAAAAATTAAAAAAAACCCAAGTGTTAGCAATGAAAAAGATTAAAAATAATAATAAATAAATACATTAATAATTGTGTTTGTTGTTTGCTTTTAATAAATAAATTAAAATAAATTAATAATTAAAAAAAATTATAAGTAAAAGAAAACTGAATTAAAAAATAATGACAGAAAATAAATTTAAATTTTGAATTTATTAAAATTAATTATAATAAAAATACAATCATAAAAAAAATAAATTCATGGCAAGAAAAAAATAAATAATAAAATTGTAGAAATCAAAAAAAATAAATGGAAAAATACAATAAATGAATTATGAATAAAACATTTTATTTTATTTTATGTTTTTGTACTCAAAATCGATTTCCTTTGCACAAGCACACAAGACACACACACACACACAGTGAGACACATTGACTCACACACAGATATGGAGGAGATAGAGTAATGCCATAAAAATAAATAAAATGAATAAAATAAGTAATAAAAATTTATATATTTTTCCTTGCGTTCAACATCATCAACATCAGCAGCAGCATCAACAGCCCTTCAAGTTCATATCATTGACTATCGTAGTATAATAGTATTTCCAACTGCGAGGAACCAACGAAAATAAATACCTCCACCACCAACAATAACAACAACACCAACAATAAGAAGAAAAACTCGTAATTTATTAATTTATAACACTATCCAGATCCAGATCCAAAACGTTTCAGAGTCAGAGTCATAGTCAGCAGCGTCAGCCAAAGCGAAGTATGGTAAAGCAAACACCAACACATTCAATCTGCTCCCCATTCCTTCTTTTTGAAGTAAACTAAAATGAACCTAAAAGCAATGAGAACACCCTCTTCATAATCATCTCCATCGGCATCAGCATCAGCATCATCATTGTTATCATCATCATCAACATCATCAACATTATTATTTTGAAGATTGCTGTGTTTAGTTGTAGATACTTTTCTTACGCATCCTTCCTTTAGTTCTTGCTTAAGAAGCTGTGAAGGCGGCATAAACCCAAAGTAGAAGTTTTCTTCAGTTCTCTTCTCATTCTATTTTCTTGTTGTTGTTGTTGGTGGTGTTTTGTAGGCGCCCAGGAATATACGAAAGGAGCACACGAAATCATGAGCAAAAAAAAAAAGGGGAAAACACAAATTAAATAAAGCAAAACCTAAGAAAATATATTTCTTTGTAAGGCAAGAAAAGTAAATTTTCGCGCGCATTTTTCTTGTGCTAGCATCAGCAGCAGCAGTTGACTTAACTAAAACCAACCGAGAAGTTGATCTTAAATTTATTCACATATCTATGTAGATTCTATTGTGTGATGTGTGTGTGTTAGTGTATCTGTGTGTGTGTTTGTAGTGGGTGTCTAGTGTTGGCTAATAATGAATGTGAATGTGAATGTGTTTTCATGAGGGAAGATAAGCAGTTCAAGTTTTCATTGAATCTTTGAATAACTTGCATTTCTTCCTTTCAAAATTTTCTTTCATTTTCTGCGTTTTTTTTTTTGTGTATTCTTTATTCATTATTATTATACATAATTATTATTATTATTACATAATTTTATTATTATTCTCATTAATGTTGTTACTGTTGTTGCGTAAAAACTTTGTGAAGCCACTAGTTTTTGACTCTATTTGCACCCAACTCACTCACATACACAGTTGTTCAAAAAGATACTCACACACAAGAATTTACTGTTTTTGTAGCTGCTCCTGTTTTTTTTTTTGTTGGTCTTCGATAAGTTTTCTTGTTGTTATTATTATTGTAATAAAAACACTTTATGCCAACACCAACAGACACTCGCCTGCGACTTGCTTCTGTAATTTATTACTTTCTGCATAAATAATAAATAAAGCGTATATAAATAAATAAATATACATAAATACACATACACATACATGTGTAAATATGTAAGTGTAATCAAAAGTATATCTCTGTGTGTGTCTGAGTAAGAAAGTAAAGGAAGCAAACTTTGTTCGAAGGACCTTTATATAGTAGTATTTTTGTATTTCATTTTAATGTATTGTAAAGTAACGGCACAACAGAAAATAAATTAAATAAATAAAAATAATAAATATTAAAATATATAAAACACACAGATACACCCATATACAATATATAAGTATATAGTACCCTGAGAGAAGAAAGAACGTAAAAATATCATTATTCTTGTTGTTATTGTTATTGTTACTTGTTGTATTTTATTTTATTTCATTTTATTTTGCGTTGTTGCTTCTACTGTCACTTCTTCTTTTCGCTGTTATATGCTGCTACTCCATGTTGTTGGGCAACAGCTGCGCGCATTATAAATAATTAAAATAAATGAAAGAAAACAAGGAACGCAAGCAAGGAGCAGCAGCAGTAGCAACATACAAAAGCAAGCAATAAAAATAAATAAATGAAAAAATAAAATAAAACAAAAAAGTAATAAAAATTAAAATAAAAACCCCAAAAACAAAAAAAAAAGAAATAAAGACAAAAAGAAATTCCCTTAGTAGCAATGCCGTCAGACAGATCGACCGACCGACGCATATAGTAAAAACAGTAAAAAGTAATAAAAATCAAAATCAAAATTTTATGTTAAAAAACAAAATCATACAATAATAAATGAAATGAACAGAACAGAACACAGTAAATGAAGATGAAGATGGGGATTGGGGAATGAGGAATGGGAAAGAAGGGAGAGGCTCAAAAGTTTACTTAATTTCAGATGCCAAAGATACCATTTTTATATCACCATTTATACGCATGAAATTGCCTAGAGATACAAAATGTATCACAAAAGAAATTGGGTGGCAGCATAATGCTACTACTACTATGTACTACTTCTTCTTTCGACAATAACAGAAATAACAAAAAACAACACCAATAAAAATAACAATAATAATAACAACTTTTAAATAAACAACAATAACAAAATAATAATAATAATAATAACAATAACATCAGAGATACCAGATACATACATATATATAGATACAAATTCATATTCATATTCATTCATTCATAACCATACTTACACATATTTATTTAGTAAAAAAGAAATGTCATGTGCCAAAGTCACAAGATTTAATTGAAATATATATATAAAAAAAACAGAATTAAATAAATAAATAAATAAAAATAAATATTAATTTCATATGCACAGATACACCACACACCATATCTGTAGATACAAATAATAATGAATAAAAATTATATATTTATAATATATCATTATAATAATACAAAAATAACAATAATAAATTTAATTATTTTTTATGACTAATGCCGTCGTTGTTATTGAATCGGTTGGTAGTATCTTTTAATGCCAAATGAACTTCTGACTATGGCAAATGACAACAATAGATGGGTACATAAACAACATAAAAATGACAAATTACACTCAAGTTACTTTATGTGTCTACACTTGTGTGCGTGCAACAACCAAATGCAAATAATCACAATTATTAAATATAATTTTAATATAAATAATTTGTCTCCTCCAAAAATAAAAACAAATAAATAAATTTGTTTATAATAAAAGACATAAATTTAATTAAAATAACAAAAAAAAAAAAAAACTTGAAATTAACATTAAAATATTTAATCAAAAATGCGTATAACAATAAATTAATTCAATAAATAAATGAATAAATGAATACAATAAATAAAAGTACAGTGAATATTTCAAATTAAATTCAATTTAAAATAATCAAAAAAAAGAAAAAATTAAGAAAAAGACTTTAGTTTCAGTTTCATTGAAAATTTCATACATTTAATGCATGATATTGAATATTATTTATTTACAATATATACATATTTATATGTCCAATTAGCAGAGCGGATATTTGATTAGAAATGCTGATTGCTTAAGTATTCTGCTTATTTCATGTTTAAATGCTTATTTAAACGATTTGGCTTATTAAGGCTTATTTTGTCATCTTTTTCAAAAACATTTCAGTTAATACATTTATTCTTTCTGGTAAAGATGTTACATTCGTATATTAACTGATTTGTTTAAATTTAATGCAGGTATTCAGTATAAGAAGGCCTTACGTATGAATATGCTAGCTGCTGTTGTCTTCTAGTTTTGATGGATTTGACATTCCTTTCGCATGGGTTACACAGACTAGCAGGGTTTGTGCGATCACAGTTTCCTTTGGTTAAATCAATAGTTTTAAAGGCTGAAATAAGGGAAACACCTTACAGAAATTAATGGCATCCAAAGTATGGAAGCCACAGACTCATGCATACAAAAACTTTGATTTATTCATAGAATTTGAATAAAATAAGAACCACTTGTTTAATATGTATTTGAAGAGATCTATTTTGCTCGTGCTTAAAAATATCCGCTCTACCGATTAGATATATTTTTATATTATTATTTGAAGTTTATACTCAAAAGTTAATGTTTTGAATTCACTGTTTTGAAAAATATAAATCCCTGAGTAAAAGAATCCAATTCGAAATTTTAGTTTTAACCAATTTACAAGAAATAAGAGTTACTATATGAGATTAAACATATGATATCCCAAGACCTCAGGAAGACAGTTAGACGTACATACCTCAATATACAAATGTTAATATGGCTACATTAGCTCTTCTTGTCATATTCATCTGGTTAAACAATATATTGTATATTTACTATTGTATTGTGCGGCGTAATATGGAAATTTCATTGCATCAACTTCGAAGTTATATAATATATTATTGGTTTCTTCCTTAGCTAATCTTATATCCTTATAAATATCACTAAATCCTTTAAATATACAATTTATAAGTCCTCTCAACTTGATTGGAAGTAATAAACGGATTTTTCCTATATATATTTCATAACTAATGTAGTATGTTATCCCATTGTAATGCATTGGTTGTTTCAACATGGCCCAAAACTTACATCTATGCTAATTAAAGACTATCTAAAGGACAATAGGGGTCATGTTATTGATTAGACGTCCCAATTGAAAGATTTTAATTCCATGGAAAATATCCTTATCATATTGTACTTCTGGTTTACCTTTTTATAGCAAGGAAAATCTGTTCCAAGTTATGAAAATAGAATGGAATAAGATTCCTTAAAACACTCATTATAATTTAAAAACAACCGTTATTAGAAATATCGGATCAAATATCATAGTACTGATTTGTTGCTTTTGACATACAATGGTCGGAAAATTATTATGACAAATAAAAATCGTCCGTTTTCTTTATATCTTTCTTTTTAATAATAGAAAAACTCTGAAACAAAAAACAAGATAATGTTATAATTATTAGCTTGTAAACAAACATAACTTCGTTCAATTCAATATTATAGTTCTTAAATTAAAAATGTATGGAGCAAAAAGTATTTTGTCAAAATATTGTTAATCAGAAAATAAGGTCTAACAATTAAAATATACCAATATGAATGCATAACTTTGTAGAAAACGATCTCTCTTTTGGTATTGGTAACTTTCTGCAATTGGCCTGGCTTTGGTTTTACTAAAATTTGGAAGATTGGACGAGAATTGTCATTCCAAAGACTTTCGACCTAATCGATTGTCCCTTTTTTCCTTTCATAAAAGCCCACACATTCTCAATAACAATGAAATCGGGTCTTTGACGCGGCCAATCCAATATATCCCCTTTTTGTTTTTCAATCATGGGCATTTATTTGAAGCTACTTAATGAAATACTTTGTAGATAAAGTATATAGGAAATAAAGGAATATATTTAAAGAAATTTCGTTTATTTATAAGTGCATCTTTTAAAAATTCATTAAATTATAAATTTAAGCACTACACAAAGTTAGATTTCTAAACATTTTAGGAGAGGATTTTCATATAAGTAATATCAATCCCACCATTTGTTATTTGTTAACTTGAAAGACCTAAAGACTTTTTCATAGAAGGTTTATTTAGTATACAATATTTTGAACTAAAATCAAGGTGATAAATAGAATCCATTGGATCATGTATCTCTTGTAATGCAAACTATATAATCATTCAGCTTGTGAGGCATCGAGTTAAAAATTTATTACATAAATATATTAATATTTGCTATTCAAAGTTAATTAATTAATGAGTTTTCCATTAACTGTCATTAAGTCATTAAAATAAAACTACAAAACTGATTAGAAATGAGAAATCCAAATTGTAAAAATTAGTGACTTAAATGTATGTTCACTTGGTTGAAATGCAATTTATGGCCAATGCTGTTTTAGTTCTTCAAAAAGGAAAATCACTGATATACAATATGAAAGAACTCAAAATTATTCTCCATTGTCTGAAATGTAGGAAGTGATTTCGATTCCTTGTAAATCGAATTCTTCAACAACTATTCATATTAAGAGACTTTTCACTGTACTTTTCAAAACTGCAAACAATAAATACAATAAAAATCTAAAAATATAAAAGAAAAAAAATATGTAAATTAATCTAAATTATTTCAACAAATTTTTCCTTAAACCTTTTCAGATTTATAAATTATCATAATTACAAATGATTGAATGACAGAAAGACATTTGAGAAACTCTTGATAAATACAACGAAGAAAACTAAAATGTTTCAAAAATAAAATTATAAATAAATAAGAAATAATAATATATTAAAAAAAAAAATAATCCAAAGAATCATGGATATGACAAAAGAATTAATAGACTTTGAGCAAAACCTTGATGCTGAATGTGAAGAGGCAAGTGATTATACGAAAACTTCATCAGAAACAACGAAAGTATCTGTAGCTGCAACATTAAAGACAATAGATACAAAAATATCTAAAGAAATGCATGAAGATGATGAAAGCCTAATAGCGATGACAGACAATAAAGATATCACAATTTCAGTACATAAAAAAATAGATGATGTCTTGGATGAGCAGCCAATGAATTTAAAGCCAACAAAAGTTGAGGGAGCAGAAGATGTTGGAGATGAAGAAATGGAAATAGCAATAACATCACAAGATCAAATAGAATCAGCGAATTTAAGACAAACTCCATCACCAATACCATCACCTTTAACAAAACCATCATCACCATCACCAGCTCTGGGAGCAACAGCGGCTGCAACAGCAACAGCAACAATTGAAACAAGTACAGAGAATATTTTAATGTATAAAACACGATCTGGTGAATTGACACCTCCGCCACGCCCATTCACGTCCAGTGAAGTTGTCGGTCTTACTGATCCCATTGATCCTGAACTACGCGTTGAGTTGAATGACAAAAAATCACGTTCATTACCGGTTTCACCACAGCCCACATCGCTAGTCGCTCAACATCTAAATGCGGCAGCTCTTTATGAATTCGAATCTGTGGATCGGCGATCACGAAAGCCGGAATTAAGTATCAATAACAATAACAACAACAACAACAGCAACCATAACAACAATAAACAGTCTTTGGGAGGTGCTTCACGCAAAGTGAAGGCACCACAACACGGGGCTGTCAATGGGACCAATGTGAATAGCCAACAGTTTTGCCTGCGTTGGAATAACTATCAATCGAATTTGACCAATGTCTTTGATGAGTTGCTGCAGAATGAATCATTTGTCGATGTGACACTTGCCTGTGAAGGACACTCAATAAAGGCACACAAAATGGTACTTTCAGCCTGTTCACCCTATTTCCAGGCTCTATTCTATGATAATCCCTGTCAGCACCCGATTATCATAATGCGCGATGTGAACTGGAGCGATCTAAAGGCGCTCGTTGACTTCATGTATAAGGGTGAGATAAATGTGTGCCAGGAACAGATTAATCCCCTTCTGAAACTTGCTGAAACTCTCAAGATACGTGGTTTGGCTGAGGTCAGTGCTGGCGCACATGGTGGTGCTGCTGGTCTTGCCGGTACCGGAGTTGCAGCTCATCCCATGCTGCCTGAACAGCGCATGACTGTTTATGGAGATGAGGATGATGAAGAAGATGAAAGGGATTCAATGGCACCGCCACCACCGCTGCCCATACATGAAGTTGTTGATGATCTCGATGAGGATTATGAAGATGAGGCTGGCTTAAAACCGAAACGGGCACGTTTGATCGCTAAACTGCAAGCGGAACGCGCATGCGCTCTTGACTTGAATCTGAATGCTGGACGTCAACGCAAGCGCTCGCGTGATGGTCATCTCCTACTCGAATCATCGACAGCAGCTTCATTGCTATTGAGACGTAGTCGTACACCCAGTCCTGTCGAGCAACATCATCGCATTGATGCATCACCATCAAGACGTGGTGGTGCAGGTGTCGATCGTATGACACCCATACAGACTGTAGCAGTTGCAAATCAACGTGATGAACCAATTTCAATGACTACATCAACCATCGTTAGGAATCCATTTGCATCGCCAAATCCACAAGCAGTAGTACCAGCATCAATAGCAAATGCTACCGCCGCCTCTTCTTCATCCTCATCTTCAACTTCTGCCGGCTCAGGTGGTTCTTCATCGGCGACATCTTCGTCTTCATCAACATCGTCGTCAGCATCTTCATCATCAAGTACAGCGGCAGCTGCAGCTTATCAACAGCATCATCATCAGCAACAACAACAACATCAGCAGCATCATCACCGATCAATTGCACGTAGTTGCTCACCACCGACGGCACATAGCAATGGTTCTGCTTCGATGGCTTCACCAACCGGTGGTGGTAGTACTAACCAACATCATCACCATCATCATCAGCAACAACAGCAGCAGCAGCAACAGCAACAGCAACAATTGCCCCTACATATTGCTGCTGTTGCATCTGGACACCATGGTGTTAATCCAACACCTTCATCAGCAGCATCATCATCGTCATCATCATCGATACATCATCATGCTGCAGCTGCTGCTGCTGCAGCTCATCAATTGGCCGCTCAACATCAATTGCATGCCGCCGCTCATTCACATGCTGCAATGGCAAGTGCACTGGGTGCTTCACTAGCCGCTGCAGCAGCTGGTGGCAGTGGATCTTCTGGTTCGGCTGGTTCTGTTACTGGTGGCCATGTGGGTTCTGGCCCTAGTGGTGGTGGCAGTTCTGGCACAAGCGGTCATCATGAGGAAATGGAAATAAAACCAGAAATTGCAGAAATGATACGCGAAGAGGAAAGGGTAAGTCAACTTTTCATATTATTTTTACTGAACTGTAAATTTATAAATTTTATTATTAAAAAATACGTGATATTTTTCAGTAGTAAACGCCATTTTAATTAGACTCTATAAAAATTTGTATTTTTGCCATATTATTATTGTATGTTATGCAATCCTTTCAAAAATGTCCATTTCAATGACTGAACCCGAAGATTTAGTCGGCAATTCTCTTTCGAGATATGCTTCCTTCAAATTTTATATTGTTAAAAAAAAGATAAAGAGTAAAAGGCAATAACAAAAATTGAAAACATGCAAAATATTAGTAAAATCTTTAGTTAAAACCTGTCAGAAAATACTTATGCATATATGTACAATACTTATAATTATTTATTGTTCCTTTTATTGTTTTTTGAAGATGGCGGACATGGGTACAAAAATGGCGTCTTATTTAATTCGAAAAAGATTTTTTATTTATAATGATAATTTTCAAGGGGAAAATAAGAAAATGTACGCTGATAGTATCCACTTAAAATTCTCATACCTTACAATATATTCAATGACTTAATTTTTGTAACTTGACTTGACTTGAAGAAAGTGCATACATACATATGTATAAATGCATCTATTAAAACTAAAATAATTTAATGAGTTCACGTTCTTATTATTGTTTATTCTATTATTTTCTATTAAATTCTCAACAATCGCATTTAAGTTGATTTTCTATTTGAATAGGAAAATAAGTTTATGCAAAACAAAATAGAAAAATAAAAAAATAAGTAAATAAATTAGAAAATAGCAAAAAACTAAAAAAAAAAAAACGCATGTCTCAATAAAGTCTCTATAGACGCACTTACCCCGACAACAGCAATAATAACAGCTATAGCAACAAACTTATGGAATTATAAATCGAAGTAGGGGAAAAAGGGTTCTGTCTTAAACACACTATACAATATGACAAAGTATGGCAGTCTGTTTGGCTGTCTGTCTGTCTGTCTGTCTGACTGCCTAAATGACTTTGGCTTGAGTACTGCGAGACTCGCTTGCATTAAGTGCGTCAACGACTTGAAAAATAATTTAACATATTTAATGTTAATGACAAAATTACAAAAAATTGCATACGTTTACTATTTACAACAAAAATAAAAACTAACAACAGAAAATCTGAAAAACAAAAACATATAAAAAATATAAAAACAAAATCTTGAATAAGTTTTGTTGCAATTGCTGTTCAAATACTTTAGCTTTAGCCATCAGGCAAATGTCAAATAATGTAAATATTTATTTGTAGAAGGCGACGCCATTTTGTAATGCACCAGCAACAATAAAATTGAAAATAATTTTTGCACGTTTTTCTTGTTGGTTTAATATGTTGTCTTAACAACTTTGCAAAGAATATCACAATCTCAAGTCATGTGTTTTCTTCTTGTAAGACTTTTATTCACTTTATTTTATAAAATAAACTTTTTCTAAATAGAATGAGAATAAGTTGACAATCCTCATTGATTTAATAGAAATTTTAGCCAACCAAAGATAGATAGAGTCACCAGCTAAGCCTACTTACCAAGTACTCTGAGCAGTAGGAATTTACCATAATTTGAAAGTTCATTTTTGTACTAATACTTAATAAGATAGGCACATTTTTCTTGAATCTCTCTCAAAACTTATTTATTTATTATATTAGGTAAATTATATATTAAAGTACTTAAAGGCTCATTTACACTTGGCTAATGGGCGAGCTAAAAGCCAGCGAGTGTAACGCTTACACACAAAACATTCTACTTGTTCAGTTGTCAAGTCATTTTATAAAAAACTGAAATACTTACAGCTGCCTCAAGAGGGAGAGTGTGTGTGAGAGAGTACTAACAAGCAGAGTGTAGCGAGAAAAATTGAAGGGCTTTCAACTCGTTGGCTTGTTGACACTCTACTCGCAACACGCCAACATAATTACACGCCAACTAGCCAATTGTAAATCAGCCTCAATGACAATAGAGTACTAGCTGATAAGTCCAACGACTACGACTCCAATTGTTTACACCAATTTATAGCCTGGAAATGTTCTTTCAAATCTTATTATTTTATCGTAAATCCACAATTGATTTGTGATAGAATCCACTCAACTCCTGCAGACTTATATCATATCTTCATATTGACTTTGACTTTTGTTGCTAAGGTTTCTCTATATAATTGTTAGAGGATTATAGATTGAATAAGGTGAAGTAAGTTCTTTAAATGTTATTAAGATAGATTCATATATTCTTTCGTTAATAATATAGTGATTACTATTACTGATGATGTTAAAACACTGAGTTGCATTTAAACTTTACATATTTATTTTTTTGCATTTAGCATTTTGATTTCTGTTTTCATTTTTAACAATGTCTCAAAGTTATGATATTTTAATGATCTTTATGTAAAATATTGACATTGGTTTTATATTCATTCTTATGATATTTTTTTTCTATATTTTGTTTCTGTGTTTTTTTTTCTATTTCTTTTCGTTATTATAAATAATTCATAAATGAGTTGAATTCATGAATATGAAAATGTTATGATTTTTTATATTTTTTTGTTTTCGAATTCACATTTAAGTTTTGCTTCAAGGCGTTGCTTTTATTTGGTTCGCGCATGTGGTTCAAAGTTCTTTTTGGGTGGTGGTGTTTTGATTGGATTGTTCCAAAGTATGAGTGAGTGGTTTAAGGTGGTTTGATAGTCTTATAGAAAAGGAATGACTAAGAAGGCAACAATGGAGATTGAGTAAAAATATATTAAAATCAATATCAATTTTTATGGAATATGGATTCTCTTGGAAAAAATTTTTGCAACATTTTTGTTCTTATGAAATCAATTTCATTTAAATGTTATTTAAATTTTAATTAAAACCAGAAAGAAGGCTATCATTGGCTATGCCAAAGATATAATACTCTTCATGCTCCTCCGGATTGCATCCAACTTTTTTTTCTTAGCAGCACTATATTACAGTTTGAGTATCAACAAAGAACAAAGTTAGAGTGGCACTTTTATTGTACTATCATTCTTTGTAAGTTTGTCATTTAATTTGGGTTTGTATGGGAGGTACCCCTCCTGGTAAACCTTGGATCATGAAATTTAAATGTTGATGAATATCCAGAAACTTATTGTGTCCAAATTTCAGTTCGATACGTCAAAAAACAAAACTTTGTCTAATAAGAACATTAATTTAAATGGTGGTTTAAATGTGCAGAAACTTATGTACAGCTCTCTAGCTCAAAACATACAGACCAACGGACAGACGGACATGGCTAAATCAACTCGTCTGATCGATTTGATCACAAATATATATACTTTATGTGGTCTAAACCTGATTTCATAAATCAGTAGTAATAAGGTCTATCATAGGACGACACAAATTGATATAACTACAAATAGGGCCACAATAAAACCAACGCAAGTGGAAAAAGGAAATCAAATCTTTTAAATGACGATAGGCGTAAGACATAATTTATTTCTAAAATTTATTCCGAAATTAATTAAATATAAATAGAGCAGACTTCGCTGATGATAATAAACGAGATAATCATTAAGTACTACTATTTCCAGTATTGTTGGTTTTTTCTAATATTGATTTGTTGCGAATAATAATGAAATATCTATCTATCTATATATCTATGTAATTTAAAGATATAATTACATTGTTTATAATAATCTTATCTTGAATTCTACATAAACTGAATCAACTAAACGAAATATGTGTGTAGAAAAAAAGAGGAAGAATTTAGTAAAAAACTAATTTTAATTACACTAAAAGCAGAGCAATGTCCTCTTAAACTGTAAGAAAATTTGCACAAAACTTCAGACCCAAAGAAATTCCATCATGAACTCAACAAAGGAAACCAAGAAACCGAACCAAACCAAACCAAACCAAACCAAAGTAACCGAACCCCACATATCCTCCATCATCTATTACCTAGTTCTTCCTCCCTTCGTATCCAAGAAAAGCAACGCATATTTTTTTTGTTTAATTATCTTTTTTCTCCACAATTTAGTATTTCTTTGTTAATTTATTGAAATGAAATGAGAAATAAAATCGAAAAAGGAAGAAAACTAAAATAAAAAAAAAAAAAATAAAAATAGAAATGGTAATAAAAGTAAAAATTAAACGCAGACACAATTCGCTTTAAACAACAACGACAACAATAACAGCAAGAAATCGAAAGATAGTATAATAGTCGTAGTAAGAAATAAGGATAGGAGGAGTAAGACAAAGAAGATGGTAGCAACTGCAGGCGGCGCCAAAAATGTAATGCGAAGCTTGAGATGCTTAAAGAAAAACCGCCAAAATGACAAGAAAAAAGAATTGCAAAAAAACCAAATGCCTCCCGACCCATACCAATATCAAAACCCATCCACACTCATAGATACTAAGAATGAGAATTGTGACATCTACAAAATTCTAAGATACTCAACAAAAACGGAAATGCGTGCATACGCTGCAAGGGTGTTGGACCAAGTGGCTGACAATAAAAGTCAAGTGCTTGCAAAGAGATAGAGAGAGAGTGAGAGAGATAGAGGAAGTGGATGGTTGGGGAGTTTTGTTAGGGAAAACCAAATTTTTGATCATCTTGCTAGACAGTACTGTGTTCCTGTTATTTAATAGAGTCAAACTCTACGAAGAAGACCAAGAAGAAAGACAAAAAACTGAAAAACAACAACGACGAAACCTCTCCCGGTCGGAAGTCTTTCTCTCTTTAATAGCACCATGAGTGAATGTACTCTAAGTACACTACTAATACTACTACTCTGTACAACTCAACACAACTCATTAGCAGCATCATGAGATACTTCTTCTTCATCTTGTTCCGACGATATTTTTGATATTATTATTGTAGTTGTTGTTGCTATTTAAGCTTCATCATCTTCGTCTTCATCTTTGTCATTTTACTCATTTCCCGTAAGTTTCATTCATTTGTTCATTCATTTACCAGTGAGTAAGTGAGTGAGTCTGTGAGTCATTCAGTCAATTCATTTAAATTTCGAGAAACGCACACACTGAGGCAAGTACACAAGAGGGCGCTAGCTTATCAGGCGAACAGAAATAAGCAGCAATTGGCGCTACAATTACTGTAAAACAAGCAACAGCATGCGGCATTGAACATAAAATGCTCGGCGCAAAGCATCGAAGAAGTAATCGTACTGAAAAGAAAAGAAGCGTTGAGAAAAGTGAGAAACCAAAACAAAAGCAACAACAAAAATGCCAAAAAGAACACAATAAATATTATAGAAAAACACGCGCGCGCGAAAACAATAAGAAGCATCAGCAGCATCAGTTAATGGGTGGTCTGAATGGGTGGGTGGCTTGAAATGGAATGGGGTAGATGGATGGTTGGGATGGGATGGGATGGAATGGATTGAAAGGGGCTGGTAAATTTGGGTTGGGATGGTTGATTTAAGATTGCATTATTAAGTTTGGGTTATCGTAAGCGAGCAAAAGGAGAAGGTGGCAGATTGTTTGTTGCTCTTGAGTTTTGCTTATGCGCTTTTCTTTTGTTTTTATTTTTATTTTTGGAAGTCTGGAAGTTCTATTACACCAACATCAACAACAAAAACAAAAACACTAATGAGTACATATTTATAATAATAACAAATAAAAAAATCCAAATCCAAATCCAAATTTATTTATTTATATGAGTCTATGAGTGTGTGCGTGATTAAATGGTGTTCTTCTTCTTGTTATTGTTCTTACAGCTTCCCTTTTTTCTTGAGTTCTTTGACTTTTTAGTGCTCTTTCACATACCATGAGTGTGTGCATAAGTTTGTTGTTGCATCTCCTTTTACTTTTTCGCTTTTCTTTGTTTTGTGTTAATTGTTGTTGTAATTGTGAGAAGTGGAAATTTGTTTTTATGTTGTTTTTTCATGCAAAATGTGATGGAAAATTGAAGAAAAACATTGTTTTTATGTTCTGAGTCTGAGTAAGCGTCTGCGTCTATGTGTCTGGTCAACTGGTGCGATGCAATACAAAACAATACTTATTATTAGTTGTAATTATTGTAATGTGTCCTTTCTTAAAGGATTTTGAACTTTGATGTATGTAGTTGGAAGGTGAAAGAAATATATTTAAGAGATTAAAGTAAAAGGCTTTTATGAAAGTGTAAACATATCTTATTTCAAATAATTTATTCAGTCTAAGAATCAAGGAATGCCCTATTCATATCAAACAGAATTTCTTTAATAACCATATACTATTTGAATAATGGAGATTTTAGCAAAAGGTTGTGAAACTTCAATGTTTTTGACATAATATTATACAATTAGATGGTTAAATGTTTGCCTTATGTCAAAAACATTCACCTTTACGGAATCCGGGGAATCCTTGCTTAAGTTGTTGGATTTCCTGCTAAAGAGGCTCTTTAAAAGTGTTTGCTCCGCTCGACCGAATCACTTCAATTACCTTTTTAATTCTTGATTTAATGAGTGAACCCAAACATTTGCCAACCTAATATTATAATCCTAACAGAGTTGGATAGGCCATTCTCTTATATGAATAATGTAAAAAACTCCCTCTGATAATGACTTCAAATCCTATCATTCTACTTAACATATGTATTTAAAATGCATTTTAACATTAGCTACTTCTTGAAATGCTTAAAGTGAACTCTTTCCTTTTGTTATTTCTTTTTAATGTTTTTTTCCCAGTATTTTATTCTTTTTACTGTTTTGTGTTGCCAATAAATCTTCTTTATTCTTGACAATCATAACTTAGTTGATTATTAGTTTTGTATCTAACAACAACTATCTGCTCTACTACTACTACTACTCAATTATTGTTATTAAGAATATTCATCAAGGGACCTTTTTTCCCCCTCTTTATATTTGAAGTTGGTTTTTTTATTTTTGCTTAGGATTTACTATATTTGAGAAGATAAAAAATAATAATAAAAATCAATAATAAAAGTCATCATTTAGAAATCTTATCAATGTTGAAATCGCAATAAAATATACAATTTAACATAATCGTAAATTTTCATTTATGAAAATAGTAACAAAATTATATACCGACTAAAAATTATAATTAATCACCAATAAAAGAAAAAATAAATTAAAAAAAAATTTTCCTAATTGGGCTTTATGTTGATCAAAGAAATTCCATCAAAAATATATATGTAATTCGATTGAAATTTTTGTCCAGTAATGTTTATTTTTATAATGTAATAAAAATAAGTATGTTAAACAATAAAATGAAAGATGTGAGTACTTTGAAAATCTATTAAAATTAATATATGCATGTAGGTAAGTTGTTAAAGAAAGGGTTTATTTTATATTACAACATTTTTATAGGAGAAAGTTTAAAATTAAATATATTCGATTAGAAACCCATCTCATAATATTGACACATGGTCACGGTCTGTTCATTAAATAACCGAACTTTTTAGTTATAATATTGTATAAAACAAGCACGGTATATGTATTCAAAATAGGATCCATTTCACTAAATACCTGGGTTGTTATGAAAGCAACTCTGTCGTGTATCTTACATGTCAGATACGTAAATTACCTAGGAAAAAAATCATGTAATTTACATGAATTTGTAAGAAACTTGAAATTAGGAATTTTTTAAAATTTTAAATAAAGAAAGTAATAATCTTCGTTGTCGCTTCCACTTTCCTTATTTGGAATGTCATCGGTAGATTGAAAAGTGAAATAAATATCTACGAAGATTCCTGACGATTTGCTAAGCCAATTCTTCTGAAGACTTTTTGTACAAATTTTACTTGTGGCATTGTCTTCTTGTAAGCTGGTGACAAAGGGAATTCTACAAACTACTAGTTTACTTATTTGCTCATTTCTAATATGTCACTATTTGTGTATACTCTGTACGTTTTTTAAGCTTTTTGGAGTTTATTACATGAGCAAGGTTCTCGTCAGTTAGAAACATACGATACCTGTTTCTTACGTATATTGCATACACGTCTCACAAAACATGCAAATTTAACAACCGGGCTCAATACAACATTTGGAACGATCAACCAATTAATCCATAGATATTTTAAAGATGGTTAATGGGATGTTCTTTAGAACCTGTGTTACAGCTGCTTTTATGGCTGAAATGTCATCGTAAAAAGCTGCTTTTAGTTTTGGAAACAGAAAATAGTCACATGTTGATAGATCAGGCGAATTCGGTTGGGTGGTCGATGACACAAATCGGTTTTTTCATCAAAAATTCATGGAAATGATGGAACAAAGCGTGAATATACCTTTCTTTTGCCTAAATCATCAGTTTGAGGGTCATCCAATTCTAGGATCATCGTTTAAATCATAACGCCCTCTTTTAAATAGTGTAAATTACGTGTAAACTTGAGTACGATTCATACAGTCATCACTATAAACATTTTTTTAAACAATTCTTAAGTCTTAGCAAATTTTATATTAGCTCTTTGTTTTCTTTTTTACGACACAAGCAACCAAATAGGTTCGATTAAAACGTGCATAACTTTGTCAGTTGTCGATGGATCAACTTGATGGATAAGCTGCGATCAAAACAAGTAAAATCCACCTTTCCAACACTACCAAAGTTTAATAAATGACGCTATGTGTTTATGATTTAAATTTAAAGTTCGGTTATTTAATGAACATGCCGTGTACAACTTCTTACCTTTTGATTTTTTGATGAAGTCAAAAAGTATGTGAACTCTAATACTATTATCTATATAACTTATTCCACTAAATGATACTCGTACTATTACGTCTTTAGTATGCTAAATATTATATTGTTAATATACAATAATAACCAAGTCATCGAACTATAAAAGTTAAGAACTTTTTCGAATAAAAAATAACTTATGTTAGTTGATCCAATGTCTAGGTCTAGGAATCTTATCATTTCCTCATTTTAATTATTTAATTAGAACAATAAACTTAATACCCTTTTATATTGTACTGACTTAGTAAATAATTATTTTTCTATAAAACTAAAGTCATTCGCATATTTGTGATTCTCACTCAGATAAGATTTTAGTTTTCCTTATTTAATAATATCATGAGTAAAAATAATAATTATTGTATAATCATATATTTGATAAAGGCAAATTAATGACTTTATACTAGTAGAACAAAAATTAAGGTACTAAATCGTGTACATGACTTTTGATATTCGTAGTATGGTACTTAAAAATTGTTTAGTCATTTTATTTGTTAAATTTTCCTACCCTCGCTCTATCTACATATGAGTATGGACAATGTGCCAGGGGGATGACGTTAGACTGCACAAGGTATGAGTATACATATACCAGGCGGTAGAAGTTTAAAATGTCGTTATTTTTAATAAAAATACACAATTAATTAGGAATAACGGTAAAAATTGAATGCAAAGCGTTGGCTCTCGCTTTCTACACAGTTTGTCCAGGTAATTTTTGGATGCCATTCCAAAGAAAGTTTCATCCTTCATCGAAATCCATTCACCAAGCCATTCTTTCACTTCATCGAAAGTTGTGAAATGCTGCTCAACTAGTGCGTGTCCCATCGATGAAAATAAATGCTAATCTGAAGGAGCCAAGTCTGGTGAATACTGCGGTTGGGGTTAGAGTTCCAAACCAAGGGCGGAAAAGGTATATTTGACCAGATGGGCCGAATGTGGAGGAGCATTGTCATGTTGCAAAATGCTTTTGCCATGACTTATAGCTCATTTCGGCCGGTTTTCGATCAATGCATGGTTCAAAATAATCATTTGCTGCCAGTAGCAATTGGTATTAATTGTTTCACCAGACTTGAGGAACTTGCAGTACACAACTCCCTTGTGATCCCACCACACACACAGCATAGTCCTCTTCGCGAAGCGATTCTGTCTTGCACTCTACGTTGATGATTGTCCTGGCGTTATCCATAATATTTTGGGTTTGTGATTCTTAAAATAAGTCAATTTTTCATCGTCAGTCACAACCTTTTACCTATTTACTAAATTATTTTCTTGTTTTCCAATTGCTTTTCTTCATGTTAATAAAAAAATGTTCACTCTCATGCAAGAAAACAAAATTTACTAAACGAGAAAATAAATAGAAAATACATATTAGTGTTTATTATAAATACCATATGCATGGGGGAAAAGGGAAAAATCGACCGGGAAAGAAAACATTAATTTTTGTTAATTTTAATTGCACTTCGATATTTCATTGTTCTTCTTCATTTGCTTCATTTGTTTTATTATTTGGCTGCGTTTTAGTTGGGTGCAGATACCTTAATGTTCATGCATGTACATATGTGCATATAAGATGCATTATAAAAACAATAACAGCTACAGCAACAACAGAATAGAGAAGAACAGAATAAGATACTTTTTCTTCTTTAATATGTGTTCTTTATTTTCTTCATCATCATCTTGTTCATCTTCCATCGTTCATTTGGTGCCGCCGACTTGCCTTAACTTGTTGTGTTTGGTTGTGTTTGATTGTGTTTTGTTGTGTTCGCTTCTTCTCTTGGCTCTTCTTCTAGATAGTACATGTATCTTTTATAGAATAAATGAATGTATCTCTGTATGAAATAAATATTGTATCATTTACGTGCAGCTCCAGCTCCATGCAGCATAGTACCTACTCATAGTATTTCATGGATTGCTTGAGTTCCCTGCTCTTTGCACTCCCTCTCCCGCTCTCTCTCTATCAATGGGTTTGTTACTTCTGGTGGTGCCGTCTGTTACTGCTGCTGCTGCTGTTGTTGCTGTCGCTCGCTATTTGTAACATTTGTATGTCTGTCGTTCTGTGTTCGATTGTTTGTCTCTTTGTATCTTTCAGTATCTGTGTGTTTGGGCTTGTGTATCTGTGTATATTTCTCTGTTTGTATATTTGTAATTGCGTAAACATACTCGTACATATTTTATTATTATTTTATATTTTATTGTTTCGCTTCGTTGCGCTCCATAAGGGCAAATACCTATAATTTTCTTCTTGTCTTCTTACAATGAATGAATGAATGAATGAAAAAAATACACAGAAAAATAAAACACAAAAAAATAAATGGAAGGAAGAAAAAAATAATAATAATAATAATAATAACAACAACACAACTGACTGACTGACTGTCGTCGTACACTAACGACAAACAAAAATGTACAAATAAGAAAACAAATTAAATAAATATCCATCCATTACAATGAAGGTGGATGGTAAGGCAAAGAGTCGAGGGTAGAAACAAAAAAAAAATAAAAATAAAAAAAATTATATAAGAATCAAGAAAAGAAAACAATAATAAAATATTAAATAAAAGAAAATAAAAAATACATTAATAATAAGAGTTATAACAGCGTCAGGGCAAATGAATGAAAAATAATCATTATTATTTGTCTGTCGTTTACATATTTCTCTCCATATTAACTGCTCTCCTCATATCCCTTCAATATACACCATACAATAACATACATCTATAATTCGATATCTCGTTTTGACCATGCGTCTGCATCTCGAACAATAATATACAAAAATAACAAAAATAACGCGGCTTTGACAGCGGCAACTGCGCAATGTGTTTTTCGTTATTTTAATTTGTTGCACTCTGCAACAAATAACAGAAACAAAACAATAATAACCACAGATACAATCATTTATCTCTACAGATACACACAAACACAACACCAACAACAATACAATATATATTTATAACTTTTCTTATATCAATTTAATTTGAGATACATTTTAAGTATCATATCTATATATCTATCTACTTACATATGTACGCGGTATACGAGTATACAAAGTGATACAAAGAATGAGAAAGGGCGGCAGCGCGCAACGTTTTCATTTCATTGTATCTCAATTTATGAATATCTGAGTATTTGAGTATCTGTGAGCAACAACATTGAACAAAATTTGTTGATCGTGTTGCGTTTGCACTTTTTAATTTCAATTCTGTTGACTTCTTGAATTGTTTTTCTTTTGTTTGTTCAGCTGTTCGATCAAATATTACAATACAATTTCTTTGTTGGTTTGCCTTTGGTTTTCATATTATTGTTATTGTATTACAATAAATCAAATAATTATATTTTTATTGAAATTATTATGAAATAGTAGTTTACACTCATTAATAATTCAACTCAATTCAATTCAATAATGCTTTAAAAGTACCTGGATTGTATGACGATAAATGAAACGAGAGATTGGTTAAGGATCTTTCCATTTATTTAGTTATAAAAGTTTATCAAAAATACTAATCATTTCTTATTGTACAACAACAAGTACTCAATAAGTAAGTGTAGCCCATCGTGTACTGGTCTTAAGGCTCAGCTATCAGGTGTCCTAGATGCTTGATCAACATTCTTAAAGGGAAAAGCAAACCAATTTTATCAGAATTTCATAATCAACTCGTTTAATTAAGCCTGAGTACTGAATACAATTTCATATGTGAAGGCCTTTCCATGCTATGGAGATATATATTTAATATTGTAAAAGATCCTATGGCAATAAATTATTGATAAATTATTAGTACGAGCATCAAGTTTTCCTCTACAAGGCAGCGTCCTTACGCTATTTACTAGTGACATGCCTCCGTCTAGTTAAGGTCAAGTGTCTGTGGCTACTTTCACGGATGATACAGCCATGCTAGCCTCATCTAACTGTCCGCTTCAAGCTAGCCAACTTCTAAAAAACTACATGGACGAAGTAGGTATTTGATCGAAGCGTTGAAACTTACACATCAATCATCAAAAATCTGCCAATGTGGTATTCACACTCAGACGTAAATGTTGTCCTGCAGTCCAATTCAACGGCAACAATCTACCGCAAAAAAATCATCATTGCCACCTAGTTATGCACTTAGATAGCAAATTGACCTGTGCTCATCATATTAGAAGCATTCATTCTAAATGCATCACAAATGTTATAAAACTGAACTGGCTTCTTAAGGAAAAAGTAAGCTGCGTCTTAGCAACATGTGGTCATATGGAATCCAATTATGGGGCACTGCTGCAGCATCCCAAGCAAAGAAAATCCAGGTGTTACGAAACAAAACTACGTCTAATTACTGGTGCCCCTAGTATATACATAACAGATCTCTTCATAAAGACCTGAACGTACAATTTGTCGGCGACCAAATAAATTTCCATAGCAGTAGGTAAAGTGAAAAACTATTACTCCATCCAAACCCTCTGCTAAAAAACAAAAGAAGGTATATTTTTTAAAGTTATAGCCATGCGAGAATTTTGTCAGCTACACTTACTATATCAAATCCTACCTTAATAATATTCTTCATAACGATCTCCTTAATAGGAGACCTTAGTAATAATTAGATGTCATCTTCATCTTAGCTCATGTAAATCATTCTGTTGATGATATAAATGTATAAGAATCCATCCGGTTGTTTGGACATTACAAAAATTAATATAATATCAAAAAAACATTCAAATTATTAGCTTTTTATGCCAATCTTTGTCATATTATAGTTCTTACTGAAACATAATCATTTAGAACATTGAAACTAAACTAAATTTTAAATTTTCCTTGCCATAAAACTCATCATCATCATCATCATCACTCAGACCTTTAAATAACTTTTTTGTACGACTATTTTCACTTCCACAAATGAAATAAGCACTTTTGCCTAACTGCTATAACCGTAATGCACTTTTAAACGCCTCACAACACTAAAATGAGTGCGTTTTAACGGTATTACGCGCTTGATGACAGTCCTTGGTATGAGTAGAGGTGGAGAGCTCCTTTTATTCAGGAAGACTTATTTTCTCTATGTGCTTGCTGCTCATTCAAAAAAAGGCAAAACTCTTCAATAAGTACCATTGCTTTTGTGCAGGTTGTAAGCACAAATGTATCTAGATACATAGTCTGAAGTACATGTGCTTGTACAATGTCCTTTCACTAAAGGTGCTGCGCTTTCAATACGCAACTTTACTACTTGCCATGTTGATGATGATGATGTCTATACATAAAAAGAAAACAGTTTGTTTGAATTTTTTGTAGAATTTTGCAGTAAATGTTGCAGTTGGATGATGTTGTGATATTGCATTCAGTAGTACACTGCACTGTAGTGTAGTATAGTGTAATACAATATAACAAGGCGCAGCCAACAGTGTTTGAAAACGCTGCAATTGTGTTTGGTCAAGTGCGCGTATAATTTGGTTTGAAATTAGTTTACTAAAGCTACATTGGCGTTGATGAAAGGCCTCCTCTTTACTATAGCGATGAGTTGAGATTGAATGAGTTGTGGTTTTATGTTGACTACAAAATGGTTTTGTGGGCGTTTGATTAGGTGGGAGTAGGGAGGCATATCTTTTGATATCTGATTGACTCACACACATTTTACGTAATTTCATAAAATTGTGTAATGTTATTTCATTTGAAAATTTTAATTGGTATAAAAATGGGGGGAAGACAAAAAAATAATCTCACACACACCCAGAAGATGAAAATTCAAATAAAACACAATCCATTTTAATTATTGTATTAAAAGAAAAAAACAAAATTAATTTAATTCAAAGGAAAGAAAAAAATGAAACATCTAATGCTCTCTATAGATCTAGCACACATGGCGAATTCGGTTCAAAGACCTGTGCAATATTATAATAAAAATAAAAAAGACGGCATAAAATGTTTTCAAAGTCTTCAATATACACAGAAGACATACACACTTACATATACATTAAGAAATATAAATATATATTTATGTTGTCTTTTTTTCGAATTTTTTAAAATAATTTTCATATTTATATGTTGTTGTTGTTGCTATGAATTTTGATGCTAAAGATACAGAAAATAAAATATAAATTACTCATAAGCGTCTTCGAGACAAACCAAATAAATATGAATTAAAAATAAATACTATTAATTACACACAGACATTCGCAGCCAAATAGATACACACACAACATTTACATTGAGCCAAATTATAAATTGACTGACTTGTAGAATACTCTTTGAGTGAATACCTACCTGTGCCCATTTGTGGGTATACTTTGATATGTAAACAGAAGGGGAATAAGATCCTCACATCATTCATGTGTAGTATATCATATTGTATGAAAATAATCAGACAAGAGAATAGAGTATTGAGTCACATCATAATGTCTACAATACCTGTCTGTCTGTAGGAGTTGCATATTATGAATTTTTTAGAATATATTTCATAAATCAATGAAGAAATGCAAGTCTTATATGAAATCGAATCAGATAGATATGATGGAACATCTTAACCAGGGCTGTCCAACCTTTGGAAGAATCAATCAGTAAAAAAAGAAAAAAAAAAAACACTGAGCGAGGAGCCAAAGGAGTTTCTGTTTGCCATATCGGCCGGCTTCAGACTTTACATGGGACGCGGTTTGGACAGCCCTGATCTAAACATTGCTTACTTATTGCTACCCATTTAAATGCAGCTTTTGTCCAAAGGGTATACAATAATCGATTTTGTCCGACTATATTACAAAGATTTTGTTTAATTGTGCAATTTTCATTCAATCAAAATTACCATAATAAATAAATATAAATCGAAAATATCATTGGTGTTTTTTTCATATTTATACATTTTGAATGTGGTAATAACAATAATAAAAATAAAATTGTAAAATACATGTAAGATCTCACCAAAGTCTGAATACACTTCATATGAATTATTCTCTTATTTATTTAATCTTAGATACTTTAAATCAAAGCCATTATATATAACTCTATCTTACCCAGTAATTAAGAGGGTTCTTACTTAAATAATACGAGTATAAATGATTGCCTTATAATGTGTAAGATTTTTCGATAATATTTCATTATATCGATAACTAAGGGATTATTTTGCAATTTCACTGTTTAGCTTATATGATGGGTTTATCTTATGGCAGCTTGTCAATAGATTTGTCTACAAAATAAAAGACTATGCATACAATTTGCAATCACACTCAAGTGTTTCATATTAGTTTATGTTGTAAATTGTCTAAATAAATCTAGGCATAATAAGTCATAATAATAAATAATATCAGCAACAAAGAATATAAATGAAATATTTACAATCTCCTCGCAGCCCAAGGTTTGTTAACTCGTTCAACTTTCAGAAGTAGTATAAATTTAATTATAACTCAACGTGATTTTATTTAGTTTTATTATTTTATTAAAACCATACACACAGATTCGTAAAAGTACATACATACAATATAAATGGTAACGTCAAGTGAGCGCGAAAAAAATATTTAATTAATTAAAAATTATAATTCCTGGAAATTTCCGCACCAAGGCAAATCAAGACAGGGCAAGGCAAGGCAAGACAGACCAAGATACATAACCCACCCGGTTCACGAGGCATTGAAACTGAGACCAACAGCAAGCAAACTGTTTTGTACTAACTAACTAAATGAATGACTGACTGACTGACTAAATGAATAAATGACTGAATGACTAACTGAGTAATATGAATTTAATGCTAAGAAATATTTCTGTTTAAAGAAACACCAAAAAATAAACACATAAAATAAATAAAAATAAGCGAAAAAATATTAATTAAAATAAGAAATAAAAATAAATTATGATGAATTCAGCGAGCTGTTGTTGTTGTTGTTGCTGTTGGCTTGGGTTTTGTTTTCATTTCAGTTCAATATAATTATGTTATTTAGTTAGAAAGATATAACAAATTTTTAGAAAAGAAATCAACAAACGCATTAAAAATTAGGCAATTAAATTGTTTTTTCCTTTTTTTTTTTGCTTAAATTTATTTGCTTTTCATTAAAAATGAAATACAAAAAGGAGAAAAAAATCTCAATTATAAATAAAGCAAAGAATTTTTATTTCGCAAACGAATTATTTATGTTTGCTTTAATAAATAATATTTCTTTATTATCAATTTATTTCTCGTTTCTTAACAAGTTTAGAATTAATTTTCTAATGCGCCAAAATCTAGGCCACAATATACGTTTTTCAACACTGTTTATATGAGTTTTTAAGTTGTAAAATTTCTGAAATGAATTATGACCACATGAATTTAATATTGTACTACACAATATATTTTTGGTATTTTAATTCATTCATTCATCGTCAAACTAAGTACATTTTAATTACTTGAAATCTCATGATTATTTTTTTAGATTCTAGAATAAAATGTAACCATTTAATAAAATCATATCATGAGCTACAAATTTTGATTACTTATCGACGTATTCTCAAATTAGTTACAAAAATTGTAACAAAAAGTCTGTACAAGAAAAGGAAATTCTATGTGAAATTTTAAATATTTTATTAATAATGAATACTAACTGCGAATCCGGTGTCGCCCGGGTCAAAATACACCACATTTCAACCATACTTAGTATAAATATAATATAATCGTAAACAGTTTATTAATTTGATTTGCTGCTGCAGTTTGTACAGCTTCATTCAATGTGTTAGAAAGTTATAGAAGTATCCCATCACACATTTTCACCACCCACGTCCATCCACCGTAACCACTATACTTTACTTTCAAGTGCAGGCAAAAGGCTATCTACCACTGCAACCAGTAGTGGGAAGCAGTGGGTGGCTATGGACAAAAGGCTGGACATACATACACACTATTTTCTTTTATATCTGACTTTTTTCCCCCAACTTGAGAAGACTGAGTTTATCATATAGTATTGCAAATCCTTCTTCTCCTATGCAAAAATCAACCAATTGATGCAACAGCATATTTTCAATATCATCTAAAATTGCCATGAGCAAACAACAAAACATCAACCATTTTACTGTGACATAACAGTGTGTATAAATATTTAAGATTTTTTTGTGCGTTTTTCATGTGTAACTGCAAAGCCGGTCTCAAAAAATCGGAAAAAGAGCTTTAATTGTTTTACCAAATTTACCAAAAATTACCTTAACAGCCACTTAACAGACATTTATTACTCTGTTAGCATTTGTGACTATTTTGAGAATATATCGGTTAGTTTTTCCTTTCGCTATTCTATATGTATAAGAAGGTAAAAATCTTCCAAAGATACTTATGACTCGTGCCACATGTTATGCCGGTTTCATTAGCCTACCAACTAAAAAACCCCTTATCGCCTCAAATCCCGTTTAATCCCTACGGCACCACCAATGTATTCCTTCCTAGGGAGGGATAGAAAGCTTATTTAAGCAGACGCCATTGTTCACTCGTACATTCGAGCGCACCTCATTATGTTGGCAATTTCTGCAGAGAAGAATGCCCACTCGTCCACAGATGTTATCAAGGGCTATACAATCTCTGATATGTAGTGGATACTCTTTATCAGTTTTAACTGCCTATATTCCTAAGAGGTCTTATATTGAATCAGTATCCAAACCTAACCTGTTCGCAAGGTCTATCTGTGTGACTCGCAAGAAATAAAAGACTCTAAAAGTAATAAGTCACACTACGCTCTGTTATAATTGCAATGTTAGTGATATGTCCTGAGATATTATAGTTTACAGTTTTTATTGAATCAAAATTGAAAGACTCTAGGTATTCGATAAACACCTCTCTCCAAATGTGATATGTCACAGTAGAGTTTGTTATAAATATGTTGTCTTATTTAGACATTAAATAGCAAATCATTTATTCATACCCTTAATCTTAGGAAGAACAACGCTTATTCTTGATAAGTAAGTAGTAAGAATGACACATTAGTCTAAGAAAAATACATACCATATTCTGGTGATAAATAAAATAAAATTTGTTACAAATTATGTAAAGATGTAAGACAATAATTTCCTCTTATATGTATTTGTTTTTTTCTATCGTTCATCATCATCACCATTACCATCACCATCACCATCATTATTTTGATCATCATCGTTGTCTGAATCATCATCGTCATCATTGTTGGCGGCGTCTTAGTCGCTTTTAATTCATTGTAATTAATAAAGTAAATTTGACCTCATAGTAAAAGATGTGAACAGGCGACAATATAATGAATGAATCTACAATTTTTACACATGAGTACAAGCAGAGAACTAACAAAAGATACAAAAAAGTCAGATTAAGAGAGAGACGGACCGATAGACAGACAGACAGACAGACATACAGACAGACAGAGAAAAAGTGTACGAAATAATATAAGAGTCAAATAAGAAAATGACAAAGTACTAGAACATTTGCAATTAGTATCTGCAAGATACACTTATTCTTAAGCATGCAATGCCCAGCAATGCAACGCAATGAAAAACGCTCATTCGGGCGTGGACATTTGGTATGCGTGTACATCTATTGCAAGTGAATGTACAAGTACAAGTACGAGTATCTATCTATCTATCTTTTTGTATTTTTCTATGTACAATTGACTGTGTATCTGAGTGAGTGCGTGTGTACATATCTTAATAAATGTCTTTTGCAGCAAGCAAAACAAACTGTGCAAATATTTGACAAAATACAACTATAAATATTGCTTAAGAATTAATGCCGTCTCAGTTGAGTCGCTGCAGTTAGACAAATAGACGTGCGCTTATGTTCCTCAAACAACAACAATAACAACAACAACAACGATATAGAGAGTATCTACAAAAGACAACTCAATACAGGGAGATGATAGTATTGTATGATGTTGCCCCTTTAATTGTAAGGCAAGTGGTAAAAAGGTGCGTGTGTTGGCTTCAAGTTGAGGCCAACGTCTCGGTTGATGTCATGATGTTAGCCTTTGAGGAAAAGTGCACAAGTGTGGCTTGACTTTTCTTAAATAAATTTGTATAAATAAATATCATCAACATCATCACCATCATCATCTCATTTAACTGTTTTCTTTTTCTTCAAGTGTTTTTCAAATGAATCTTTGCAAAATTCTTCAATTGGCTCGGTTGCATTTCTATTCATATAAATACAAATATTTTTACTATTTAATACTACAATACTTAGTACAGAGATTATTGATATTGGCTTGCGTTGCATATGTCGATTGGTCACTGTAATTTGTCTATAGGAAATGTGCCTCATCTGATGCTTGTTTATATATGTTTTATGTCACTAGTTAGTTACTTCGTTTATTCATCCATCCAATGTTCGTTTGTCTTATTTGAATATCTTATCTTTTATTTAGCACTTTAGTTTTTCTTTTCTTTTCTTTTCTTTTGTTTTGTTTTCTTAGCATTTGTTCTTTTTCCATCTTTTACTTAGTACCTACTTCAACATTGTTTACTTAGATATATTGTAACTCCCTCTTGTCACCCTCTCTCTCTCTTTCAGTCCTCGTATCTTTTACTTCTATGCCTTTTGTATCTTTTGTATTATGTTGACTTGTGTATTACAGTTAAATAAATAATAAATAAAACAAACAACACAAAGAAAAAATGATGGAAAAGCGTTGAAGAAATTTATTCTTAAATAAATGTTGTAAATTTTTGTGTTGTTTACTTCGAACAGGTAGAGAGACAAACTTTACATAGTACATACTATCTTCTTAAAAGTGCAGATTCAGATGGATCACTGTAAATATTTTTAATAGTTTTTTTAAACACTCATAAGAGCGATATCTGCTTTAATAAAAATAAATTAAAAATGTAAATGAACGTTTCAT
Source organism: Amiota communis (assembly GCA_037043315.1). NCBI lineage: Eukaryota > Metazoa > Arthropoda > Insecta > Diptera > Drosophilidae > Amiota > Amiota communis. Next base: position 235,160 of record JBAMAV010000230.1, read on the forward strand.
AGAAAATCGTTAAAAATTTGGGAAAAATTGAAATTATGTGGAACATGAAAAACAATAATATTAATTACACAGAATGATAGACAACAAAAGAATCTACTACAACACATTGCCCCAAACATTCAAATATAATTTCATACAATTTATAGAACCATAAATGATGAAGATGATGAAGATGATGATGTTGAAAAAAGAAGAAAAACCACAAAAATAACGACATGGAAATGTGCTTCGGCATGAGATGATGTTATAATACAATAATAAGAATAATAATAAAGAAATGCATTGAAAAAACAATACAATACATAGAAGAAAGAAAAGAACAATATTATTTTTTTGTTGTTTTTGTAAAGTAATAAATATTGATATGCATACAACACAGATACATAGATACTTAAGTTCCCTTTTACATTTCTTGATGTTGTTTTCTACAGATTCACTCTTTGTTTTTAATGTACAAATACGCATGCTTACATGCATTCATGTGCATCTATGTGTTTTTCATCTTGTATCTTTAAAGCATTGTAAATGTATTTGTAACTGCATGTCTGTGTGTGTGTGTATATAACTAAAGAAAATGCATTTAATAATTTATAAATGCATTCTCAGCAGATGTGTTAAAATTCGTAAAGTAATAAAATAACAAATCAAACTCTGTAAAGGCAAACAACACTCGCAGTCTCAGTCATAGTCACAGACGCAGACTTCAGACCTCATCATAGTCATAGTCATCGTCATCGTCATCTTGATCATCATCGCCTTCATCTTAGGATTCATCAAACAGACCGATAATGCATGCTGTACTATTATACTACTATTGATGTTGGAGATACATACATATGAATTTATGAATAAATAGGCATCGGGTGAGGGTGAAAATGAAACTGGAAAATCAAAAATTGAAAAAGGAATATGTTGTTGTTTTTTTTTAAATAAAAATAAATATAAAACAAAAACAAAAAGAACTGAAAATAATAATAAATAGTAAAAAAAAAGAAGACAAATAATAAATGATGAATTGAAAATGTTTGAAAAAGTGCAGTCAAACTTCAAAGGCAATGAATGGGCAATGAATGAATGCTAAGCAATCTTTAAATTGTATTTACAGATGTGACTAAAAACGTCGGCACAAATAAATATTTGTAACTAACATCACATGCCGATATTCAATAAATGTTTATCTTCATGTATCTCCATATATGTATATCTCAGTGTGTGTGTGTGTATTTCAATATCTTTGTGAGAGTAAATAGATCTAAGTTTAGGATTTGTTCTTGACTTGATTGGTGATGGCGTTGTACTCCTCGTTTGTACACACATTATTTGGTACTAGGAAAATCTTTGTCGTTTCCATTTTCTATTTTTTTTTTTTTTTCATTCGAATTTCTAGACATAAACAGTTTATGTTTAGATTTATAGGGGGCTGGTTGAGTTATGTTTAGTTTATGCGGCTGATATCAAAGATATTTTCTCATTCTTTAAATATACATATACCACATACTATACTAAATATAATATTTAGATGATAAAAGACAAGACGCCTAAAATGACTGTCAGTTGACTGTCAGAAAGATGTTATTGTTTGATTTAGAGTTGGATGGATTTCCTAATATACATAGGTATATCTAAGATATATTGTGATGTATTTTTGTCCATCTTTATTTACTATTGAAATAGAAAATAAATTTTTAGATACAATTCATTTTAAACTTAGTTTAGTAATTAAGAGTTAACAAAAGTAAGGAAATTTTAATGTACATAATTGGTAGAGACAACCAAACTCTCGAAATGTATCGTTAAATTGGTATTGGATGGGCGACCTTTGATAAAATGAAACACAGAGTTAACACTGATATGTCAATATGTCAAAAAAGAAAAGTCTATGACCAATTGTTGCCTCTTATTAAGATCACATTGCATAATCAGAAGAGATTGAGTAGCAATTTCCGTTCTTTAAAAATAGTAATCAAAGTAACAATTGAATTCTGAAAGGAGACCTAGGGATGTTCGATGTATATCTATATTTAAGCCTCGGTATATCGAATCAATCCGATATAATCGAAATATCAGCTACCGAATACTTATTATCGATATATTTTATTCTCTCCTCCTTTAGATATTTTTAAGAGACAAGATACCAAAGACGAAATTAAAAGATAACCCGCCATTTCATGTAATTTTGCCATTGTTGCCATCGACTTGTGACACGATGCATTGTCTTGGTGAAAGAGCACTTTTTTCTTCATTTGGGGTAGTTTTTTTTCGCACTTTCTTCTTTCAAGCGCACTAATAACGCCATATACTCGTAATATTCGCTATTGATGGTTCTTCCTTTCTCAAGGTAATCGATGAATAAAAAGTTGATAGTTTGTGTATCCTAAAAATCATATGGATTTGTCAATAGTTGGGCACACATCCTACGAATTTATTGAGTAATGTGTTATAAGTCTATAAAATGTGTTGGCAAAATAATCAATTATACATGATTTATCGAAAATATTGATATTTGTTTTCGATGTAGCGCAACATATCGTTAGACAATTTCGATATATCATATCGGAATAAATATCGCTTCCTAAGCAGACCTTGCAGAATATTGGGTGATGTAATGATAAAATGGAAATGACTGGAAACATTATCTGGGTTTTTGTTGCTCGACATGAGATACAAATTTCGTGGACTCTACTATTTTCTCTAAAGAATTCATTGCTATTAGAGAATGTAAATACTCCCATTTAATAAGAATTGTGCCTAATTGTCTTAATTACTGGGTTACTCAATTTGTTCTTTAAACTAAAGTTCAAACATCTGTCACCTTTTTCGAATTGTCCCTTAAAACTTCTTTTCTCATTTAATTCATATTTTAATTCTCAAGAATTCTGTGGGAGTAATATTGTACATACTTGTACACTTCTGTATAGATAGATATACCTGGTAAGTATATTGTGTTTCAATTCTCTGGAAATGTTTTTTTTTTTGTTTTTTTAATTTAATTTTAAGTTTTATTCTCGTATTTGTGTCAAATACTTCGAGACCTTATTATTATGGCTGCTCTCTAATTAAAAACACGCTTGTAAAATATTTCAATTAACTTCAGTCGATTCGAATTGAGTCTACTACTACTACTACAATACATGCATTTTCATTTCAATTACAATTTCAATTTTTAATTTGATTTCATATTTATTTTCTGTTTTGTTTTGTTTTTGTTTTTCTTTTTATTATTTCTACATTTAATTGTTTCTTCATCATCAATGTGGAGACATAGCGACGACGACTACGACGACGACGAATATACGACAAAGTATCAATTTGATTTCAACGCCTTTTGACGACTTTAATTAGAAAATGTTTTATTTTTTCCATTCCAATCCAACTTAATAATAATAATAACAATAATAATACACAGACGATGTTAGTATGTATGTATATAAGTACAATGTGTGTGTATCTTGAAAGCATATTAGTTTTATTAAATTATTAAGAAATATAATTCCTTCTTTCGTCTTGTATTTATTCCCTTCCCATGTATCTTTGCTAGCCGGGTCATGAAATAAACAATTTTCATTTTTTATGAATAAAACAAAACAAAAAAAAACAAAAAGAATAATATAATAATAAAACCAAAAACAATTAAAGAAAAAATTATTACAATAAGAAATAGAAACAGCAACAACAACAACAAACAATAAAAAGTAATTACATACATTGAAATGCATAACAAAAAAAATTAATAATAAAGAAAAAAAAAAGTTTATAATTTCTATACGGCGCTATAATTAAAAAATAAAATAATAATAATAATAAAGAAGGAAGAAGCAGAAGAAATAATACTCGTATTATGATAAAAAATATATAGACACATTTATTCATATGTGTATTAGGTACACCAGCAATAAAATATTATATACTAGACAAACATCTGTAGATACTCCACACAACACAACACAACAAAACACAAGACAAGACAACAAAACACAGTACAATACAACTAAACAATAAATTATTGTATTGTACTTAGTTTTTTATAGTTTTAATTAATGGTTTTTTATTGTTATTCTTTTTTATTGTAGTCATCATCACACATTCATAGATACAACGTACGTATGAATGTAGATACGTAATTGTATTGTACATTTAGGGCCTTTTCTTTATAACGGTGGTCTTAGGTGGTGGTTGGCGGTAACATACTCGTACTACTAAGTTCAAAACCATATCAAATAAAAAATTCAACTAAATTCATTTAAATAAGTGACTTGTCTTATTTTTTTTTTTGTTTCTTTATTTCTTCTCTTCTCTTCTTTTCAATTGTCTTTCATCTTTGTTTCATTAAATTTTGTTATCATTATTATAATTAATTTTTATTTATTGATATTTTTTTTGTAATTAACAAAAGAAATCATTATTGGTGATCAAAAAAATGTGAAATTGAGAGAAATCTGGAACATGTTATCGTTTCCTTGATGTATGTCTGTATGTCTGTTAGTATAGATTACTTTTCATTATAAATCATAGGCAATAAAATTTCATAAAAACTAAATGTAATAATAGAGAAAATAAATTTGAATTAATTTAGTTTTCACTAAAACATGAGTCATACCAACTATGTACATATTGTACATATTGTAGCGTTTTTTTTTTTTTGTAAAGAAATTATTAGTTTTAACAGTGATTTTAGGATGAGAATGCATTAATTTTGTTCTAGCTGTTTATTAATAGTATATAATTTACACCAGAAAACATTTATTATTATGAAATTTCATACAAATTTTATCGTAAATATTAATTTGGTTTTCACTTAAACATGAGTCATACCAACTCTAGTATTTCACCATAAAAAAATGATTAGTTTTTGTTAAAATTTGAGAATGAGAAGTTTGTAACGGAAATTTGGAAACAATGTAGTATTATTAAATGTACATTTATCCAAGATTAACTTATGCATGTTTTTTAATTTGTTTAATGTAACGGTTATTTAAATTAGTACCGGCTCACATAATTCATACCACATTTTATTGTCATATATTTGTAATCATTTGCAATGCTTTTACCGACCTATTCTCATGACGATGATAGAGAAGTTGTTTGTCTGTTAACGCCTAACAGAGTGGTTATTGACTGTTAATGGCTGTTTGCGATGACAACCGTTTGTTTTTTTGTCATCTGCTGCCTAGAAGGTGTCAGTTTGTTAGCATAAAAAAATATTAAATTTGTGTGCACTGTTATAGAGATAAAATCAGGCATTTCATCTTAGATTCCGATGTCCCCTAGGAAACACAAATTTTTATTTTTTCAAGTATTCATTATTTTTAAAATATTTAATATTGCACACATAATTTTGTTTTCTTCTAAGCTGGCACGCCTGCATAAACTGAATTTTACAGACTGGCAACATACACTTTACAGACTGATTTTAAAAACAGGTTTTATTTAGAGGTTCTTAAAAACGCTTTTTAATTTTCATAATCAGAATCATTGTATTTTGACATATCCAGAATTCAAAAATTTTCTTTGAGAGATTTTACTGTCAGTGTCGTTTTAATTTCTGTAAGCGAAAGCGGTACAAGCGTTCTGTCTACATGTGTGTTGCCAAAAAGTGAAAAAAAAAAACCATGGCATCTTTATGTGAGATGAGTGCACTTTAAAATGACAAAATAAAAATTTAATACTTCTAAATCTTTGGTTTGAAAAGATCAAATAGCGATTGTTGTCAGGGTTGAAACTTTATTATTGCCAAGGTTGTACAACGTACACCCATAGTTGGCTGCGTAGAAGCGTATGAAAGCTTTGGATGTTCCCGAACTTGCTGCGTCACCAACAATTATTTTGTTTGTAAGAACTATGAATCCAAAAAATGAACCCTCTCCATTCAAATTTTAATTATTTTAAGGCAAAAATTTGTTTTTTCCTTTTTTCAAAGTTTTTCTCAATGAAACTTATGAGCCAAAGATGACTCTGTGCCCAAACCTGACAGTCTTCCCCTATGTAATTCATTTCTAAGCTTTATGATAAAATTGATTACAATGATTTATGTATAAAGAAATATTGTGAAATATTTTGATTTCACTAATGTTATGTGTACTGTGTAGTTTGATTTCCTGATTTTCTTTACCCATTCTTTTGCTTAGTAAAAATATGGATTTTCGTATTTGTTATTTGAAAATTCAGTGTTTGAGTCAAATTTTTCCAAACATTATAAGTTATTCATATTTTGCAATAAATAATATCAACCATATCAATTTCCATCTAAAAATTTATGATAATTATGAATAGCATATATTTTAAGTTTCTTCTTATCTTAAATCTTATGAATTTCATTACTGTTAAGAATTCACTCCATTCTCTTAGTACGCCCTCCGAATCACCTAGAGAGTTACAATAAACATACATACATAGTATTACATACATAAGTAATTATATTTTTTTTTTTTTATTTTGTTTTCCGCTTTTCTTCTCCGCTTTCTGATTTTCGCATTGTCATGATGACATGGTCATACTACAATACATTAATAAAGCAACTACTACTACCTCAACCAAACTATGTATACCATATAGAATTATTATATTCATAAGTGAGTGAGTGAGTGAGTGAGTGTACTGCATATTGGGTCAGACTGAAATTCTGACATTTCAATGTAATAATTAATGCATTATTTCGTAAAAATATAATAATTTATATAAAAAATCATACAGAGACAGGAAATTAAAAGTATAAGTTGTGCCCCATGTAATTAAAATTGAAAACGATGAAAGAAAAAGAGAAATATTATACTTGTAGTTTTTCACGTAAATGAATGAAAATGCATTAAACTAGAGAAATGCAATTACAACTACAACTACAATTTCATAAAATACACACTCTCACAGATATAAGTACATTACATTAAATAAAGAATAAAAGAAAGAAATCAACTAAACAATTTTATGAATGAGATGCATTTTATTTTTGTAGTTGTCATTTCCTTTCTTCCTTTTGTTTAACAATCAAATCAATTTTTTCCACTTTTTAAATTTGTTCCCCTACAATATTTGTGCATGCTATTCAAATGCACTTCGTTTAAATGTATGTATATACCTTACAATCAATCATCTTAGTCATTACTATACTATAATGGAATCAGCATTGCACTCTAACATTGTTATACCATTCATGGGGATCTTCAGATTCCAATAACATCAAATGAAATTGGTAGATTCAGTAGAAGGTATTTAGTGGGATTTGGGGCCATTGAAATACTGTATTTATCAGTCAATTTTGGACCAAAAAATTATATGAAATAGTGTATTCAAAGAGTCGAAGAAACTGATTATATTATAAACAACATCTTTTTTATAGTTTTTCTCAACTTTAATTTCTTTATTTTCATGCAAATCAGTTGAAATTTGTTGTAAGAAAAAGAAAAAAAATAGACAAATTTACATTTTAATTTTTTCTATTATTTTTTAATTCAGTTTTCCGTTTTGTCGTCTGTCTTTGTGTAGACTGTATCTAAATATAAGATGCGGCGGCATTTTATTTCTTGTTTCAATAATTTCAAAATAAATATTGTAAATTTTTTTTTTAATGATTTTTTGTTGCTTTTTTTGTTAATTTTATTTTACATTGTGTGAAACCTTCTTTCTCACAATATTTCTTCGTTTGCTTTTATTTGAATTTTTCTGTCATTTTTCATTTGTGTTTTTGTTGTTGCTTTGTGTTTAAATAAAAAAGTTATTAATAATTTTTATTTAAATTATTAACATTTTATTAATCAAAATTTGTTACACGTGCGTACTGATTTTCTTTGTTGTTGTGTTTGTTTTTTTAATTTTAATTATTTTTTTTCCCCCTTTTTGTTTTTGTTTATTTTTTGCTTTTTAACAGCTCGTTTTTGTTGTTGTTGTTTCGTTGTCGATGATTTGTAATTTATTTGCATTAATTATTATTATTAAAAGTTTTATTTGCTCATTCGCGCATTTTGTACGCAAGCGCAAATATTTCAGTCTTCTGTGAATGAGAAAAAGATACTTCGAAGAGAAAGAGAGAGATGAAGAGTTAAGAAATGTTGAACAAACATTTTTTCGGAAACAATTATTCAAAGAAAACAGATTAATATATTTTTTTGTTCTATTTTTATACGATCTGTAAATTCTAATAAAGAATTTCACAAGTTTTCTATAAAAAGATACTTTTTGTTATACACTTCATGCTTAGTTTAAGTGCAGTTTTACATTATCTTAGTGTTTTATTATAGTACATACATATGTATATGAGGCAATAGATTCATCATCGTGAATGGGAATCAATCAAAGTTTGATTCTCCCTTAGTTCTTGAGACTACAGAACCTTAACAATAATACCAACATTAATCCTTTTACTTAAACAGACAGTCTCCTATGGACTAGTATATTAAGCTGATTTCTTTTTAAAAATATTTAACTTAGAACTCTTGTAGAACTGATTCTATGTTATCGTCAATAGACATCCACAGTTTAATGAAGTATACTTAAGAATCGGGGATGTTGAATGTAAGGTTGTATTCTTGTTTTAAATTAAATAATTTAAAATACACATTCTTAATTAGAAGTAATAGTTAAATAAGTAAATAAAATCTATAAATCAAAATTCTAAATGAAGACATTAACAAATTTATTTTGTAAACATTATAAAAAAATAATTTGTATTTTTAAATGCTACCTATTTTTACTAAGAAGCAAAATTTAAAGGTATCATATGATAGACTCTAGTAGATGCATGTCTGATAATAACTATATACTTATTCTAACAAAAAAAAATAAGTGAATACAATAACATTTAATATTAAAAACATATTAAATAATACTAATAAAGTATTTAATATTAAAAAAGAAATCGAACAAAGGCCGAGCAACAAGTTACTCGTTTAAATTAGCATTAAGTTTAGTATGAAATATGAGATTTAATCTTATTAAATAAATAAAATAAATAAAAAAGAAATCAACATCAAAATGATGATGATCATGATGAGTTTGAACAACAAACACAGAATGTGCTACACTAGGAGATACTCAAGAAATATGAGTAAAAATATAATAAAATAATAAAATAAATTTATTAATAAAAATAAATTAAATTTTTATGAGTGCGTGTGCGTGTATATGTGACCGTCTTCTCTTCTCAATGTCTATTTTGTATGCCTCTTCAGTGCAATAAAGTAATAAAACTTAATTTATTTAAATTCAAAATAATCTGGAAAAAAACGCAAACCTTAAAAAAATTGAGAGAAGAAACACATTGGTTTCAAACATTTTTATACCCTTCACACTTTGAGTAATGTCATCATACAAGCATGATGTTTGTAACGTTTTTAAAGAGTATATATTTAGAATTCTTTATACTGTAAATTCTAATTTGTACAATACATGTAAGATTATTTTAAGTTATTCATTTACAAAACTTTACTTCGAAGAAAACTTAATAATGTTAAGTGATGCTTGCGATAAAACGAGACTATTATTAAAACGCGTGCGACTCCGAAGCCGACTCAAACAGAAAAAGCGAGGAACCTTGAGCAAGTGTTGGCAAGCTCGCTTTCCTGTCCTCATCTGTTCGTTGGGGTTGCCACAGGATTTTCTAGGAGCTGCCAACGTACTCCACAGAGGGCTGCCACATATATATCATTAATAGTATGTTTGTCTCTCCAATTTGCAAATTACCGACTCTCAAGCAGCTTTTGATCATTCACAATATCTTAAGTTTGAATGGGCCTTAGTCAGTCAAGGTATCTATTGTTGTTATTAGATTTAGAGTAATTTGTTATGTGAGGCTTAGATTAAGGGAATGACAGGAACTAGAAATCTCGCTTCTGCGATCCAAATTGGGCCTATTGTAACATCTAAACCGTGAATATTTTTGAAGTTTTTACATATTTCAATATGTGGTAAATTGGATTGAACAACTTCTAATAATTTAGTTTAAGAAGTGAGTCTTCCACTTAGAGTTCCATGATTACTAGAAGAGATAGCCTCCCATTTAAGGTTAATTAAACTTTAATAGTTAGAAATAAATTCACTTAATGAATTCAAATGATTTAAACTAGAATGTATTTAAAAATTGTTGGCTTTATAGTGTCAGTTGAACATTGAATTAAGGTACTATATCCAAATTTACTGATCAACATTTCATTTAAATAAAATTTTGGAAAATTGTTTTCAAATGTGAAGGTTATTTTATATTAAGTGGGACTGCATTAAATAATATATTTATTTTTTTTATATATTTTTACCCCATTTTATCAGGAAAACAAAAATTAAAAAAAAATATAATTTATACAAAATAAGAAAATAATAAAAATAGAAAATAAAAAGATAAATTAACAAAGCGATATACCTTTTTTTCGTATTTTGTATTTTTTATTTTATTTTTTGTGAACATGAAAAATCAAATAACACAATGTTTTAAAAAGAAAAAGAAAATAATATAATAAAACTAAAACGTGTCTGCATAAATTAATTAATAAGTCAAAATTCGAACGATTAAGCGAATGAACGAATGAACAAACAAATGAACGAGCGAATGAAAAAACGATCAAATGAATTGCGGATAAATGACAACAAAACAAAAATGATATAATAAAATAAATTTAAATTTATTTAATGAAACAAAATCAAAAAAAAAAAAAAAAAAATATAAATAAAATATTAATACAAAGATACCCACGAAGATCAAATACATACGAGGGAAGTTCCAGAAGAAACCAAATAATTCATTAAATCATATTCTATACTATTGCTTAATGAAGGACTCCTTTCAGATCGATTAATTTTTTATAATGCTGATCAATAGTTTTCTTCAAGCTGCTTAAAATATTGATCAGTCCTCATCCAGCTTTTTATTGTTTGTCCAGTACTCTATTGAACTCTCTATATCTTAAGTAAAAATTGAATAAAATATATATATGTGAAAAAGTTTCCATTAAGATGTATAAACAAAGAAGTCGATTTCCTTAGAATAAACTTTAGCTAAGCTAATTGTATTCAATGCTCAACTTACTTAACATATTTAAATTCACTATTGATAAATGCCTTGATATTATACCAAGAAACGTTATTCAACAAGATTGGTAACTTCTACTTCAGTAATCCATTCGGATACTTTAGGAACAATCCTCGTATGAGGCTATACCACCTAATCTGACATCTGTGTTTTGTGTCTGTTTCTTTGGCTTTGTATCTGTTTGACTGTATGTCTTCAGCTGTGTGTAGTAGCGTCGTTTCGGTTCGTTGCTGACTAAGAAAGGAAATAAGCCAAATTATATTTTTATATATTGAACTTAAAAATATTGTATTTAAGTCAAAGATGACTCAGCGATAATTCTGCATAAAGTATCGGAAGAAGTTTGTGACTTTGCCTAATTTTTTTTTTTTTTTTGTGAATATTTCACACACACTTAAAAATACATTCAATATTGTTGATGTTGATATTGGTGATGGTGTTGTGTTATTGTTTGTAATAAATAAAAGGATCAGATTAAGGCATTTTGGTATTATTCGCTTCATAAATCTTTAATTTGTTTTTATTTATGATAAAAAAGTACCGTTAATAGCAATAAATTGTGTATTATATTTTTGTTGTTTAAATCGAAATTACGAAGAATCTTTTTTAATGAAAATGAAATGTTCTTTGAAAGATAAAATAAACATTTAATCGAGATAAATACAAAAGATATAAAACAATATCAGATACCCTGTACCACCAATAATAATGAAGTTTTAGAGTGAAAAAGTTTATCACATAAAAGATCTTCATGTGATGTGCTCTATTAGCAAATGATATTTTAAAAATTCTCCAAAAATTAGTTCTCTTAATTCTATTTGTTACAAACACTTGCCAAAACCTAATACACCTTTTAAAAAACACATGGGCTAAAGAACTTGAGAAGTATAAATATTGCAGAAACAAAATATTTATAAATAAAAGTGTCACATGAACACACCTTAGTCAATTGTATTTTTATTTAATTTTCGATTGCTTTTTCAATTATTTTCAAAAGTGTTTGAATATCGTGTATATAAAATTTATTTTTGATATTTTTAGAAAAGTATTTAAACAAAATATATGTGAATAATTATTTATCTATTAAAAATTCTTCACTCATGTCTCAAGTAAACATCGTTAACCATATTCCACTTGAATGTGATACATTATACAATGTTTAGATGAAATACTCATATACTCTTGATCTGCGTCTATTTAAATTTTATTTAATAAAAAATTAATTGTATATGAAAGATGTATTGCAAATTTGCAATCTTTTGAATGAATTTCCTTTGATTGTAAGTACAATACCATATATAGTTAAAAAACTTATTTGACTCAAATCATTTGAGCAAGCATCTTTCTTGGATAAGCCTTGGTCAACAGTCTTGAATATATAAAACTTGATAAAAGGTAACACTTTCTAGTTTTTAGAATAGTAGAGATGATTATAAAATGCAGAAGAGATGTTATTTGTTCATAAAATAACACAAATATATATGTTTGAAGTTATATTTACGATTAAAGGCCCTTTAAGCGATCAGTTCAGTCTCAATCCGGACTTTATCCGAATCGATGACAGAAAAGTGGACTGATGGATCAGATAATTTATCAGTCCATCGATGACATATCGATTAATGTAAACAAGTAAACAAATGCAAGTGGCTGTAATGAAATTAATATGTATGCTATGGATCATGTGTTTATTTTAAAGTTTATATATGTCTATAAAAGTTATCCTTGCTTATGGGATAAAAAAGATGCACGTTACCAGAACGGTAACAAAAAAAGAAATAGAAAAATACCAGCAGTATGACAAAAAGACTAAAAGGCGATGCTTCTAAGCAAAGATCCTTCCTTACAATATACATGCGGCAAATAATTTCTTTTAAAAAGCCAAGCTTGCTGGTAAGTAAATTAATTTTCCCCACCGGGTCAGAGACAGATTTAACTTGTTAATTTTGTTATAAGCTTTATTTTATACATTATTTCTTTTCTTATGCTATTTTCCTACTTTAAGTTTAGTATTATATAGATTGACAACACTAAAAATTTGGACTGATCGTGTAAAAACAAACATTTTATTAGTCCATTTCGATTTCTGAAGCGATTACATGGACTGAGACTGAACTGACCGTCTAAAAGTCCTTTGAAAAAGAGTTGATATAAAATCGTTCCAAGTTTTTAGTAAAATGTGTCAAATTAGCCCAGTTGTTATTTGAGTTTCTTAGGTCTGTCAAGATGATGGTGATTTACTATAGCTTATTGGCATCTTTCTTTATGGTGTGAAAATCAATATGCGTCAGTAGAATGTTCAATTAAAATTTTTATGGTAGTTCAATTTATTTTGGCATAGACTGAAATTATAAGAGATTATGATTTTTGAGTAAATTTTGAAATGAATAATAAAAAACAATTTTATAAATGTGATGTTTCCAACTAATACAATAACACAGAGTATTGAAATTAGATATTCCCTCTGTTGATACTTTTTGATTATGTTAAACAATTTTATTCATTTTTATTAACAATTCTTCAAAATATAAATTCAATATTAAAACCATAATGCATTTAAGTAATACATAATAAAAAATGTAAAAAATCTATAAGATTTTATTATTGTTTTTTATTATCAGTCTCAGCCTAAGCAACTTGGTTAACTCCTGCCTGCAATGGCATCTTTCTTTAGAATTTCCCCCGTTTTTGTTTCTGAGTCACTATCACTACACCAATACTGTTATGTGTATTTGTATTTGTGTGCAATAAAAATATTATAACTTTGAAGAATAAAAATAAAAATAAAAAGACAAGACAATGAATTATGACTAAAAATAAAATTAAGAAGAAAACAAATAAGAAAAAATAGAATAATAATAATAAAGTTTTACCACTTTACGTTTGTTTGCACTAAAATTATTAAAACTTATGGCTTTATCTTCATTTTCATCATCATCTGCATTATCTTCACCATCTTCACCATCTTTACTCTCCCTCATCTACTTGTATATCATTGACTTTATTTGATGCCCTCTCTTTTCCCTGTGTGTTTTTGTTTATTAGGCGTAAATTTAAAATAAAGATACATAAAATGAGAGAAATACTTAGTTCAAGAAATGATGTTAAATAAATAAAATAAAAATAATAATAAAAAAGTAAATAATAATGAATGAAAGAAAAAAAAACATCAGAGGAAACAAAAACAAAATTCATTAAATAAAGTTTATTAGCATGAAGGCATGAGGTGCGGGTAAATAATGAAACAAAATGAAATAGAAGGAGAAAAGATGAGGAAAGATAAATAGATAGAGAATGAGAAGGAGAAGTGGGAGGTGAGAGGTGAAGAAGAAATAAGCGTGCGCTAAGATGAAAATAAGTAGGTACAAAAAGATACAACATACAATTTGATCTCCTCATGGATTATTACTTGTGATTCGTGCGACAAGTTGATAAATAGACAAATATATCTACAACACTATGTTAAAATGCAATGCCATACTTGTAGTACTTGATGTATTTCTCATTGTATGTCACATCGTGAGTTGGAAAACTTCATACCAACCAACCAACATAAACAAGTATCTGCTTTAGTTTAACTTTGTTGGGTTTTTTCTGTTATATTTCTTGTGTAAACAAACAAAAAGATGGTGACGATTTCTCAGTTTTATTTAATGTAAGTATTTGTGACATGCTTTATTTAGTTTTGAAATTTATTTGATTTATTTCCCATTTTATATTGCGCTGTCCAAAAATAAAACTTATTATTTATTTTTTTCAGCTTGATGGTTGTTTAATTTTAATTTTTTCTCCTTTATTTATTTTATTAATTCACGCGTTGTTCATGCATTTCTCCTCTGCCATCTTCCTCATCTTTTCTCATTCTTTAACTTTTCTTATAAGTAATTTTACCTTTTGAAAAAATAAATATAAAAATAAATATAAATTCAAAATAAATTAAAATGAAATGAAAATGATTCACTTATAATAATAAATCTCTGCCTTTGCTCTTTAAGTTTTTTTTCTTATTTCTTTTTATTTGCTTTATTAATTTATTTTTAGTGTTTATGTAATTCACTTTTGAAGTTGATTTTTGTTTTTGGCAGAAAGAAATTTTTTCAATCGAAAATTGTTTATAATTACAAAGAGGGAAAAACAATTAAAACAAAACAAAAAACAATATACTTAACTTTATAAAGAAAGCAAAGAACTGCGGAATTTTTTAATTATTTATTTTATTATTGTTTATTTTTAAATGGGATACAGACAATTTCCTGCACTTAAATTTACATTAAGAATAAATTCATGAAAAAAAAATTTAATAATAATTTTTCTCATACTTAATTCTATACTTATTTTTCTTCTCAATTGAAGATTTTTGTTTATATCTACCCATAGAAATTAATTATTATATTATTTTAAATAGATTTTTTTCTTAATATGAGTAAACAAATACATTTTTCATCATGGAAAAAAAGTATTAAAAATTGAATGAAAAAATATTAAAAATAATAAAATTAATTTATGTGCTTTAATGGTTTTTTTAAAATTATGAACAATTAATTTTAATCAAGATTAACTGGAAAATATTAGTAACATATCTTTTATATATAAATCCAAATAATTATAATTAATTTTCTTTTTTCTTTATTTTATTTTCAGGTGAGTTTCTTGATGCTATGACACTAAGGAAAATTATTTTGATTTCATTTTTAAAATGTTGGTAAGCAATGAAATAGAATATTATACAAATATGTCCCCTAAGACTAGTAATTTGAAAGCAAAAAACCTTTTAATGAAGAATTGATGCACAAAGTTTAATAAGAGCATTGAACTTCATGAGATTCTTCTATACTCTGAAGGACTTTCAAAATTTAAAGACTTCAGACTTTCATACTCTAATAAATCCCTCTCTTTTATTGTGAATGATGAAAATGAATATTATTAATATAAGTTAACATCCAATAATCTGCACCTGAATAGTGTTACTGCAGCAGCATTGAAAATCAAGCGGTACTGCAGTAGCATTTGAATACAAGCGGTACTGAAGACGCGCTTGAAAAAAAGTGGTAACTCGGCAGCGCAGTCGTCGTTGCTCATATTGCTTTATATTGCGTGGTAGGGCAGATGAAATAGTTAGTCTGAAGTGCGTGCCCTCCTTCTCTAATTTGTAACATCGCAGGAACTAAATGAACATAGTGTAGCCATCTGGAATATTCAGATTCCACCGGTCTGAAGGCAATTAAATGCACATTGCTAAATTCAGATTCCATTAGTTTAATTCCAAATAAACCTATGCATAGAGTGCAGTCCTCGAAATTAACTAGTTAATTTATATACTATTTTTACAGATTAGTGCAATAAATTTAGATTTTATTTAAGATTACAAATAGTACTTGTTTTATATAGAATTATTATTATCATTAATTGGAAATTTATTATTAATTAATTGTGTTATAGTAAGAGTAGCTAAAAACTAAAAAAAAAAAAAACTTAATTAGAGCGTACGATTTTATGATATATTCAAATTCGAAAAGGACCTAATAAAGTTGGAATTATATTAATTCCTCAACCTTTTTGTGATGCAATTAAATTATTAACTAAAGAACAAACTTATTCTTTATTATCTAATTTTTTAAGATATTACGAGTATATGTCTCCAATTTTTTCATTGTTTTTATCTTTAGTTCTTTGAACATGTGTGATACCATCTTTTGTGAAATTATATTCTTTTAATTTAGGATTATTATTTTTTCTCTGTTGTACTAGATTAGGAGTATATACAGTTATGGTATCTGGTTGATCTTCTAATTATGCTTTATTAGGTGGTTACTTGCAAAAGCTCAAACTATTTCTTAGGAAGTTAGTTTAGCATTAATTTTATTATTCTTCATTTATTATTATATCTTTAATTTGATTTACAACTTCTTTAGCTAAAACTAATCGTACTCCATTTTATTTTTTGTCTGAATTAGTTCCAGGATTTAATGGAGAATATTGAATTGGAGGATTTGCTTTAATTTTTTTTAGCTCATGCGATTTAAGTATCTGAAAAAATTAGAAAAAAGAATCTTATTTTTATATCGGTCATTCTGAGAATCTTTAAGGAATCAAATAAATTTATATATTTTGAATAAAAAAATATGTTTAAGGTTTAATTCAGCATTATGTATTCAATTAACTCAGTACCTTCGGTTTTGACAAATTTTGAGGACAAAAAGTCAATTTTAATGTGAATAAAATTTTTAATTAAATATTAACACACACACTATTACCACTTTCCTATACATTATGAAATATAACAGTATAATTGTACTATATGTTTGTGTTGGTGCTTTTCCTTTATAAAAAAGTAAATGAAGCCATGACAACAGCAACCAACTCATGCATCCAAGCGACTAACAACAGTATCAATATATACAATTTTGTAGAATGGAGTAAAGTGGAGAGAAGTGAAGTGAAGTGAAGTGGTTTTGGTCAGTCATTGGAATTGCATTTGCAATTTGGTTGCATTTCCAAATGACTTTAAATTCATTGACGATGACGACAACGACAATGAAAACGAGACGGTGAACAACTTCGTTGGTAGTAATCGCTAATTAGAAACGCAATTTGGTGCTAATGCAAAATTAATCCTTGTGTATTTCTAATTATTTTAGAAATCCACAATCGAAATCAAACCTTTACTGCACAAATAAGTAAACACAAGTATTAGAATAGTATAATAACGCGAATAACTTGGACACACACACAGACAATTCTTCCTTGACATACTACTACTATGGAAGAGTATCTAAGATATATATATTTAATGCTATTTATATACATACATACATTCGAATAATACATGCATGGACTGTGATATGTGTTTGTTATATGTGGTATACTCGTATATACAATAAAAGAGTCATTAATAGCTAAAATATTGAATTGCATATACTTATGTGCGTATATCAGATACATTTGTGAGAGTTTGTGTATTTAGATACACACAGATATATACACATACAATTGCCACGTTAATTATAATGATTATTATCTTAAGCATCGCGCGCAAAGATAGAAAGACAGACAAATACATAGATACACATACTCGTATAAATGATATAAGTAGGTACATAGAGAAGTAGTCAACAACAGACAAAACCTTAGCCAAAACCAAAAGCTAAAGCCATAACAGTAAGATAGACAGATACACCAACCGACCGACCGACCGACAGATAGATACTTACTTATAGGCAGACAGCTAGAAAGACGAAGGGGCATATATGATAGAGTAGGAGATAATGTATGGTATTTCAATCCGTTTTCGACTAAATCAATATTATGCCTGGTTAATAAGGTGTTGCCGCAATATTCAGATACATCGGTACATTCATATGTTTGTATGTATGTAATAAGTATCTAGTCATGCCTGGCTGATATATGCTTATGTATCTGTGCATGGTGGTGGTGTGTGCGTATGTGTTAATCTATTTGTGCCTGTTTATTTGTCAGTTTTGTCTATGACTTTCAAAACAGATTTGGTTGTCGGACTCACTCAGCTTTTGACAGTTGGTCAGTTAGTAGTAGTTAGTAGCAGTGGTTCGGTAAAGCCTAGAGCCTAGAACCTGCATAATATGACTGCGTGCGTGTGACAAATGTCAGTTGAAGTTGTTGTAGGAAACTACTCATAAAAGATGCATGTAACAAATATGACTGTGACTATGAGTCAGTCATTCAATGGTTAGTTAGTTGTGTGTGTCAAAAATGGAAACTTCGACTTCACAAGCAACTCGAAAACATGGAGATAATACAATACAATATCAATAATACCATAATAATAAGATACAATTGAAATACATACATTTATGAAGGGTGATAGAGTGAGAGAGAGAGAGTGAGAGGGGGAGCAGAGGCAACAAGTTTGATTGAAGCTTTTAAACTATGCATTTATATATATTTAATTTATATTAATTACGCATATGGAATCAAACACCCCCAAAGACACATGAGTACATACGAGAGTAGTGAATCCTTTGTAGGATAAACTTGGTTTAATGAAATTATTATTGCATAAGCCTAGGAGCAAATATATGAATAGCTTTTTGTTTTTTTTTATTAATTTTAGATATAAGAAGCCACTTAATAAATTTGATAGATATTTTTTTATGCATAAAATATATACACTTACACACACACACAGAGATAGCTAAAGCAGCAGTAGTCATTCTATGCCTCCTAACCTTTTCTCCCAGTTGTATGCAACTCAAATAGACGTCAGTCATCCAGGACACAGACTCAGCTTGAGCTTGGAGCTAAAACCAAACGAAACTAAACCCATCCCATCCCATCCCAACTCAACTCAACTCAACCAAATGAAACCAAACGGAGCCAGTTGAGGCTTTTATTTGTCTAGCGCTACACCGAGTCTGAGTGTTTGATTCTATAGACACACACATGCATTCATGCATACATATATTTACCTATGTGCATATGATGTTAGTTCTACACACATCCATCCAGATAGAGCGAGAGAGGCTCACTTACCTAGGAGAAGTGAAAATTCTATTCAAAAAATTTAATGGCATTTTAAATAAGAAATTACTCAACGCTTGCATATTTTATAAGATTTTGGGTGGACTACTCTACTAGAGTTGCTGTTGCTCTTTGATTCTCAACGTAGCGCTTCATGAGCGTTTTAAGCGCGAGCACGCGACTCGAGTTCATACACTTGCATCTCCAACAACCAAGCAACCAACCATCATGGGTTTGGTTACTTCCACTGACTTTAACTTGGCTTGGCTTGCCCCAACTGAGTTCAACTCGACACAATTCACAGAGTCTCAACTGTACCGAGTATAACTTGGCTTAGTATCGGTTCAGTTTTTCCTCTTTTTATATTTTATTATGTTATTCTTTTAATTTTGTTGTTCGTTTCTTCTTTTATGGCATCACTTTATAATGAGTTACCCCGTTTTTCTGTATTGTCAGCTCCCAAAAGTATGCAATGCATAGGACAAACTGGATTGAGCAACTATTTTTTTATATGATAATGCATGATATTTTAGTTGTGTTCACGATGATTAATTTTGATTGATCTTAGGTAGCCTTGTGTAGGGTATTCTAAAGAATAGAAAAGGAAAAAGTTGTCACCAGAAATAAATAAAAATGAAAGCAGTTCTAGCGCTTTTGGTGTGTTTGGTTCTTAAAACTCAAACAGAGACACATGGACACCAAAGGTAAACATTAAGACACACACACACACAAACAATATTATGATATACAGATGCATTTCATTTACACATACTCATACTTATTCTTGTATAAAAATATCTATGTGTGAGTGTGTCATTGTGAGTTACTTGTGCATAGCTTTAGATTTTCTAAGTAAAATACATTGGCAACTCATTTAATATTTATATCTCTCTAAATATTAAATATTATTTCAAGGGTTTATGCGCTACAAACGAGCGAATAAACGAAATGAATGAAAGAATGCAAGAATGCAAGAAGCAAAGAATCAACGAACCAACGAACCAACGAACCAACGAACCAACGAACGAACGAATGAAGGACTTAACAAAATGTATGAAGAAGCAAAAAGTAGACATAAAAGTCAAATGCAAAATATAAGAAAATAAAATGCCTGCTTACCTTTTTATCCACCTTTGAATCACTTGCCTGCCTGCCTGCCTTATGTCACTCATTCATTTTCATGCAGTTTTTGCGTAGTTCATAGACACACACACACTCATATATATATATATATATATATATATTACCACATTGCGTGTATGTGTGTGTGTGTGTGATCTTGTTGTGTGTTCATTCGCTCTTTTATTTTATTCATGCAATTCGTTGCATGAATGCATGCATTTAGTAGTTAGTTGTCTTGCCTTTTATGAGTATCTATGGGTTGGTGTATCTAAATTTCAATCTTCTATGCATGTGTGTGTGTGTGTGGTATTCATTTTATTTTGTATATATGCAAGTGAGCGAGTGTGTGTGAGGGTAAAATTTGTTGTAAGCCGCAAGGCACTAAAATTTATTTTGCGAACACACAAAAATTTTTTATGCTAAGGCAGCGGAAACGCATTCGTACTAGATACACACACACTCACCCATAGATAGACTTTTACCCCAGTAGTCAATGGTGGATGTCCCTGTGTGTGTGTGTATAGATATAGATATATCTTTGTGCGTATGTTTGGTGCTGTTAGTGCTTGTGAATAATTAATTTTAACATTTTCGCGTTGCACTTGCTTCATGTTGCTGCAACTGCGTTGCAATAGCTTAAACTCATTGTTGTTGTTGCTGTTGTTGTTGGTCAGACCATGTTGTACAATATTTCGTATTCCTTGCTGTCCTTGTTGTTATTGTTGCTGTTGTTCTTGTTATTGCAGTTGGCTACTGCCTCGATAATTCCTTACCTCAAAGTTGGCAATAGCCTAAACCAAAATGTGTTTTGTGTATATTTTAGTTCTCATCGATTCGGAATAGTAGTATGTCTGTTCTATTGATTCTCTCTCTTTTCAAATTGTTCTTCATCTCACTTTAACATTTGTTAAGTTAAGGGGGTCACCCATTAAAATATATAGATCAGTAGTTCTTAAACTAAGCGCAAAACATATTGGTAAGTGTGAAAAGGTTGGCAATGCAATAGAAATAAATATTGGTCTTTGATTTTTTAGTTCGTATCATAGGCTGGGTTGTTAAAATTACATGTTTTGTAAGATGTGTATGTAATATACGTAGAAAACGTAACATAAGTAAGTAATTTGTCTGAAACCTCGTGCATGTAACATACTGCTAACTGCTCAAAAACGTACAGAGTATACACAAATAACGACGTAGAAAAATCAATTGCGCTGGCGTAAAAAACGATATGGTGCCAAAGTTTTTGTTGTTTTGACCGACAATTAATACAATGTGCGAATTATGGGTGCTAATTTTCATTCAGTGGGCTTATTGTACTCAACATACAACTGACATTTGGAGAATTTGTTAACTAGCAACATATTGAAATTACCAGCTTACAAGAAGACAATGCGACAAGTTAAATCAGAACAAAAAAAAAGGCTGAAGAATCAGATGTTGGCGGCAATAAAACAATATTATCATGCACTACACGCTGGCCAACTCAACGTTACTCAGCGGAATCTTTGAATAAAAATTTGTTTGCAATGAAAATTGTTTAATGTTGATTTCATCCCATGGGTAAGAAGACGGATTTTCTTCAAAAAAGCACATCTTCAGCTACTGATGTATCAGAAAAATGAATGTAATTGTTGAACGATGAGCCAATTTGTAGAATATCAAAAAAAATCTTCTAATTTAATGTTTATTACAAATTCATGTAACTTACATGATTTTTTCCTAAGTAAATTATATTTGTAATATACATATGTAGATATCTTACAAGTAAGATACACGATCGAGTTTCTCACATAACAACCCAGATCATAGGTAATTCCTACAATGCAACCTGGGGTTTTAGTTGTAAGTGTTTACTTCCCAAGCTTAAGTTTTGTTAAGGGCTCATGTTTCCTGTGCTCTCAATTTTTCCTTTGTAATTAAATATAATCAGTTTCAAATATAACACAAGATACCATGAAATCTGCAAAATTTCTAGATTAAATAATTGAAAGATTAATAACATATACCGAATATGGTACAGAGTCTCCTGCGGTTCTTTGACACCAGCTTAAGAACCACTGATTTAGGCATTTTAAATTTGCTTACTACTTGACTTTGCCATTCTCATTCTACAATACTGCACTCAGTTTCTTCTCATTTGTAATGTTTCAATATTAGTGTTTTATAGTAGCATACATTTGGGCGTTAGCCATAACTAAAACAACAATGTTATTGTATTGTTTCTTTTTTTATTATTATTTGCTCCTAAAATTACTTTTGCTGCTTTGCGCCTAAAAGGCGACATCTCTCAACTCAACTGAGCTTTCCGCGCACATTCTCTTGAGTATTTTAATATTTAGCTTCGTTTTTATTCATACAAACTTTTTTCTTTCTCTTATGGCACCTGCATCGTGTCAAACTAACTATAATAGTACCAACTATAACAATATGGATAAAAAAATACTCACAACATAACATCAGATGAAATATGTTTCCTGTGTTTGCGTTACTTTGCTTTGTTATGCTTTTTTTTCTGTTATGTTTTTATTTCTTTCAATTTGTGCCTTTGATAAAGACACTATGACGCACCTGTAAACATGTGTCCTGTGGCATTCTTTATCCATCATTCCTTTATGTGTTTTTTTCTTTATTTCTCCTGTTTTTTTTTTTTGTTTTTGTTTTTCTGTCAAATGCTTTGCCGTTTTATTTAAACTTTTAGATTTGCATGTTGATGCATGTAAGTTTTGTGAGGATGATTATGATGAGAAATGTTACTGCTGCTTAGATACACATTTTTAATAATTAATGTTGTCGTGTACTTCTGTTTTAACACATTGTTGACATTTCAGTTGAGTAGCTACATACCATAGAAAGCAAGTCAAATGTATGAATGAATGAACAAAAGTTCAAAGTTCATTATTTTATAGGGTTACTTACA
The DNA here is from genome assembly GCA_037043315.1 of Amiota communis. Classification (NCBI taxonomy): domain Eukaryota; kingdom Metazoa; phylum Arthropoda; class Insecta; order Diptera; family Drosophilidae; genus Amiota; species Amiota communis. Next base: position 258,703 of record JBAMAV010000230.1, read on the forward strand.
CTCTCGATGTGTACATGCTGAATATTATGCAAATATCTGATTTTCAATGAAAGATAATCGAAATTGGAAATACTAAAAGGGGATTAAATAGTAATTACAATGTATCAATCCTAACAAACACTGAAATGTGAAAAGGTTACTAACTTCAATACAAACGATATTGGGGTAGGGTCATATTCGATGCCTACTACTACTTAAAACAATATGGTCCTCTTCAAAGGAAAATTACACATGATTAATAACAAATAATAAGACACACAAAACAAGAAATATAACACCAATATTAATTACCGCCCTAAAAAGCTTGTGAGCCGGAGCAATAAGCCTTAGCTTTGGTTGACCCAGTGTTTGGGATAAAAAATACCGGGTCTAAATGGGTGTTACGTTCAAAAACAGTTCTTTAACTCAAAGCTATATGAAAATAGTAACAATGTTCTTTAAATGACTTCAAGGAAAATGTGTTATGATGATGTTATTATGGTGAGTCACCTTTTTACCGTGTGTTTACAGTTCCAGTTTAAATATCAGTCAATAGAATTCAACATATATCTTTCTTTCTTTCATGACCTTCAAAGAAATTACCATCACACTGAATGCTGTCATAGTTCAATGTTTTAAAGATTTGAATAATTATTCGCACACCAGTGGTTCCAAGGAACTCAAGGACTCATAGATCAATATCGTTTGGGATGTGGAATTCGAAAGAAGTTGTTGCTTAAGAGGGGGTCTGTGGTCTTCATAAATTTAAGAACCAATATCTTAAACAGTTACCTATATGGCAGTAAGAAGAAAAGTATTTTGAAGGTAGGATAGGATTTCTTAAATGAGTCAATAAGAAAAATATTGTAGAAATACTATAAAATGGAAATTATAAGTGATCCAATCAATACATATGTATGTATGTACCATATACCTAAGTAAAGTAATAACAACTCACATAGCCTCATACAATTAGAATGTTGTGTATAGCAACATCGAAAACAACAACAACAACAACAGCATAAACAATAAAAACAACAATAATAAATATTTAATAATATTTTATTGCACGAATTTCATATAAAATATGCATATTTGGTCAATGAATTATTCATAAAATAATGTTGAGAATATACACAGATACTTAAACATATGGGTACACCAATACACATGTGATATATACTATGTAGACTGTACACCATGAAATAAATGAAGAAGTGAAGCAAAAGAAACATTTTTGTTTTATATAAATAAAATTGCAAAAAAATTGAAGGAAAAATGGAGAAAAAATGAATAAAAAAAAAAAAGAAAAATGAATAGAATGAAAGGAGGAAAGTAGTGAAAGAAATAATTGTGTTGCAAAAAGAAGTAGGAGTTGGCAGCAACAACACCAACCACAATAGCAATAATAGCAACAACAATATAACCTGAATGCAATAGGAATAATAAAATAGGAGCAACAACAGCAACAAATTCTATGTACAACAACAATGAGTAATAATAATGAGTGCTACCAAGTGTTGTTGCACCTTAATTTTCTTAATGTTGTTGCAACAATAGCAACAACAAAAGGAGTAACAACACACTACAGTAACAACATTTGCAACAAACAATTTAAATACAATAATAAATAATTATACTGTAAGCAACATTTGTATATCCATGTGAGCGAGTGTGTTTGTGCATATACTACATACGTATTTGTTGTTGTCAGTATATACATACACACAATCACACACATGTCCAACTTGCAGTTGCCATTTTTTTTACAGTTAAACCTCGATTATTTGGCTTATTCGGGACTGGGCAACAACCAGATTATAAGATGTTTTTAGTGTTTTACTCCTGGACAATTGAAGTTTTTTAAGAACTCTACTTAGACAATACTGTCATTTCTTCACCAAACCGTTGTAGGTGATTTTTTACTTCATAGTTTCTTTTTGTTATTCTTGGGTTTCATAAATAATTCTTCCCATTTTATGATACCTTCAATGACAATAGCAATTTGTGCAACATTCAAGAATTTGCTGAATTTACATCTATTATTTGATAAAAACAATTGATATTTTGGATGATTTATTCATCCATAGGCAGTCATGTTTTCATATACCTACTATTATATCCAAGAGTGCTGGAAAGTTGCTAAATAACAAAAGAACTTTAGACTTCTTTCGAGACCGAAGCGCTAAAGATGTTCTCGTAATTCTGGTATGACATTTATACATATGAAACCCATCCAGTACAAGATATTTTATCATGCAGTCATAGTTAATAGTCTAATTTAATGAATATTGGAAATAAGGCGAAATCATAGTTGACAGAGATATAATATAAAATCAGCAACTTGATATCCCAGTTAAAAGATTTACTTGGTTGATAGACGTTCGAAGAATCGAGTCTCAACTGTATTTCTGTTTGTATATACTTTGTGCCTTGAGGAGGAGTGTTCTTAGATTGCTGTTGCTGTTGTTGTAGTTGTCCTTGTCATGGTAAATCATGTTTACTATATGTTATTGTTGGTCTAGTAATAACTTTTTTTCTTATTCTTCCTTAATTTTTTCCATTTTTTTTCAATTTCTTTTTAAATTTTGTTTTGCAGCTTTTGGTTGTTGTTATTAAATGTACAATAATTGTTTTCCAACACTGTAGTATAAGTTGTATAGAGCAAAGTATAAATTAACCTTTAATAAATAGTAATTTATAATAGTTTCAGTGTTTCTCTATCGTCTTTTAATATCATGTTTGTTGTGGCCAAGAAAGCAGCAAATGAGAATTTATCGTTATTTTTCTTTTAATGTCTGTTTTCATTTCAAGGATAATCCTGATAATAAGTAAAAGTATATGTATCTTGAGTTAGTTATGGGGGATCTTTAATTTTAAAGGCTAACTTATATTCTAAGAATTAAAAAAAAAACTTGTGAGTTTAAGAAGATCAGCAGAATGGTGGTTTTTATGTTTTTTGACTTAAATTTTGTTTTATGTATTGTACGCTATTATCAAAAGCCCTTCAAACTTACTGCCATTGTTTACAAATGCCAATAAACCAGAACTGGATTGCATTGTCCAAAGTTAAATGATTCATAGTTAAGATTTTAAAATTAATTATGACGACAAAAACTATTTCAGTGTTTACCATTTTGATCTTAGTTTGATCGGAAAAGAAGAGGAGATCCGAAAGTAGTAAAAATATTATTGATCATAGTTGGATCAGGACAGAAGAAGACATCCCAGTGAACTTATTTCAGATAAACACATCTTATTCTTGACTTACAAATTGTACAAGTGAATATTGAATCATATGTCTTTCAAAGTATATACTTACATGAGTAAATTCGGTAGATTAATATTACATACACATGTATATATTTACTGAACAGAATCCAAAAAGTTATTTCTTTAATTAAATTCAATTCCTAACATATAATTTGTGAATCTAATACTATACAATAATATTCCTGAATATAATTTTAATTGTCTCCATAATCTGAACAAGACAAAATTTAATGATTACAATATTTTTTTATTATAAAACCCAAGAAGAACAATAAGAATAAGTAATGATGATGATGATGAAGATGATGACGATAGCAATTTAATACGATTTTTATATAGGTATGGTATAGTGGTATAGTCAAAATACTACATACCATATTACTCGTAACTATATTGTATATTTATTTCATCGTAGTGACGACAACGTTGCAAGAACATAAAAAATAACACAAAAAAATAATAATAAAACAAAAAATAAAGAAAAGGAAAGGAAAAACTACATTTTCTGTACATTTTCCATTTTAACGGTGCCGTTTAAATTAATTATTTATTATGCGATACAATTCTTCTTATAAAATTAATGAATGGAATGAGCACAAAAACTATAAAGTTGCTTGAGACGATGGCGATGGCGATGACGCCAACGATGACGATGAAGACGCCAGACTTTGGCAATGGCGATAGTGATAGTGATGGTGATGGCGACGACAGCAAAAGGAAATTTCAACAAAACGAAGATGGCGGAATGAAGGAACATTTCGGAGTGAAGTACAAGTATAGTAAATGGAGAAGATGAGTGAGTGAATTGAGAAGGCAAGCGAATGCAACAAAGCAAAGACAAAAACGTATGAAGAGGCTCAAGCAGCAAGTTAAGACCTTCTTTTTTAAAAAAGGAGGGGGTCTGTCTTTATGTCTTTGGTTCTGTCTTTCGGTCTTTGGGTCTGTAGGAGGAATGTTAGGAAGGGAATAGTTTTAAGGGGGCGTTGGTTGTGCCAGCTACGTGGTTTACTGAGTAATATAAATAAATAAATAAATAAATGAATGAATAAAAAGTTTCGCAACCGAGCATATGGAGAAGATGCAGTGGGGAATGGAGGAGTGAATAGAATAAGTGAGTAAAGCATACGCGAAATGTGTGTGTGGCGAACAGGCAAACAGAAATAAGAAATGCATGAATGAATGAATGAATGGGTAAATGAATGAATGAGTGCAAAGATACTAGAAAATGGTATTGAATGAGTAAAAGTACAAAAATGGGAAAACTACGTAAAGTGGCATGGATAAGCAGAACTTGCAATGCGAATAGTAAAACAAACTGAAAAGTAGTAAAATAAAAACGTTTACTAAAATGGCAAGGAAAATATGAATTGGAAGGCAGATAGTCGGGAAGGTAGTGCCAAGGAAATACATACAATATTTCTAGTAGAAGAACATGAAATGAAGTAGCAGTATAAGAACTCAAGAACTTAAGAAAACGAAGGAAGTGAAATGTTAAGAGTACAAACGAATACAGTGGGGCTACTAGGAGGGTTCTATTAGTTGAGGTTGCAAGCTAGTAGTAGTTTCGCCTTCTTCTTTGCGGAACAAGCGACGTTGAACAACGTTAAACACGAATCGAAAATTAATAATAAATAAAGTGTTATACTTTATATAATAAAAAACAAAAAAAAATAGTAAAACATATAAAAAATAACAACTTATGAGAGAGGCAAACACACAAGGATTACAAAAACTTAGGCATCAGTAACAATATTAGTGTGTCAGAGCAAGCTTTTGAAAAATAAAATTAAAATTGCATTAGATACACAAGAAAGTTCTGAAAACAAAAAATAATAATAATAAAATTGATAGAATAAGTACGAGTATTGAATGGAATGAGTATGATATTACATTAAGTAATGGGACTGGGGATGACATAAACAAGAGTGTGAGTTTTATATTTTATTATAATCACACTTATGGATACATGTACAATATTGTACATACCTACATATGTATGTTTATTAGTCTTGGACTTTGTATTCGTTAAGAAAGGGTGGTTGCAAATATTGAAAAACAATCATATAATTCAAACCCAAAAGTATAATAAATGAATAAAGGGCAAAGAGTCAGTGATTGGGAGAGAAAGGAAATAATGATGAAGAAGCAATAAAATATATACTTATGTATATAAAAAAAATAAATGAAAATAAAAATAAAAAACAAAAACAAAAAAAAAAAAAAGAGAAGAAAAAAAGGAAACAAAAAATAATCAATAAATTTTTATAGAAATTTGTAGCAGCGGAAAAGTTAATTAAATAAATTATTATGTGAATGGGGCGTGCACACGATGAGTAATTGGCAAGTCTCAGCAAGCGAACGGCAAACAGCGAGTAGCAGAGCAAACGACCGAGCCAAGGCGAAATGCCATAAACAACAACAACAACAACAAAAACAGCAAAAGGTTGTGGCAGCAGCAGTAGCACCAGCAGCAGCAGCAACGGTAACAACAACAGCAACAGATACAAGATACATGGGTAGCAAGCGATGAAGACGAAAGAAGACTCAGCAGAAACTGATGAAGATGGTCTCAGCGGCAAACGGTGTCGTCAGCAGAAGCGGCAGCGGTAGTCAACATCTACAGCAGTGGTTCTTAAGCTTGTGTAGTTTATGAAGGAAATTTTATTCGTGGACCGTATCACAGCCTAAGACAATTTATGTCGTTCCTAAAACCTTATAATTAATTTTTTTTCATTATTAATTTTTGACTTAATGATCTCATAGACATGAAGACAACTTTTCTATTTTAAATTCTTCATACCCCGTTAAGAATGTAGAACGGGTTTCTACAGTTGATTGCTTTAAACCCTTTCGCTATAACTGTAACATTAAAGGCTGATCCAAATTTAAGGCTTATTATTTGCAAAAAAAAATTTGCCTAAACTTACTGACCAGACCAGTGATGATGGTAACACATTTCTACGAAAAATAAACAAGATCAGGGATGCCATGCAAAAGTATAAGCCATGTGTTAGGAAATATTTACCCAGAATTGATTATTTTTTTGAAAGACAAAACATTTTAAACTTGGCAAACAAAAAGAAGCTGAATTAAGGACAAAGTACACAACATTGGATTAATATTTTCAACCAACTCCATTAGAATAATAATAATTATATAATACAATATTACGTTAGTCGACCAATAAGTCTTTAGAAAATCTGAGAGATCGCGCTTCTAGCATAGATAACTATTATTTTTTTGAAGATTAGTCCATTACTATTCAGCTGTTAAAGTCTCAGTTATGTCGACGATGTGGTTTTATTTTTATTGTCAATTGAAGGAACAAACTTTTGTGTATTGGAAAAAATTGAAAACAGTGAGTTTCGTGCAGTGATTATTTATTTAATGTTTAAGTTTATTTAAGTTTTATTTAAAAGTCTTAACACCGAAAGAAATCAAAGCTAAGTTGGATGAAGTTCATGGTACATCTGCTCCTGCGTTTGCAACTATTAGAATTGGGTAAATGGGTTAAAACGTGGCCATATATGAGAATAATATTGATACAAATAGTTGATAAAATGTTAAAAATTTGATGTTGTAAGGTTAATATCAATATTGGTTCCTCGAGAATGGCATTGGATTACAGTTTAAGAACCACTGATTTGCAGCAACAACAACAGCAACAGTAGAAGTAGCAGCAGCAGCAACAGCAAGTGAAGCGCCTCAAATTAAATTAAATGAGTTGAAAGAAAGTTGTATGCCACGGCGGGCGGTGGCGGTGATGGTAATGGTGACGGTGGTGAATGTTCGACATCGCGTTCGTCTTCATCTTCATATTCCCATTGTTTTTTGGTTTTGTTTCTATAATTTTTTGCTTTTATTAATTTTTGCTCTTGTTGTTGTTGTTGTTTTTGTTGTTATTGTTGTTGGTCTTCTTCAGTTTGGTTGATGCCTCTGCTGGTGTCTCTGTCGCTGCCGTTGGAAATTGAAAATTTAATTAATTAAACATTTCTTAGTGCGCAGCAATATTTATTATTTTATTGTTTTCAACTCAATCCACACTCACACCAGCAAATGTTTTTTGTATGTGTGTGTGTGTGTGTGTGTGTGTCTTTTACTATTATGGGTGTGTGTGAATTCTTTATAGAAGCTTATTCATGTGTATGTTTGCATATCTGGTACATATAATTATTTCTTTGGGGTTATAGAAAATAAAAAAAAATAAAAATTAATGAAAGACAGCAGAAAATTATGGAATATACAATAAATTCTTATTTACTTACGCGTACCTCGTACCGAGTATGTGGTATTATATTGCCCAATGACAGAATCACATTATGGGCTTGGCAACGTTAACAATTAGAAAAAGTATAAAATAATAAATTAATTAATAAATATACATATATAATTTTCTTATTCATTAATAAAGTCAAGATTAATGATAATTTACTACTCTTGATCAAAGGCACTTGACACTTTTCAGGGATAACTCACTTGGTTAATTTGCAATATTACAGGATACCATTATAGTATTACTAGAAGAGCTTAATAGATATTTTAACCAATAAGAGAAACAAATTAATTAAATTCATTAAAAATTTAGATACAAAACATTATAACTAAGAGTGTAAGCCTCTTACTCAACTATAATTGTCAAAATTACAATTTTTTATAAATTTGACAATTTAAGATGATAATAGGAACATGATTTAGCCAAAGTCATAGGCTTGCCATTGACCTCAAAGTGAGTCACCCTACCTTTCACTGTAAGAAGTTAACATAATATATCTGTCAATTTACTGATTTAACAAAGTCATGTAAAGTTGTTATTACAGTCATTTATTAGTTGTGCCAGATGATCAGTTTATTGTTTATATACTTATATAAGAGTGATCTAATCTTATATAAGAATCCTTTATCCTTTTCTTATTGGCAATATTGTTTTTTAAACGACTTCAAAGAAAAGCGGAGTTTATCAATTCAACTTTTTTTTATGTGTGTTACCTCAGAACTTTTTTCTAGGTGACCTGATTTTGATGATTCTTTTTGAAAGCTGGTGCTGGTGCTGGTGCTTGTCAATGGGTCTTTTGATCAAGATCTGAGTAGTAGCGTTCCATTTGAGCTACTTGAAGTCGGTTCTCCATTTTATTAAAATTTTGTTGTTTTATTAATTTACCTTCACTTTTAATCAGTTTATCACCTCACTAGACTTTTCCCAAATCTTTAATAAATATTATTTAATTCAGTAGATTTTTATTGTTATGTCATTAAATACAAAGTGAGTGACCTCTTATTGTATGAGAAAATCCTAATAAATACAATATTCCATTAGACCATTTACCTCCTTTGTTTTTAATTTTTTATCTAGTTATATATACTCGCTTTACCTTTTTGGCATTTGAATACAAAAATAAAACAAAAAACAATAAATACAATCACCTTTAGCTAAGCTCCTTGGGCCTTTAAGCTATTTGTTTACTTATCCTCTTCCATATTAATTCATACGAGAGAATATCATTAAATATTTATTAATAAATGCCAAAGAATTTGCATAATAATTAAAACTCAAAAATATAAAACAAATGCGGTAAATTAGAAAAATAAGCGCCACTTTATGTTTTCTTTCACATTTTTTTTCCTTCTCTTTTCTTTGTAATTTGTGTTTAAATAAGCCGAACAAAGCTCAAAGGAGAAAAGAAAAAAATATTGTATTTGTATAGGAGGATCAGTATAAGGAGAGTCATAAAATACAATGGCAACACTATGTTGCATGCCACACCATATATACCATACTTCAAGTTAAATGGCATCTCGTTGGCATGTAGTAAGTATCTTAGAGAAGGAATGGTCGAAAAAGAGTTGAGCGGTGCAACAATGAATAAGTACAAAGTCAAATTGATGTTAGTTTCATGTTTTCAGAGCGTGTTGAACGCGTTGGCGGGCGTGAAATAGTTTAGTATGCAGCCATGTCGGCAAAGGAAAGCAATAAACAATGACTACTGACCAGCACCATCCACTGATGCCGCTGCCATAACTAGTCATAACTAGTCATGCAACGTCAAATGAGTCCAGCCCATTTCACACTAAAGAAATGGTAGAAGCTCAACCACTAGCAGCTCAGCTTAGCTCAGCTCTGTTCAGAGCAACCAACTACTAGGTTAGGTAGGCCCAAAAACTCGGTCCACACGTATGCATTTTATATGCCATAATAAAAATTATGTTTGGGAGCGCGCCTTGCTGGTAAAAAATATATTGTATATTGTATATGAATGGGTAAAGAGACTTGGGGTTTACTACAATATAATAAGAGTAACTAAAGGCAAAGTAAGTGGATGTTGTTGAGTGAGTGAGTCAGTTGAGTGAGTGAGTGAGCTGAGTGAGTGCCTTAAATATTTTAAATTAGGTGGAACTGTGAAATGGCAGTGGCACTGGCAGCTGGCAACTGTGGAATGACTTTCCTCGTCGTAGTTATTGTATATATGTATGTACAAACTAAGGAAAGGAAAAGCCCATAAAATATATGAATAATTGAAATAAAAGTCGGAAACATTTTTACATTTTTTACACAGTGCTAAACAAGGAAATAAGCAACAAAAAATAACATCAACAACGACACAATATACACATACTACATACATAAGTATACATATACTTTGTTCATGCAATAGTTACAGAATGAGTTTGATTATGACTGCAAAGTTAGTTGAGTAGGTGGAGACATCCGCCATCATCACCACCATCATTCTCATAATAATAATAATCATCATCATCATCATTATTATTAGCATCGTTGGGTTTGAGGTTAAGTAGTAGAAATTGTTGAAAAGTAGTGAAGAGTGTTTGTTAATAACACAATACAAAGAAGAAAGTGTTAAAAAAACTGGCATAACAAAATGTCGTTGTTCAACACTTTACTCACTCATTTGATTAAAGTGTTTCTTGTTTCTGTTATGTGAATATTTTTATGCATTGCGTAGAGTAGGGGTAAATTATTTTCTATATTAATGTAGCTAGTATTTAAATGTTTAATAGAAATGATTTGATTAAAACGAATTTAAATCCTCACTAAAACAAAGCACAAAGTTTTTTTTTTTATTATGCACATTTAGTTGAAGGTAAAATCATTGTCTTTGAATCATGATAACTTTTCTTAAGAAGAATTTTATGTACAAGAACTCTGAAGAATGTTTCTTTTGTGGACACAAATGTTTATAATTGTCTTTAAAGAATATAAGTAATTAAGATTAGGCAATTCAAAGTATTGTACCATAACACACACATTTGACAGTAAGAATACCAACAACAAAGTGATCATAGGATAGTTGACAAAAGCAACGTAAAAAGGTTCCAAGCATTGTGCTGATTGCAATCAGAATTTAGATTTATCTTTACTGTTAGCTACTAAGTGCAAGTAGCAGGTTCCAAAAACAACACAGACTTTTTTAAACATTTAGTTTTGATTTTTTATCTTTTCATTTGGCAACATTTCTTATATTCTTAAAACCTAATCCTAAATCTAAACTATGACGTTAGATGGCTATGTTCTTCTGTAGGAAAGATCTAATGGGTGCAATCTCTTAAGCCGCTTCGTTGTTTAAGAGTTGTCAAGAAAACTTATGGCCAAGTTATTGATGTGCCGGTTGAGCCTTTCGTTGTGCCTAGTGCTGTGTCTTCTTATCTATTCCTTGACATTTGGTATCAGGAGATCTTTGTGAATATTCACATTACGTTTGTACCAGGTCATTTTTCTTAACGTTATATTTTGGTAACGCTGAAGTATTTCAGTATTAGATTCAGCAGCTGTTCCCCATAGCTGGATTTTGTAAGTCCTATGGCTTTGTAGAGTGTATATTTGTTTACTAGACTGATCTCGGATCTTCGGCCTAGCAACCAGTGCATTCGGCGCGTTTTAAAGTCTAGTTGCTTTTTCGTGCTCTGTCAATGTGGTCTTTTTGTCATGCCTTATGGTCGTATCTTTATATGGGCAAAAAGAAGTATGTTTCCTTCAAAAATGTCTATTTCGCAGTACAAACGATTTCAAAACACTGTATTTTTCGCAGTACATGTTCTTGAGCAAAATATAGTACAGTATTTTTTACTTGTGCAAGTAATTAAAATTGCTTCAAAGTACAAGTACAAAGCAACAACCATAAAATGCCACGCCTTTAATTTAATCGCCTAGATCATCTGACATCTCAGCTTCCAACGTTTTGATGTTTTATTTTTCGTTTGAAACGAATATAGATTTCGTTTGAAACGAATAGATAGAAAACAACGAAAATTACATGCTGTTTTCTTTCTTATGATGGAGAACACACCAAACCAGAGAAGATAAAAATATGTCTTTGTCTGAATCGTTTTATGACTGGTTGTTGACAAATACACGACTTTGCATAAGGCCAACACGCGTAGTTTCGTCTAGCACAGCCCACAACGCGTAAGTCAATACAAAACATAAAAACGTTTTGTTGTCGATAGCTGGCATTTCGTCTCTTGAAGGCAAAATCTCGACACACATCAAACTTATTATTAGTCAAAGACGTTTTGCCTAATCCGGTGTGTTTTCTGCCTTTTTCATTTCTGACAGTTAGGATAAATTGAAAAGTTACTGAAATCGATTGCATCAAGTATTAATTTGTTTTAAACAATTCCTAATTATAAATAATGCAGTACTAAAATATGCGAAACGCAGAACGGATACAAACATTAATCATGCCATATGCTCTAAGTACTTGTCTTTGTACCTTTTGAATATAACAACTCTGTTTGCTCGATCACACAATCACAGAAGCAAACACAAAAAAAAAAAAAAAATGAAGGCACTGATAAAATCAGACGCAAGTCAACTGGACTTCACATACAATAAAAACTTTGTCAAGAATGGGCACAAATCATCTCGACGACTATGCTAAGACTTCACCATATTCTTCTAAATGAAACTCGATCATATGATCATTAAAAAAAGCGATTCAAAACAGTATCTTCCTCGAAACAAAGACATTTCGCCATCTATTTCAATTCATATGAATGGAGTGTTCTTAAGGACACATATTTCAAAAGTAGCATAATAAAAATGATACTCCCTGAATCTTATTTGAAAAAACTTTCTACTGAAGTTCTTTTCTTATTCATGAGTTAGAGGAAATTAATAAATTATTAATTAATTTAAGGAGTTGTGTAGCAATTAATCGTAAAATTAGCAATGTAGCCAAAAGAGAAAGAAATAAGCCCAGTCAAAGGGGAAATCATTGTGAATCTATTTAGGACAGTGCAGGATATCATTCGAATTGTAGGCTGATCACGTTCTTCTATATAATACTAAAGTGATAGAAAATTACCAGTTGACTTGTGTTTTTTGTGTTTTGCTTTTTCTTTTTTTTTAATTTTCTACTGAATTTCCAATTTATTTATTTTAATTTTATCTTTAATGTTTTAAAGTATTTATTAGTTATCTTTATGTTATAAAAATTATATGTTATGAAATCTACATTTGGATGTTTTGTTGAGCAAATTGTTTATGCAATATACATAACTATTGTACGAGTATGTACCGTCTGCTCAGACTTTCTACCAAGCACATTATTATTACTGAACAACTGAAGTAGGCAACAATTGAAAGAGAAATTTCATTTACCATCAAGGACGTATATGTATATCTTTTAAATTAATAGAAAACTAATTGTATTAAGTAACACATTTCAATATTTTATCGCTTTACAACACTTTATGACATTTCAGGTAAATGACAAAAATAACTTTTGTCTTCTCCAACTGACTTGATTGACTCACAGACTGAACACTTTACCACACCCATTCTACAATACTTATATGCTAAATGTAAAACTGAATCTCTAATTAGTCTTATAAATATCTTGGGTTTTGTTTGTCTTTGGCTTCATTTTTTTTCTTCTTGTGGTTTAACATAAAACTTAGTTAGACATTGAAGTTGAAGTCAACGAAGAAAGTTCATAATCAGGGAAGGAGGCATCTATTAAAATAAAGTAGAAATAGAAAATAACAAATATAAAAGAAATGAGAACAGCAACATCAACAACAACAAGAAAAATGGAAAAAAAAACTGTAGGAAACAAAGTTTTGTATACTAATTTTATGAGACCGAAAAGAAGGAGAGGAAAAAATTGCTTACCAACATTTATGGTTGAAATAAATTTTTATTACCAAAACAACAAAAGTAAACAAAGGAAGACAAAGTAAAAGAAAAAGAATATAAGAAACAAAATGACAAAAATAAACGACAATGAGTATTTATTGTTAATTTGTGTGCTAATTTTTGTGTTTTTCTATATCTTTTGGTCTTTGTTTGCAGGCTAAAATGATTGAAAGCGGCGGACATCCTTGGATTAGTGGCGGAGCAACAACTTCATCTGTGGCGGGTAAGTTGAGTTTTTCGTTCTTGCTTTCCCTTCATTCATTTATGTATTCTTCTTCGTTCTTATTGAATGGAGAGAGAAGGTCCTTTTTGGCATAAATTTGCAATATGTCGTTGCTCTTTGCTTGGCATATCCGTTTACAAATGCGCCATTTTCTAATAAAAGTTATTTTTTCTCCCATTTCTCTTTATCTCGCCCCATCCATTCTATGTTTACGTGTTGGTATCTTGTCTTACACCAACCTACCAGCAGATAGCTATCAGTATCAATTGCAATCCATGTGGCAGAAATGTTGGAATACCAATCAACAGAACCTTGTGCAGCAATTGAGATTTCGTGAGCGTGGCCCATTGAAATCATGGCGACCGGAAGCTATGGCTGAGGCCATATTCAGTGTGCTTAAGGAGGGTCTGTCCTTATCTCAGGCAGCCCGTAAATACGATATACCGTATCCGACATTTGTGCTCTATGCAAATCGTGTGCATAATATGCTGGGACCCTCACTGGATGGTGGCACTGATCCACGACCGAAAGCACGAGGACGACCGCAGCGCATATTACTGGGCATGTGGCCAGAAGAACTTATCCGTTCAGTGATCAAAGCAGTGGTCTTTAGAGATTATAGGGAAATCAAGGAAGAAATGGCTGCTGGTCATCCATATGCCAATGGACAAGGACATGTGGTAAGTGTCAGTCTTATACAATTAACTCCTTTTGTTATATTGAAGACATTATAAGAGTCACCAAAATCAACCATAACTATCTTTAATTATTGTCTATTTCTCCCAATATTCTGTCATTTATCTTATAGTCTCCTTTTGGTGCTTCGGTTGGTAATTCTGCAGCTGTTGTTGCCGCTGCTGCTAATGGTTATCACAATGCAGCCAAGTTGAATGCTGCACTTGTGCCACCCGATGCTAATAATTCTCCGCTCTCATCCATGACTGAGACTTTGCGTCGTCAGATACTTTCGCAGCAACAACAGCAGTCACCCATGTCTCAATCGATGAATATGTACAAGTCACCAGCCTATTTACAAAGATCCGAAATCGAAGATCAAGTATCCGCTGCCGCCGCTGTGGCTGCTGCCAAGCAACAGCAGAGCGACCGTCGTGGTTCAGAGAATTTACCGGATTTGAGTGCTTTGGGTCTTATGGGTATCCCTGGTTTGAATGTTATACCAACATCACAGCGTGGTGGTGCTGGTGCTAGCAGTCAAATGCATCCGAGTGCAGCGAGCTATGCACGAGAACGTGAGCGTGAATTGACACGTGAACGTGAGCGAGATCGTGAATTAAAGGAAGCAATGCAAGCCCGTCAATATGGTAATCAATCACGTGGCTCCAGTTCCTCTGGTGGGGGTGCTGTTGCTGGTGCTAATCAAAAAGCAGGTGCTTCCTCATCCGCTGGTGGTGCCGCTTCGCCCTTCTCACTTTACAACAAACACAAGGAGCATCCAAATTATGCTTACAACAAACGATTCCTCGAAAGTTTGCCACCAGGCATTGACTTCGAGGCAATCGCCAATGGTTTCTTACAAAAGTCCGTGAACAAGAGTCCACGTTTTGAGGATTTCTTTCCGGGTCAAGATATGAGTGAACTCTTTGCTAGTGCCGAATCCGCGGCCGCAGTGAGCTCTGCTGGTGGAGCCGCTGGCGGTTATCCAGGAGCAACAGGCGGTGGTGGTATACGTGAATCGCCGCTTATGAAAATCAAATTGGAACAACAACAAGCAGCTGAAGTGCCACATGAAGATTAAATTTGGTTGATCTAGGAATCAAGCTAAGAATTTTTAAAGTTTCTTATGATTTTCTTTTTTTTTTTTGTTTTATTTTTTTTTTGATGAAGATCGGAAAGAGAATTACAGTTTATCTGTAGAATTTGTTTAAGAAACATTTTGACTGCTATCCCCAACGTTTAGTATTTAGGGCTAAGTGCTTTTTTTAGTTCAAGTTGATTGAGATAACTAATATATTTATGTTAATTTAGGACTTATGGTAGTTAAGATTAAAGTATTTGTACTCAAACTTAAAACAAAGATTAAGAATAAAACCCAAGTGAATTACAATTACAATTCTTCATATTTTTTGTTTTCCATGCTTCAATACTTCAGAACTTTCCTTTAAGGATAAGATCTCGTCTCTAATTACAATTTTATTATCATTTTGGGGGAAAAAATTACACGTTGATTTTGTTTTCCATTACTTACATTAAGAATAATAAGGAGAAAAGAATAAGTATATAAAAACAAAAATAAAATAAAAATAATTATAGACTTGTGCATTTTTAAATGTAAAATTAAATAATTTAAATCTTTTTTTCAATGTCAAGAAAAAAATGTTGTATTTGTATGTCAAGGAAAACCCAAATTAAAAAGAAATATTTATAAGATTTGCAATTAATCATCATTTATTATATACGCATATACTCGTACATACGAATAAATACTCTCACCAACATCTAAAATAGAAGCCCATTAACGCACAATAATCATACGCAATGTTGTCATTTAGTTTTAGTAAATCATTTCTTTGCAAAGAAAATTAAATACAAAAAAATGAAAAAACAAAAAAAAATAAAAAGAATTAAATTATAATCGCATGCTCATTACATCATATAATAACACTTACACATAACATAATATACAATAACAATAACAATAGTTTATACACTAAATCTACTATATAAATAATAATAAATTTTAAAGTGTAAATAATGTACAAATTTCCATAGTTTTATAGTTTTTAAATTTAGTTTAAACTTAGTTTTAGTATTAATAACTAAGCGTTCAGTTGTATGTAACTAAAAACAGAAAGAAAAATAAAGTAAAAAAAAAAAACATCGAGGAAAATAAAGGAAAAATATTATAGGGGTGGTGAGTGTTGTGCATAAGTTAATTTAAACATACACAAACAGATACATATTGATATACATATATGGATGCATATAACACATACTTGTAATACAATAAATCAATCACCAATAAAATGATATTATACTTACTATGTATATGATATCGAAAAATAATATTTACAATGAGTTACACAAACTTATAGATACAATACAATATTCTGATGGATGATACATCATTCTATGCGTCTATGTTTATTATTATATAATTATATACATGTATGAATTTGTGCTACTTTTAATGTGTAAATGTATGTACTCCGCACAAATACAAACACTCATAAACAAACAGTATAGTAAGTATATGTAAGTATGAAGTATATGAATATACTTTGAATATATATCTATCTACATTATACAATACATTATTTATACTATTATAATAATAATAATAATTATGATTATACTTGTATGTATTTGATGTATGTAAGTTAGTATGATGTACGTATGGAAAAGAAACAATAGATGGATGTATGGATTGATGGATTAATGGAACCATGTATTGTATGAACTGTGCTTATACAATGTTCTATTTATATAATGAATATATTAATAATAAATAAATATTATTTTAGTTAAAAATACTAAAAATTAAATAAAATAAAAAATACATTAAAAAAAAACGATACAAAAAATGTTATTATTATTTATCAATTTAACAATTTAGGATATGAAAATTATAGATATTGAGATATACTCGTATATAATTCAAAGGCTCCTGGTTTTGTTTTGATGGCATATACATAGGTAAGTATTTTTAATTGATCGATTATCATTATTAATAGTTTATATTTAGTATATGACAATTTTAAACTGTAGAATAGTTCATTACTCAAAAAACATGACCAAGGTGAAAATAAAACCTTAAGTGACTTCATCAGTATTCATCTTCGTTTACGAAAAAAACATTTTATTATCTTGTACTATGGTTTCCAGAAACAGATTTTGCAAAATTGTGAATTAAATATATTTTCAGAACTTTATTAATGTTGGTTACGCAGGTCTGCAAAATTTGACGTTTTTTCACTTTTGAATGTTATTATATAGAATCTATAAATTAGTATCATGTCACATTTTTTATTTACATTTGAAAATTGTTCAAAAACTAAATGTATAACATCAGTATAAGGACACGTAGTTCAAGAAAACAAAATGGCAATTATAATTTTCAATGCATTTGAAATAATTATGACTCAAAGAAAACACAAAAAACTATTAGGAAGCATGTAAAAAATGGAAAAAAGAAAATTGCCTCCATAAATTTTTGGTATCACTTAATAAGTAATGAGCCAAATAAAGTGCTTGAGAACGGCCTTCTGCCAAACCAGCCGCAGCCAACATTTGATTTTTTGTACTTAATTGGAAGAATGACTGTATCAAATAAAGTCTTATTTTAATTGATCAAATTAAAATCGGACCAATAGATGGCTCACCATTTATTAAGAAATTTGAAAAAACCTTGTCTCATTAAATTTACGGGAATTTTTAAATATTTTTTTTTTTTCTTGGGAGAAAACCTTGCAAAATATGGTATTTTCCATAATCTTCAGATGGTTTGCCTTTCAGTTTGCTTTTACTGTTACTGTTACACTTCTCTGTCTATGAGTGACCATTATTGAAATCAGAGCTCAAATTATGCCATAGTCCTGTTATCTTTTGTTTGTTGAATGCTCTTTTGCTGTTCTTTTTGTTGTTTATGGTTCGGAAATTTTATTTTAATATATTTGAATGTACTGATTAGATTTATTTTTGATTCTCATTTATTTTAAAGTACTTTTTAATCTGAATATATCGCGTTGCAATACCAATGTATGAAGATACTGCAGAGCATAAGACTACAATTAACGCAGAATGTAATTAACTGGAAGTCTGACTTTTAATTATTATTTTTAAGCAAAAAGCTTAGCCGACAGTAAAAAGTGTCTTATCATTCTGGAAAATAGGTTTTAATAAAATTCCTTTAATCACTAAACCAAAGTTTTATCTAATGATTTTGTTACTAAAACCATTCTCATAAAATACTACAATATTTTGCTGAACAAATTTATTATTCAAGATATTTTGAAAGATTTGTCAGTTTTATGATTATGAAAATTTCTGTATTATGAGCAGGGTTGCAAACCGCTTCAAAAATCGGTGTGGTTCAGTTCAGTGGTTCGAACCACTTAGAGAAAACTTGTACCGGTGGAAACACCGGTTCATGGGTACCTCTGTCTTTATTATACGTATATCAAAACTTTTCTTTTACGAAAATTATTATTTCAAAAAACATTTGATTATCAAAGCAAGTTAAAAGGCATTGATCCTCAATTGCATTGCAATAATTTACGTAAGTTATTATACACATTTTTTTCATTAAATCAGTATTCAAATTTAATAAAAGCATTCCTTCTAAAAGGTCTTCATCTACATTTGTACTTAAGTCAAATAAAATACATTTAAGTAGATTTATCATAAGAATTGCATTTCTAGCATGAACCGAACCAAACCTTTTTTGGGATTGGTTTTCGGTTTGGTTCTTTATTTTTAAAATAAAAACGGTTCGGTTTGAAGCACAAAAACCGTGACGGCTCGGTTCAGAACCGGTTTGCAACACGGATTATGAGTAAATAAGTCAATAATTGCATTACTTTGATCTCTGTACTATATTAAATTGTTATTGATTGAATAATGTTGGAAGCTATGAGTATTCTAATAAGTTAAGTTGAAAACTTGACCGAAATTAACTTAAATAGTACGAAACGAACAAAATGGTAGAAGGTAAATAAAATTTTTTTGCAGTTCATTCATTCATCCCTTATATTACAGTTTATTTACTATATACGCTTTATAGAGTTTAGTTAAATAAATTAACTTAACAATAAAGGAGATTAATTAATACAATTGTTACGTTAATGCATGTTTTTTTGAAAGAAAAATAATGTATGCAAAAAGCTTACAAAATATATAAATAAAAACTTAACCTAAACATTAAAACTAAAATTTAAACTAAAGATCAATACTTCAGACTCTAAATTCTTTAATTAGCTTGCTAAGTACTGCCCTATACTAGGTACCAGTGGAATACTTGATTTCACATATTAGCTTGACAGATTTTTTCATCTTTCATATAATTGTAACCATAGAGTCGTAGGCCTTAGTAGCTAGTACTCTAACAGCATTTTGTACCTTATTCGATAATATAACTAATCGAATAAATAAATAAATAAAAAATAATGATATAAAAATGAGATGTTTTACACAGACGACTTGATTGATTTTAAAATACTTCTTTAAGTTTGATCCAAGAATTTCGCGAGAGCAGCGTCCCATATCGAGCCCAATACTCTTTTTTCAAGCTGGAAGTAATTGTACACATTCTCAAAAATTTCATTGAAATCTTTTGGTTGTAATTGGAGATTATCTCGGTCGTTATTCGTGTGCCATGTGGGTTTTACATACTCGTATATAGATAATTATTTATTTGTTTGATTGTTTTGAATATGTTTTTGACAAATTATTAAATAACATTTCTTTCTTCTCCATCAGAACAGTTTCCTTCTGCTTCTGTTTTACTTTCAAACACCTGTTAGACACTTCTATTGATATCTTGTCACATAATGATGTTCAATGGTGATGGATTTCTTTTATATATTGTCCATATATTTGGCTCACCACTTAAACATTAATATCATTTTTAATATGATCACCCCGAAGCAAATTGCAAAAGAGAAAAATGATAATTTGAAAAGTAATGAGTATAAAAAAAAATGTTTTTCAAACTTTTTTAATTGCACAAAATTTGTCGCTAAATTTGAGGCAAATAATTAAAAAGGAAAATACTGCTATCTTCTATTTATTGTATGTATCAGTATGTATAAAGATTCCAAAATCAAGTGCCAAATGCTTTTGTCCTTTTTATTATTACATTAACATGAAAAGCAAAATACCAAAAAAAGAGGAAGAAAGTCAAACAAACAAAGCAAAGTAAACTAAAGCAAATGATAGCAAAAGGATACAAGAAAACAATAAGCGAGTGATAATGAAATTTTCGCCTTGTTTGACATGAAGATGTTCTTGTTCCCATTGTTGTTGTTGTTGTTGGTATTGTTGAGCCTTTGTTTGCTAAGGCAAGCAAGGATACTGAATCCGGATACAAAATCCATTTTACTGTCGTTAATCGTTGTCGCTGTTCAACAACAATTCTGAGCATCCGCCGCTGACGGCTCACACGGCTCATGGCATACAGGCCAAGGCTGTTCAAGTGGTCGACTAAGTTTATCAAGGATTCAGATGACAACAACAAGAACAAGAACAATAACAACAATAGTATTTGCTATAAGGGATGAGGACTGACTCATTTTTCGCCATTTAGTTGTTGTCTGTGTTCTTATTCACATTTTTTCATCTTCCATTTTGGCTTTTGTTTTCGCGCCCCCAAAGTAGCATAAGCAACAGCAAGAGTAACTCAAGCTCATGTCTAAATTGATTCAAACAAGTTGAGTTCACTTTGTCCTTTGAGTTAAGTTTGTGTAATGGAAAGAGTGAATCTGTGGTACAGGGGATGAGAAAAACATTTTCAAGCATGGACTTGTGCCAAAATACAAAAGAACATTTAAATGCTTTCACTTGAAGTTCTGAGTTATTTTTTCTTTATTTTTTCTCTTCCTCTATTTGTCCTCTTACAACTGTTGTCTGTCCTGACCATCACCATCACCATCATCATCCTCATCATTATCATAGTTATCGTCATCATCATCATCGTTGTCAGCAACTCATGAAAAGGACAAAGAAGAGCGAAAGTGAAAGTGTAAGTAAAGGCAATCATCATTCGTTTAACAAGTAAAACTATCAACATCATCAACAACAGCAATAGCAATAAGTATTACAAGGATGTCTGCACATTTGTCTGAGATTGTTGGTTGCTGGAATCTCCTTCTTCATTGTTGCCTCTCCAGTATTTTAAATGTCTACATAGAGATATATTTGTTGTTGCTGGTGTTAATTTTGCTATAGTTGTAGATGCTGCTGCTCTTGTGCGGTCCTTTGGTTGAAGTCAAAGTCGCCGTTATCATCGTCATCATCTTCATCAGTATGGTCATCATCATCAGTATCATCATCAACGAAGCCAATGATGGCGGTGGTATTGGATGCTGATGCCGTTGCTGTTGTGGATTGTAATCTTGACAACCATTTGTTGCTCGGTTTTTCCCTTTAAATTTGCTTCATCGTATTGCTTTGATTTACCATGGTTTGCTTTTGGTTTGGTTTCGTTTGTTTTGGTTTGCTTTGGTTTGGTTTTAGTTTTGGGGTCTTCTGGGTTTGGTCTGGCGGCATTTGACTTTATCTGTTGCTGTCGGACAACCCTCAACTGCCACTTAGTGACACTTGTGGCTTTTCAGTGTGAGCATTCAGTTGCTATAACTTGACTCTCTATCTATCTGTCTTTCAGACTGTCTGTCTTTCGTTGTGTCCTTTTAGCTGACAATGCTTAAGTGTCCTTGTTATGACTATTGCTGTTGCTATTGCTATTGCATGCTTGGCTTACCGAAAGCCAAGTCAGTTTATTGTACCACAAATAAAGTTTTGATTAGTTTTGGTTTAGCATTTGGTCAAAAGATGAAATCAATTTTAACTTATTATTATTATTCACTTTCTTTTGAGCCTTGTGTGCTTGGTGTGAGAGATTGACTCTGACATATTCTTTTGGTAATGTTGGAATTTTTATATAAACAATATGATCAGATATTGTGGCTAAAAAAGAGAACATTACGATTCTGTTGCTCCTGTACTAATCAGTGTGAATCCAATTCTACTTTTCAGATCATTTTTTCTCGCAGATGCATATTCAGATGCCCTTATGGAAGCATCTTCGGTTAGTGATTTTGTTTCTGGTCAGTGCATGAGATTTTGTTGAGACAAAGAACTCAGTGATATTGTCAACTTTGTCACTTCATTTAGTCCATATACAATACAAACACATAGATATAAAGGGTCAAGAGTTTTCTGCCCGAAAGTTATGCAATAGAGCTATGGAGCTAAGATCTTGTTTTAACGTAGTATCTTGCTAGCAGCTCATTTCGTTGATTCTTCTTTTGTAACGCCATTCGTCGATTGCACACAGCGTTAGAGCGCTAGCAACTTTTTTGAAATAAAAAAAAAAGAAAGACAAGAAAGAAGACAAAGCAAAACGTCAGCTGAACGACAATGTGCTGCTGGTATCAAGACAGTTCGGCTACCTCGTCGCAATCGTCTTCCCTTGTCAACAAAGAAAAGTGACGAGAGAGGATGCAGTCTCAGAAAAGCTTTATGAAAGAAAAGGGACCGATAATTGCAGTTCTCTCAAATAAACTCAAGAGATCCTTTGGTTAACTCAGACGTTTATAGTTTTAAGTTTCTTAACAATAACATGCAAAAATGTCATAATCACTAATATAGATAATGCAATACAAGAGAATGTTTTTTTTTTTGTGTATCAGAAAGAAAACATCAAAAGCCTGATTTTAACCACACTAAAGCCTTTTGTATGTCCATAGCTACTCAAAAAATAGTTATTCCCAGTTTAGTGGGTCACCTTTGTTATTGTTGTACGTGGGCCGTGGCTACGCGTCAGTATTCTACGATTCCCCGTCCGGTAGTACAGCTAAACGATCAGCTTGCGAACGTTCAGCTGCTCTTCTTCGTTCAGCCATTCTGAGAGAATACATGAATGCGGCTGTGGCTGTGCTCACAGATTCTCAATTTACCGGTGATTCGTACATGTGTGGCGCAAGGTTTTCCACAGTGATTGGCTCACCAAAACACTCCTCTATCTGCAACCTCTCATCACCATAAAAGGAGATACACCAGAGTATTTGTTGTACCAAAAAGATGGGATAATTTGAATCAGACTTCGGCACCTCGGCAACCATTACCTAAAACCAACACGGATTGCAGGATCATCTTTTTAGAAAACATTTGAAGTCTTAAGGAATAAGGAGTTGAGACAGCAGTGACAAGATGATTAAATTGCACCCTTGCACCAATCTTATCTAATCTAGACTAACATTGATGGTCAATTAAAGATATCTTTGATGCTTGAAAATTCTCATTCACACAAAGTGCAATTATATTCAAAATTGAAAGATGCATTAATCGATTCTGCTGTATGTAAACACTTCCTTATAATCGACCACTTGTTGCAAAGACTTGACCAAAAACTTTGACTTTAAAATCAAAGTTAATCGAATAAATTGAAAGAAGTGAAGTCGGAGTTCATGAAGAGATTTAGACATAAGCAGTTGTTGAAAGAAAACAATTACTTTGCCACTTAACAGCTTAACACATTTTCCTTTATCAATGCTCCTTCTTGTTGCTTTTGGTAATGTTACAATTGTATGGATTGATGTGGTGTGGTGTGATGTAAGAGATAAGAGAAATAATGCTCAAGGTCATTTCATGAAATTCCAAAAGGAGTTTGTAAAAGATAGCCAGACTTAACCAAATCAGAAAGGAGTAATACAAGCAAGGATACATCCAGACAAATAAACCAAAAACAACATGTGAGATATTTTGATATGCATACAATGAAAAGCAACAAGGAGGAGTAAGAAGAAGAAGCCAAGTAGAAAGTTGATGCAATGAGAAAGAATGAAAGAAACGTAGAAGGAAGAAAGGAAGAATAAGAGCAACAAAATTATGTTGCATTGAATAAGTGAATGGTCTGGTCTTTGGATGCTATTCCTTTCATCTTCCGTTATAAACACACACACACACACAGATACTCGTACATATGAGGGTGAAAATGTATGCACAACAAATTTGAATCTGTACAAGCAACGACGACCACTTGAAAATAAAGTTTGTCTGTTGCGTCTGAAGGGATATTTTCGACCCACAAATGGCATCTTGGTTCTTTTGGACATAATCATCACAATAAACATCATCATCATCATCACCATCCTCAGCGTTGTCCTTATGAACGTCCTTGTTAGTCTTCATTGTTGCCTGTATCGTTGTCTAACCATTTGAAAGCTATTCTATGAATGAGAAGATTCTGTTTGAGAGAGTGTGTGCATTTTCCAAAATAATGCAGAAAGACCATGCAAAGTATCAGCAACAGTAACACCATCGACATCCTTCTAAGGTTTCATTAACTTCTTCTCTTACTATCCTCGGAACTAACAATACAAAACAACACAACTCAACACAACAATCTTGACAAGTTGCATTGTATTTTGTGGCAAATGCTTTCTGCCCCACTTGTGGGGCTACTTGGTAAATGTTGGTCGTTGCTCCTTTCCTTGCTCCAATTTCCTACAGTCATCTTCGAAGAAGCAGCAAATGTTGAACACAAAATGCTGATACTCGAGAAATTACAGATAATTTGTGAAATATGGAACACCATTGAATGTCGAAATAAGTTGAGTTTGGGGTGAAGTGAAGTAAAAGTGAAAGTGCAAGTTGTAAAATGCAGTGTAGTATCTCTTGTTAGTTGCTTCTTTCATTTACTACCATCTTTCGTTTTTGTCCTTTACAGCATCAGTAGAAGCAGCTCATGTTGAACTTATTTATGCTTGCTGCAAGGAAGAAAGGAAGCCACAAGGATATACAAACGTTGTCACATAAACACATTCACAAACAGAATCATACAAATGATGATGATGATGATGATGATGATGACGACGAAGCAAGTCAAGTTGAATTGAGTTGTTCTGTGAGGGAACGAACAAGTCGAGACACTATGCTAGACGTCATGTATGGCGTATACGTAATACGAAATGCTAGACACCAAAACATCATCATCATGAGCAGCAGCACCAGCAACAGCAATAGCAGTGGCCCTGCCAGACAGCCCAGTGAGTCAAGTCAAGCCAGACACTTTAAGTAGTCTGACTACAACATGGTAGTTGTGTATGGCAAGTATCTATGTGTGTGTCTACGTTAAAAGAATTCCTCAAGGTTGTTGCTTGCGATATGATTCCAATTCAAGTTTACTTCGCATGGTTGCCATTTTAACAACTACTACAATAAGGCGTCCTTGCTACTTTCTTCTTCATTGTATCTGTAATACTACTAATGTGTTTGTGTTTCTGTTTCTGTTTGTGAATTTGTTTCTGGCATTAAAGAATTTCCTTACGACTTCCTGACAGACAGACAGACAGACAGACAGACAGACAGACAGATAGATAGATGCAAAGAGAAAGAGAGATAGTCTGTCTGTCTGTCAGTCAGCCACTTCTGTATCTGTGTGTATGTCGAATACAGGAAGCTGTTGATAGTGTGCGTAATGTGGCAACATTATTTGCTTGATTGCTTTATTGTACGCAAAAGGTGTTTGTGGTTTGACACTCTATAACCATCATTCTCGTTTCTATTTCCTCTCACCACTTTCACCTTGCATCTGTTCATATGATTGTGTGTGTTTGTGTGTAGGAATATTTATTTCTTGCAACATCAACACAAACATCTTTATATCGTTTACATTTCATTTTAGTTATTCTTAAGTAAATCCTTTTTGACTTGTCTTTTGTTAAAATTTACTCATTTATTAGCTCTCAAGGACACTCATTCAAAATACTAGCATACACACATACTCATATGTTACATACATACAATATCTTATATAGAATGCATAGTTTATTTTGACTTTTTGAATTTGATTTTTCGTAAGGAAGAAAATGTGAAGAAAATATTGAAGTAAAATAAAGTATTTTGTATGCAAACAACTTAAACGATTCTTCATAGGTTTTTTCCTTCTCACTAAGTCATTTTCATTTTATTGAATTTGAATGTTTCGAAGAAAAGATTTATTGCAAGGACTTTTAGCTTATGTGTCCTTCTATACATATACAATATATGTAGTGTTATGTTTGATTCATAATACACAATATATGTCTGTGTGGTGGTAGTTTATTTGTTTGTTTGTCTGTGTCAGGTGTGAAAATTCCTTAAGGATTTGTATAATTGCATTCGATTTGTTTGGTTTTGTTTGGTCTCTCAATGACTTTTGGTAATAAAATATTGTACAAGTACAATGAGTATTTTACTAGTCATTGACTTTACTACTAAAATATTTGTAATTGCCTTAAATCTTAATTCGATTTGTGTTTATATTTTACCCAAAACATCTTAATAATTGAGTGTGTGCAAGAATTTATTTATTTATTTATGATTCTTCTTTATATGTTGTTTTTAAAAGTATTTAAAGAATTTTGTAAATTTCTTGTAAAATATTAATTGCATTTGATTTCTCAATTTATTTTCACATTTATTTATTCATTTATTGTATTTATAGTTTATTTGTAATAAATAGTCCATCCATGTTATTTAATTTGATTGTTCGCTTTTTGCTTGAAAATTTTATTAAATTGAAAAGATGAAAATTCTTTTAATAGTTGAAAGAGTTTTTGTACCAACTTTATTGTCATTTAATTTGTGATACGATTGAAAATGTTTAATTGAAATTAAGAATTTCTATATTTGATTATTTTTATGTTATTATCACAAGGTAGATTGAATGGTATTAAATAAAATTTAATTATGTAGAGTATAATTTGCATTATAAATAATACAGGCTTTTTATGAATTATTTATATAAGTATTTCAAAGTTAAATAATACATTCGAAAATGCCGAAAACCTATGTACACAAGCTAAAAAACATACATGAAACTTAGCATCCACTGATATGAGCCTTGAATACAAGCAATTACAGTACAGTTATGTTATTTAACCAACTTAGCCATATAATTCCGAATTGCTAGGCAACGCTAGTGTGATTAACATTCATAGTTATACAAAGAGTTTATCCAGGCGCTCCATGGTACGTCAGGAATGATGATATTCACAAGTACTGCTAGTAAAAGGAGAGTGTTCGAAGTGGAAACGTTACTACAATATATGGATAAACTTGCTCAACACGTTAGTCCACTGCGCTTAGGAAAATACATTATTTTTTTCTAAAAAATTATACTTTATCGGGTATAGAAAGCAAAATTTTAATTATATGTGTAATGCAGCCCTGAAAGTTCTGTGAAGCTCTGGAAGTCTGCTGTTTATTTTACTGAACACGTGGTTTTGTTTGTGACGAAATTTTGTCTGAATTCATTGGCTTAAAAATATACGAAATTTGATTTAAACGATATCCATGGTACGATTAATTTGAATTAGTTGCGTTTAGGTTATTTATTCTTAGCTTTATGTGTTTTTGTTAATCTCAAAATAGTTTTGTTGAGTGGAATGAAAGTTTGTTGGATTGACGTTACTTTTAATGCGATATTTTTCATTGATGTGTCTTCTATACTATAATCTATACGCTGGTATAATAATAAATAAAGATAACATCAATTTATGTGATTCCATTATACTACTTTGACATAAGAAAGGAGTATTTCTCATTCTGAAAGATTTTTGAACTCTTTGGTGATAAAAATATTTAAGAAAAAATTTCTTTTATATTATTGCATATTTTATTTCTTTTATTTTTCTAAGAGCAGTTTATTTCTTTAATTATCAAAGTAGTCTTGTGCAAATTATCTTCTAGTAAAATGCATTTGTCATTAACCATTAGATATATTTTTGGATTTATTTTGGAAAGTTGGTTGGTTTCTTTATATTTTGTATAAATCATGATCGATTTACAATTTGACAAACCAATGATTAATTGTTAGTTTAGTATGGCAAATTTGGTACTCTTGATTTTTAGTGTGGTATACTTTCCATGCACTTGTAAATACATAATCTGATTATGTAAAAAGTTAATATTGCCATTGATTAAATAATTAAATTCCAGGAGTAATGAAAATATACCTGCTATCAAAAGTATTCAATGTTTAGAAAAAAATTCGGATCTGAACAAATTTTCAGCCAATCGCTATACTTTAAAGATTCATTCTTGTTAAGAAAATTGTAAGTTCTTGGATAACAATTTAGGTTCGCCATTCCTATGCTGGGCCATT
Source organism: Amiota communis (assembly GCA_037043315.1). NCBI lineage: Eukaryota > Metazoa > Arthropoda > Insecta > Diptera > Drosophilidae > Amiota > Amiota communis. Next base: position 287,155 of record JBAMAV010000230.1, read on the forward strand.
GGGTCCAATTAAAAGTATTTTAATGAAAATTTGCCAAATCCAAAACCAAAACCATACATTTACTTATCTTTGTATTGTATCATGAATTTTGATTGAAATATATACATTTAGCTGCAAGTATCCGCCTCGCATGATTTTTATACACCTCATGGGAGTAAATAGTATTATAAGTTTGTCATGAAGTTTGTAACTCACAGAAGGAGACATCGCAGACCACATAAAGTATATATATTTGTGATCAGCTCGATGAGGCGGGTTGATTTAGCCATGTCCGTCTGTTCGCATAACTAGTCCCCCAGTTTTTGAGCTAGAGATGTTTCTTTTTACCACACACTGAACATTTGTCGGAATCAGCCAAATCGGACTACTGGGGAGGTACCTCCCATACAAACCCCCTTTTAAATTAATGTTATTATTAGAAAAAGTTTTTTGTTTTTTGACTTATTGAATTGAAATTGGACACTATAAGTTTCTGTTCTGTATCCATCAGTCTTGTAAATTTCATGATCCTAGGGTTACCAGGAGGGGTACCTCACATACAAACTCACATTAGAAGACAAACTTATGAAGATTATAAGTACAATAAAAATACAATGCAACTTAAACTGTGTTCTTTGTTGATACTCAAAATGTGTTCTTTGTTGATACTCAAAATGTGTTCTTTGTTGATACTCAAACTGTAACAGAGAGAATATGGTGATGCTAAGAAAGGAAGGTTGGATGCGATCCGGAGGAGCATGAAGAATATTACATCTTTGACACAGCCAATGATAGCCTTCTTTCTGGTTTTGTTTATACATTTATTTATGTACATACTTATATCTTATACAAGATTTTGTATAAAAGACATGCGTTATAAGGTTTTTTTTATATTATTTGTTTTTTCTACATATATGTATATCTCACATCCTAAGAATATACAAATATTTGTGTATCTCACATATGCAACTAAATAATTTTATGAAATTACATTTTTATACTCTACAATTGATGTTTTCTTTAGCAATATGATTCCAAAATTTGGAAATTCTCTCTTACGGTTTGACATTACTTATTATATTTTTACTTACATACTTCACTATTTATTCTTATAAGAAATCAACTGAAGCTGAATATATAGTCTCAGAAGACATCCACATATGTAGATCTCGACTACTACAAAACATTTTCGAACCTTTTGGCTTAGTTCATTCTAGACCAGGACTGTCCAAGCTGCGGACTGCGGGCCACATGTGGCTTAAACAAAGTCTGAATACGGCCAATGTGGCCGACACGTGGCTGAAGTGACAACAGAGAAGAAACAGAAATTTTGGCCTGCTGATCTTCGGTATTTTTTTTCGCCGTTGAAGCACACTGTCGACCCAACTCAACTCTTCTTCTTCTAGGTTGGACAACCCTGATCTAGACCATTCGCAATAAATAGAAATATTCTAAAGCATTTAAACTAAAATATTTTTTGCATAAAAATAATTCAATAAAAATTGATAAAATAAAATTATTATTTGGAGAGCGTTTAAGTGCAACCCTTCTTGTCTTCTTTTGAGTGAGTGATTTCAAAAAAAAATTCTGGAACTGTCTAGAAATTCAATTAATATTGAAGTTACACATTCCCACCATAGCGTAGTTGCAACATCGACATCAATGTAGAGTTTGAAAAACCATCATGGATTGCTCTTGATGCATATGAAACTTTGGGAATTTTTAAAGAGTTCATGAACGTTTAAACAAAAAAATTACGGACTGCACAAACAAGTGAGAACAACAACGATTTGCATGAGAGCGATAGAGACAACAAACAACATTATGAGAGGGAGACGAAAAGGTGGATCTTACATATCATTTTATCCATCTACTAAAGTGTTAGTGATCTAGCTTTCTTATTTTCCTTTTGGTTTATAATATTATTTGGTTTGATCAATTTATTTTAATCACTGAAACAATATATTTTCAAAATAAAGCTTTTCTTTTATTGAAATCGTAATTAATCTACAAATATCTTACCTTTAAGTAACATAAAATTTTGAGTGAAAAACTTGTTTTCACAATTAAAATATCGCCCAAATTTTCGTTTCGTTTCGTTTGAGGCGATCAAAGCTAGGATATTTTTCAGCTTAAAATTTATCTGTTTGCTGCCATAAAAAACAGCTTAGGAACAACAGTTGGGAGGGAAAATGCAAAAGAGAAATAAGAACAGCAATATCAACAACAACAATTTCCACAAGAAAAGATGAAAACAAATTTATGTGTGCATAAATGTGAGTGTGTCGATGTGCAGTTATAATCCTCAACACACTTCTAAACTGAAAATATATAAAACAAAAAAAAAAAAAAAAAAATTAAATAAAAAAATTGAATTTGAGAAGAGAAAAGTAAGAGAAGAGAAGCAAGCAAGTGCAGCAGCAACACCAACAAACATAGTACAACATATAAACAATATTTTAATTAAAAATTCAATTTTAATCAATGCATTAGCAAAATGTCTCGTTTCCTCCAATTCCAATCCTTCCAATGATTCCACCACACACTTCACCAACTATGATGATGATGACTACGAGGATGACGACGGCGCAAGCCTCCTGTTCAAGCCAGTTCAGGCCAAGCCAAGCCGGCATGAGAAGAAGACTATGAAAGTATTGAGCTGCTTTCTAAGTGATACAGAGTCAGAAATCGAGAGTGGGATGGAGGTGTTTGTAGTTCAGCTATTGAAAGAAGGAAATGAATAAAGAAAAAAATATATACTATAAATATATATATATATATATACATAAAATCATTGAACAAAACAAGTAAAAAAAAAAATGCTACTATATGGAAAGGAATAACATAACATATACTCGTATGTAGGAAAAAAGTTACGCCACTCGAAACCAATAACGAAGGAAAAAATCTATGGAAAATAGCCAACATAAGAGTGTCGATACTACGTGTATGTGACTAGAAGTGAGTAAATGGGTGGGTAAATGAGTCTATGGGTCTGTCTGTCTGTCTACTTGACTGTTTGGTCTATGAAATGTGTTGCATTTTTATTATAACTTGAAAAAGTTGATAACTCCGCCTATTTCTAACATAGTACGAACGAGGAACGAACACATGACAGGACAACGAAGATGAGAAGGGCAGAGTTAAGAGAACAAGAACAGAACAGAATAGAACAGAATAGAATAGAACAAGCAAGCGTAGATACAGAAAACATTCGATTGAATTTAATATGCATGCATACAATGGCATATATATACACACATCATCCGAGAAGGATGAAATGGGCAAGAAGTACATGGCAGAGTTAGAGAAAGAATGAGAGTAACATAACGATTGAAAGAAAGAGGAGTTATGTGAAAAGGAGTTGGAACAGAATCAGCAGGAGCAGCATCAGCATCATAGGCAAAGGCTAAAGCGCATAGCACCGAAGAGTAGTTGCCATTTGGCGTTTGACAGAAGGAGTAGAAAAGGGGGCTAGGAGAGGAGAAAGAGAGTATGTGGGAGTATGGCAGTCAAGTAGAATTTGATGTGTTAGATGGCGCATTTTGAAGGTTGGTTGGTTTTCGGTGTATGGTTGCTGTAACGTCATCAGCAGAATCGACAGAATCGAAGGCAACAGCAGTAGCTATTGAAGTTTTAGTTGGAGTCAAGGTAGAATGACAGAAAAGTAGACAGAAATTGTCGGCAAAGTTGAAGAAGCGAAGTAGGCAGTCATCGGCCGTAACTGGAATCCTTTTGGCAGAAGACTTTTGCGTATGGAACAACAATACACAGTGATAACTTTTCTAGGTAGAATGTATTGCATATAAACTTTAGCACTTCTTGACTAGAGAAGGCCTTGGGAAAAGTAGAATTTCGGTATCATAAAGGTATCAACGGATCAGATGGTGAAATAGTACTCGCCTGTCTTGGAGGACCATATTTTGTGGCTTTTGTTCAAGTTGCCCAAATGAAAGCAAGCTTGTTTTAAGAATATAATTGATTATCCACCACAATTAGGAATTTCACTCAATGTTTTCCTTTAGTATTGCCTTAAATTATTCTGCCGTGCAGAGTTGGTGATACTGTATCTGGCGATCTATAGTCGGATCATTGAGATCCATTATTAACTATGAATGAGAGAAATTGTAACGAACCGGCTGCAGTATAGACCTATGTTTACATGTAATAAATTGATTTATTGACTTTTTCTCAGTGTAATTTATCAACACAGTAGGCACCATTAGATCGCCTGCCATCACCAAACTTCTTCACCCTTAGCAAAAAAAGGCGCATGTTGTGAAAAAGCATCAAACGCTGTTCAATGTCCACGACAGCATATCCAATGCTACAGACCAAAGCCGCTCCACTGCCACCGCTGATGATGTCCATGTCGATATCCATAACCATCCATGGCTTACAACAAGAATGACGATGAACAACGCCAAACGTCCAGAATGACGTTAGCTAAGTCGTCGACGAGGACAACGATAACAACCAAATGCGTTGCTTTGAACGAACGCTCTCTATGAACGTAGGATGATGTGTGTCTGGGCAGCTTACGCCAAAAGAGGCAAATCACCTCTTGGTGCAAGTCAAAAACAACAACACAAAACAAGAACAACAAGCTACAGTAAAAACAAAGAGAATTGGCGAGACGAAACCACGAAGAGCTAGAAATATTGTAGTTAAAAGTGAATGGGAGAGTGAACATGTTTCGATTCAGAGTGGAGCCTTCCTTTTTTTCAAAAATTCTAATACGTAAAATGCTCAATAGAGAAAACTATATACATTTAGACAATATATATATATGTACGTATATATATATATGTGTTCAACGAAAAACAAACTAAAAACGAAGCAAACACCAACATAGAGCAACGCAGAAATACATATGAACACACATCTACTCTGAGGCACATGCTAAACTTGGTCTAGCTTTCGTTCAAACAGACGCATTCTCCTCACAATCATCCTATAAGAGGAGACGTATATAAGTCGCACTCATCCTCAACCTCACAAGAGTGAGGAATCAAATCGAATCGAATCGAAATGTGTAGGAAAAGAATCGAAACGCTGCCAAAGGCATCCGTACTAACGAGTAGACACTGCGATGTGAGCGACTATTGAAAAATTGTGCGGCCTAAAAAGACGACAAAGTCCGGGTGATGGCTAAAGCTAAGGCTGAGAATCAGAATCGGAATCGTAATGAGAATGAGAATGAGAGAAAGACGGAGTGATATCGGAAAAGACCTATAAGGAATTGTGTTGTTGTTGGTTTTGTGAATGCAACGAAGGATGCGTTGTTGTTTGCATGTGACTATAAAGGTAGCACAATAATATTGTAGATCTAGAAAAGGGGACAATGCGTGCTGAGAAAGGAAGTACGAATGCGTCTTTTTGTTTTGGGTTTGAGAATATACACAAGTATAGTGGTGTAGGCTCATAGTATTGTGCACCTTTCAATTTTTAACAAAAGAGAAACAAAGAAAATAGTTTTATTTTTCTGTTTTCGTTTCATCAAATTGTATTGCAAGCTTTTGCTTGTGGCTCCACATGAAAGATGTGGCTGTTATTATTGTGTTTATTTGATAAACATTTTCTATTGTTTATTTGAAGAGCTGGTCAAGATAGAAATATATCCAGATAAAAACACTGTTAAGGATTATATAATCATATACGTGATGCAGATCTTTAATTACTATTTGTGAATTTTTTATTATGAAGGAGAGAGAGTATTTTCAGGGAAGATTTATTTCTGTACAAAGGTTAATAACTTTACTTCGATATCTTAACGATTTATTTAAGATAGAAACAAACGCTTACCTGTATGCAATTCCCTCAATAATTCATATACTAAGTATATTTCAAAAAATTTGTTCTTAAAAAAATTTACATTTTGAAAACTTTACTGAAAACTATTAGGTGATGAATTCTTATACCTGAAAATATATTTAATCGGGTATGTGCAAGAAAACACCGACGATTTTGATGTCGGCTGTTTTCAATTTCGTCCAAAAAAAACCTAAGTGTGCTAGAAAAAGGCGACGATTTAATTTTTCGAGTATTGATGTTAGAATGAATAGCTAGCTTGTTTGCGTTTCGCGTGATTGGCAAGCATACAAATTCAAAATATGCATTTGATTCAACACTCGAATAAGTTCACTGTTCTACGTTTTCCACTATTTGTGTAATATTTACAATCTCATCGACTTAACTTAAAAATACTTACATTTTTGGTAAAAAAAATGCACTTTTTCAAATTGTACTCTTCTTCTTTTATTTTGTGCACTCTCGACCACCTTTCTTTCTTTCTTTCTTTATTAATCCGTGATAGTAAAATTCTTACAATTTTGATGATTTTACGCTTATGTAGAGTTTAGTTTCTTTGACAACTTAATAACTAAGAAGATAATTATAAAATAGATTAATCATTAAATAGAGAACATGCTTTGTTAGAGTAAGGAAAATAGGGGATACAAAAACCTTACAATTGAGAGTTTTAAAAACTTAACATAAGAGTAGCACTATAGACTTAAAACTAAAAACTACGGATCTGGACTTAATAAAGTTAATTAATTTCCGATCTACACTTGGAATGTGCATTATTTGATTACTTACATTAAAACTATTAGTAATCTGTCGAATTTTTTCGTCTATCATGGCTATATCTGCCCTTTCATGTAATAGGGAAGTGGAGTAGTAAAAAGGAAGATTAAAAACCATTTTTAACATTTTATTTTGTAAGATCGGTGACTTTTCGCGCAGTCACCCCAAACCTCCGAGCCGTATAACATAATTGGTACGAATATCGATTTATAAATTATAAGTTTGTTTTTTATTGAAAGTTGGATTTCCTATTGATAAAGGGATAGAGGATTCTTAGCGTCTTATTTGTTTTATCGATTGTTCGACACAATATGCAGACATATCAACTTCCGCCATTGGGTTAATATATTTTTTTATTGAACTTTCCACGCATTTTTAAAACAAAATTAAAACATCACAGCTTCATTATCAACAAATGCAGTTAATTTCAACATATCAATCAATGAATTAAAGGCGAATTGGAATATTCGAAAATGTTAATGTGCTATATGCAAGCAGGTTGGCATATTTAGCATTGTTTCAATTATTTTACCTCAATTCAAAAGATTTTTTTGTAAAATGCTTATTAATACTTAAAACAACTTAAATCATATATATTTTTTAAATGCAGTTTAGCGAGAAAAACAATAAGCTACAGATCTTGGTACTTTTATTCCTTTAATATCTTCAGATATGGTAGAATTTAACTAAATCGTTTGTAAAAAACTAGCCGATTTTGAAAACGTCAAAAGCGGTTTCTAGCACACCCAAAAATGGAATTGGGCTGGAATTGAGACGAAAGCGGTTTCTAGCACGTACCCGAAAATGTCTCTTTTGTGGTAGGAGAACAAACACGTAATTCTTAGGTCATGTGAAACTATACAAAAATACTAAACTTGACCTAATAATATATTAAATTTGCTAAAGCCGAGTGGGTAGTATCAGACTGTTCGATATTCCGTAATTTAAATTACCTAAACATGCATTTTCTAATGGCAACATACAATCTGGTCGATATGTTTTGAAGGATTGTTTGATCTCCAAAATGGTGACTAAGATTAAAACAAAATTGATCTGCCCTGAAAACAATAAAGTTCTAAATTTGAACCTTTCCAAACACAGTGGACTCTCACATAACCATTGTAATTCCTTCCAGTGAAACCACTTTCTCCATATAAATTGATGAAAAGAGTATACACTCAAATATTTTATTTTATACTGTAGGTACTTATTTAAGAGAATTTCAAACCAAAAGAACAATGTTCAACAACACGGTGATTGTTCCGAAGATATTCTTTTCACTCTGTATCGAAGTATCTATTTTCTTGATCTTGTCTTTATTCTTGAAGATGATGCAAATTATTAACGTAGACCGATTGAATTTTTATGTTTTTTGTTATGCAATCAAGGAGGATAATATCTTCAAAAAGATACTCATGGCCCAAGCCACAAGTTAAGTCGGATTCCTACTGACTAAAAAGCCCCCTATTGCCTCGAAACCGTTTAATCCCTACAAAACTACCAAATCATCACTTCGTAGGAAGGGAAGATTGCCCTTATCTGGGTGCCATTATACGCTCTTACATTCGAGTCTCATGAATGATTTTCGCTATTTCGGTAGCGAAAAATGCGTATTCTTCCGAGGAACACATCATACGCCTTACGATCTCCTGTGAATTGCAGGGAGATCCAAGGCAATCGTACTTCCTGCTTCGCTGTGCTTCAAACCGAGGACACTCATGATCGAGGTGCTCTGGGTCTTCTACGATGTTCAGGCAGAGGCCACGTTTCGGATCCTCGGCATGCTCAAATCTGTGCAGATATTGCCTGAAGCACCCGTGGCCAGTAGCGAATTGGGTAAATTCGAAACTAACGTCTCCGCCGCTCCTCTTTAGCCAATCTGCTATATTGGAGATAAGGCTTCGTGGCTCTGCACTGCTCCACCTGTGCTGCCATATGTTTAAGTACCTGCACCTGATCTCCAAACTGCTATTTCTTTGGAATGTTGCTCGGGCTAGTTATATGTCCCTTGCAGTCAGGGTTTCCAAGTCGATTGGAAGTCTCCCTGAATGTACGGCCGCATCGTCTGCAACTGTTCGATAATCTCTACAAATCCTCAGGTTCGCAACTCTGTGTGCACTCTTTATTCCTCGCATGTATGACTTAGTTGCGAGAGCCTCAGCTCAATTCGGAGCCGCATAAAACAGTATAGATTTACTCACCGAACCTATTAAAACCTAATATTTGATGTCTGGATCCACCTAGGTTTGGGAGAATCCTCACCAATTTTTGTGTTGTGGCAGCTGCTTTTTTGGCTGACTCGATTAATTGATACTTAAAACATTGGCGGTGGTCCAGAAGTACTCCCAGGTACTTGAATGTACGTGGTAGTAGGAGGGATGATTATAAGTGAACTTTGTTTCCACATATCTGGTCAAATGTACAATATGAACGTTACATGAAATTACGGTTTTCCCCCTTTGCTATGTGCAATTCATTTCACTTGATTTTTTTCTATTCTATCGTTTTTGAAAATGGCAATTCAATACATGCGAGGGTCCACTGAATGTAATTTCATCTGAATACGATCTATAATAAATTAAATTATATAGGCTAGTACATTCATAGAAAGTAGTGTGACAATTATGTTAAGCATAAGTCTGGAAAATTGTGATTAAAACAGAATGTTTGGAATTGTTTTAAATTTACATATTAGCACATCGATTCAATAGCCTTCCTATTTGGATGGTCTCAATGTCTTCAAATGACTTGCATTCCAAACTTTGTAGCTTAGTTGCTGGATCGCATTGAAAACACCATGTCGAATCCCCCGTCACAATTGATCCCTAGATTAATAAATGATTAAAGCTTGTAGAAAAAACTTTGCGCAGGTCTTTGTTTTATCGTAATCTTCATAAAGAATTAGTCATAATGTTTCTCAGTTAATATTCTAAGCCTCTTTTTCAATCATTTCGGAAGATCAAACTAAAATTTCGTCTGTCATCACGTAGTTACAACAATTTATAAAGCCGACTCCCATAGAAATAAGTACAATATCATTGGTAATTTTATAAAGCTATGTTTGTTTTCTCCATATATGTAGATGATTTAGTCACCCACAATTTCAGACCATTGGAGATATATGCATGTACATAGGTTTCGTATATTTGGTCCAACAAATTTGAGATCTGCTACACGATTATGTTAACTTGTTTAAATATTTGAAAAGAAAAACTTACTTAAAATGGCATCCATAATGAACAACAACAACTAAGTAATCTGGCCTTAAATAAAAACTTCAGCAACAGGAACAAATTATTGGATATGCAAACACAAAATCTGTAAAAGAGTCGAAACACCAACAAATAAATTTCAATTCATTGAATCTTACATACCTTTCTTTATTCCAATTTTTGCAAATGTTGAGTGTGTCAGTGTCATTTGTTAACCGACATCAATTTCGAAAATTCCATTTGAAAATCTAAGGAAATGTAAAAGTTCTTAATGAAAAAATAGATAAATACCTAAGGGACATGGAAGCTATATTAAAAATCAATTCCTAGCAATAAAAATATGAAATTATGATAATAAAGTAAGCTCTGTAAAAATTCAAGGTAGAAACGTGTTAGAAAAAAAATTATTAAATAATAATTAGTTGGACTTTGACTTTGTCTGGTTTCGACACAATGACATATATCTGTATAATATTATATTGAATAAACATAGCTCAGAAACAAGGAGGCTAGTTTGGATAAATCGAGCGGCTTATTGAATTCACCTGGAGCCTCTGACGCATGGTTTCATTACGCTACAAACATCGTGCCAAAGTGTTAAATAACTGTTCACAGTAGTTGTGAAAGGTATAAAATAGAATTGGTGAAATGATGAAAAACGCCTGAAGATGCACAACTAGAAATTTTCAATATTCGAATGTCGTCGTCATCATCGTCGTCACCGACGCTATCAAATGCATTTTCAACGTTTTCTGCACATTTTGATCGGTTAATGTGACAGGCGTTAGTAAACGGCAACTTGGATGGCATCGACTCACGCATTCACGCACGCACGAATGCAGGCTCCCACGTAGTACTCTCTAACGTACATACGTACGAGTATGCATCCATGCACGCACCATTGATGAGTAGAAAATTTCGTAGCAATAATTGAGTTTTCATCAAAGAGCAATCAACCGAAATTTTCCACACCGGCTCGTTCTTAACTAAAGCGATGGAAATGCAATGAGTGAGAGTCCGAGCAACTATCCAACCGAGGAAGCGAGCGAAGTAAGCTAACGGTCAAATTGGTTGCATGCAACACAACAACAACAACAACAAGTAACACATAATGCAGATGCAGATCCAGATGAATGTGCATGTGAATGTGTATGTGAATATGGATGTTGATGCAATACAACACAACTAAAGCGAATGAGCTAAGCAAAAATTCGTTTGCTTTTAGAAGAAACATCAAGTGGCTGGGCATGATGAAATGGTGAGACAATAGATGGGGTTAGGAGAAGTGCAACAACTTAGAATGTGCAGCACGAGTCAAATGATAAATTCAAAAAGTGCAGTGCAATAAATTTTAGGCACCCCACATATTTGGTAGAGTTTGCCAACATCATCATCATGATCATCATCACCACCAACACTGCCACCGAGTTTACCGAACAAAAATAGTAGGAGGTAGTAGTAGTAGTTCTGGCAATAGTATTAGAAATAGAGACGAGAAAAGGCTTTGAAATGGTGGCATAAAATAAAATTTAATTAGAAACGTAACCATGGCAAAGATTGGTACGTACCAACTGCGTGTGTGTGTGTGCATGTGTGTGTTGGATGTTTGATGTGAGCCTGGGCCTATGCCTACTATATGCATATAGAAACGAATGAATTTACTAACGTAGGAGCCAAATGAGAAAGAATGAAATATTTTGCAAGAACAGCAGCAGTAGCAACAACATCGACATCGACCTGAAAATATACCGAAAATGCATTGTTCCGAAGGGGGAGAGAAAGAAATTGCAAGCCACATGTGCAGTGTTGCCTCTAACCTCAACGACAACAACACTACCAACATCAACAACAACAGAAGCTGCAACAACATCACATCCTTTTACCAAAGGATACGCAACGAAATTCGCAAAGTTGGCGATTGCAAAGGCGGCATTCTAAGCTCAGCTCGCTAGGAGTTGAGGAAGAACATCAACATCAGTAAAGCCAAAACAAAAATCCTTCAATTTCGCATAGACACAAAATCCTGAATACTTTCGACATTTTAGACGCATCCAAGTCCATGAGTAAGGGTGGATGTGAGAGAAGCATCACAAAGACAACTATAACTTAGAGAAAGGCTCGCTGGCTTTCTGGACGCCTTCGACAAGAGTGTATCTACCTTCTACTACTTTCACCACTATTAACAGCAACAACTATTGTAGTACACAAGGAGAACAAAAAATAACAAAGGCAACCAACGAAATTGGACCAGAACTTGACGGAAACCACGAAACTAAATTGGACGTACGAACACAGCGTGAACAGAACAGAACAGAATTGAACTGCACCGTTCCGTTCCGCTCCGTTTTCTCCCGGATCTGACTAGACAAAAATGGACTCCACTGCTCCATTCGATTCGATACTATTCAATGTGGTAACGAATGCGCTAGTAGAAGGAAGAGTGGAGACATTGTGAGTATATGAAAAGGCAACCTTAGTCATATGTTAAAAGATGCTAAGGCTATCTCTATTCGTTATTCCTTGCTTAGGCCAGCAGAGACTAAAAAGGCAACCAAAGTTGTAGAAGTTGCCAATGGAGAGAGAAAAAGACGATGCGATTTTCTGCGTTTTTCGTTGAAATACGATGGCGTCGATGTTGATTGGATTGGGCTTGTTACTGGACAGTTGCTACATGGCTTAGAGAAGAGTGGAGTAGACCGACGAACAAACAAAGGATATTTCGAACGAAGGAACATCGTTCACTGGACAAGACAATTCGAAATGAGATGATGAAGGCGAATCTTTGCCGTTCTTACGCGAAAGATTCATTGAACATACACATGCGTTGGAGTTTGTATACAAGTAGTGACCATATAGGACAAGATGAATAGTTGGGCGTTGTTATATACGCACACACATAAATGAAGCTATGTATCATACATAGCATATAAGGAACGTTACTACTACTACTACACCACTACTTACATGAAATGCACATTATTTTACACGGTTTAGTGGTAGTTTTCGTGAACTTAGAGCCTCATGACCATTGGATGTCTTCCTTCCAGTTCACTCTTATCTACTTCGACTCTTTTAAGATGCCAAGAAATACTCCATTATACAATATATAGCAATGAAATTGTGGATAAAAAAGGAAATATCTATCAAAATTAAGATAATTTCAGCAATTAATTGATTAATCTAATTACCAATTGGAAGAGAGAAATTAATAAACTTACATAGTGCCTTATATAAAATTTCTGTTCGAAGTTTTTGGTATAATAGGAGTTCACTACACCCCACCCTAACATAATTAAAAAGAAAGAAATATTATTGTTGGTTATGCCAAAGTTGTACTCTTCACGCTCCTATGAATGAGCTTACAGAAATATTATATTATTCATTTGACTTACGTTTAGGGTAGAGTCAGTCATTCAGACTAATTTTAATACACCAATGGTGCACGGTCATGCACCTGTGAGGGTAACTTAGTATTCATAATGCACATATCGGGAGCTTAACGATCCAGTAATCCTAGGACCTTGAAATTTACATGGTTGGTAAATATGAGTCAGACACTTGAAGTGTCCAAGTTTCAGTTTGATAAGCAAAAAATAAGCATGTTCATTTAAATTTGGGTTTGTATGGGAGGTACTCCTATAAGTGGTCCGATTCAGCTGATTACGACAAATGTGCAGAGTCTAATAAAAAGTCTTGTTAAATTTCTGAGGGACATGGCTAAATCAGCTTGTCTCGTCGAGCTGTTCAAGAATATATATACTCTTTGGGGCCTCCGGTGTGTTACAAACTTCTTCCATTCAAATTCACTTGTATATTAAATCTATAAATTGATACACATGGTATAAAAAGATTAAGATAATAAGCTTTTATTGGATAAAAGAATTCTTAGTAAAATTGTTTGGCCTTCAGAGCTACATAGTTCATCCGGTGAAGTCCATTGTTTTCACTATTCCTTTGTTTTAGATGTATAGTAATGGACAATTACTAGTTTACGTTGAATTATTTCTAAATTCTTATGCATTCACAGTGAGCAGATATGACATCCAACTTGCCGATAGTCATAGTATTATCATATCATTTCACACCAGTGTGCGGTATTAACACTTTGAATTATTAAAAAATTATCTGATTTATATTCACCAACCATGGAAATTTCAAGATCCCGATATGTGTGGGATCACCAAGGCCAAGCGCCATCCACTTGTCACCATTGGTGTATTGAAATTACTATGAATACTGACTCTACCCTTTTCTGCATGCTCATTCACTGTATTACATCTTTGGCATAACCCACTTTTTGGTTTTTAATTTTACTTACTTTGTGCTTACCGTTTCCTTCACCAATTTATTTTTTCTGCTAATTGTTTCCAAAAACCATCAATTTTTAAGTGTTTAATCCTTTTCTAAATTTGAGATTTGATTTTCTTCAAAACTAAACTAAAATACAGTGCTTAAAAATTTGGTGAATGAAGAAAACAATTGTAAATCAACCAAAAAGTTGGTAACAATGTACAAAAAGTTAACAAAATGACTCAAATTTTAATTAAAAACCAGAAAGAAAGTTATCGTTGGCTATGCCAATCGAACGGCGACAAAAGCGAGATATCAGATATGCTTTCTTTTTTAGCATCACTATATTCTCTCTGTCACAGTTTGAGTATCAACAAACACCACAGTTTGAGTATCAAATGTGAGCACAGTTTAAGGAGGACAATGCAGCTATGTACTTTTTTAAAATTTGTGGTTTGATGGGAGGTTCCCCTTCTGGTATCCGCAGTATCTTTATATAGTGTCCGTGTTTCGTGTTTGTTCAGAAAATATATGTGGATACAAATCACATTTATATTACTGATCAGTATGTTTCTTTACTGCTATGTGCTTTCTGTATGCATATGGCAACTCTGCACTAGTAAACAAATAAACAAAATTTTCTTATCTGACATCTCACTTGCATACTTTGATTTGGATTTTCCTATTTTTCGGCTGTTCGTTTTGGGTTTTCCTAATTTTTTTTTTTTTTATACCATCCTAAATCTGTAAAGCCGTTTCCAGATACATAATTTATATATTAATATACAAGCATTGCTCTTTTAAATATGTAAGATATATCGATAGATATATGTAGATATACCTTTCGATATATACAGACTTCTCCTAAATTTCACTCGTATATGCTACTTTTGTATTTATACATAGCTGAATTCAATATCAATTGATAGGGAATAAAAATATTTTCTAATTTTTTTGAACATCAACATTTTTTTGCCCATCTTCCAAAGGTCATCATGTTTATTTTTCGAAAGATATATTTTTTATTTATTTAATGTTTTTGTCTTCTTATGCAAAGTAATTTAAAGTTTATTTTATGACATTTTGTAAAATTATATACAAATATTTTATTTTATTTTATTTGCTTGTTCTAGAGATTATAAAATGTCTCTCTCCATAGAAAAATTTCTTTATAATTTAATTTTTTTTTTTTTTTTGATTATTTTTATTATTTATTTTTTATTTTTTAGGGAATTGACTAGACAACTATTATAATCAGTGACCATGAATTTATGTGAATTTATGCACAACCATTAAAATGAGGAAAAAAAGAAGTTGATTTAGTTGACCAGTGTTATCAAATTCTATGGTTATTATGGTTGGTAAATAAAAATATTTACATATGTTTTTCTTATCTACCAAGTCAAATAAAATATGTTTTATTTGCATATTTTGGTTTCCTTTGTGTTTTTTACATAATTTTTTTGCTATCATTATTATTTTTTTTTTTTGTTGATAGGTAAATAACAAGTATTGACAATATATTATCCAATAACATTTTCCAACTTATTTACGGCGCATATTAAATATTTCAAACATCTTTCGCATTTGCGATAGCAAAAAAATTTATTAATCTGTATTTTCGGTTTCTGGTATTAAGATTATAAAATGTCTCTCTCCATAGAAAAATTTCTTATTTTTTAAATAAATTTTATTTATTGTACGAAATTATATAATACTCGTAAGTTTAATTGCTCTCTTCATATTGTCTATTTTATCTAGATAAATCACCGAGAGTCGTGCATTATAATGGTAAGAAACATTTTATTTCAATTCTTCGTTACGTTTTTCTTTCATAAATTGTTTTAAAGAAAACTGTTTTGAAATAATTGGGAATCGCCAAGAGAGAGAATTTTTTTATTTTGTACAAACTTTTGTCTGAATATTTTTTTGTTTTATGACAATTGAAATTTTTTTATTTTATTTTTCATTCTCATTCTTATTCTCTGTTTAAAAATGTATATATTATTATTTGTGTTATAGTTTGTTATTTTGTGTTAAGTATAGTCAAAATTTAACTAAAATCTGACATGTAGGCAATTTTACAAATTTTTTAAACTTATTTTATTTTCGTTGTAAATGTATTCGTGTTGTGGTATAGCCTGTTTTTAGTATATTTGTTTTAGAATATGTTCATAGGGTTTGTGTTTTTTTTTTTTTGCTCAAAGAATTCTTTACAATCTAAATTAATTTTTATTTGAATCATTTTCTTGCTGTTATTATTAACAGAATTTGTTTCCGAAAAAAAATATAAATTTTTCTTTAACACTCTATGGGCTCAGATTTTTTTTTTCGAAGATCATTTTTTTTTTGTATTGTATTTTAAATTTTGTTTTTGTTTTTTTTAAGTTCCATTTCTTTAATTTGCTTTTACTTAATTGAGTGAATCTTTTGTAAAATAAAGATTAACAATATATTAATAGCTAGTTAATAAATTGGTAAAAAATCTAATTGAATAAAAACAAAGTTGTTGCTTGTCAATGCTTTATTGCTTTACCAAAATGCATATGCATGAAATTTGGGTCTTTTTAGATTCCTTGAATACATTTTTAGGAAAATATAAAATTAGTTCACAAAAAGATGGAAGTACGTTGAGTACGTGTGTAACGTGCGACCGAAAAAAAAATATAAATTTTTCTTTTACACTCTATGGGCTCAGATTTTTTTTTTCGAAGATCATTTTTTTTTTGTATTGTATTTTAAATTTTGTTTTTGTTTTTTTTTAAGTTCCATTTCTTTAATTTGCTTTTACTTAATTGAGTGAATCTTTTGTAAAATAAAGATTAACAATATATTAATCCAATGGAATAAAAACAATGATGTTGCTTGTCAATGCTTTATTGCTTTCACAAAATGTATATGCATGAAATTTGGGTCTTTTTAGATTCCTTGAATACATTTTTAGGAAATTTTATCTTACTTTGCAAATAACTGTAAGACGCTTTTTATACTCTTCACAGGAGTGAATAGTATTTTAAGTTTCTCATGAAGTTTGTAACACTTATAAGGAGACATCGCTGACCCCATGTATATATAGTCTTGATCAGCTCGATGAGACGTTTTAATTTAGCCTTGTCCGTCTGTCCGTCTGTATGGATGCAAACTTGTCCTTCAGTTTCGATGTAAATACATACTACACTTACTTGCGTTCCCGGCGTGCTTTGCTACACGCCCTGCGTAATGTTAATGTGTGTTTTTGTTCTTGTCATATTTGGTGGCCGTCAACATGATTGAGTGAAATGTGATGTTTTTAGAAAATTATCTGTTATTTTTGACAAGAACGACTTGACTTATTTTAAAGTATGTCCCTAAGCTTTATATGCAATTTTTACCCACCATATTCTCGACAACAGTGGGTCAAAAAAAGGATGCAATGAATGAAAAAATACATACATGTTCCAACTTTCATGGTGATCGGTCAAACGGCCATTTTTATGTATATACTAAAGAGCTGCACAAATGGTTCTATTCAGTACTGTACAGTAGTGTCAAGCATTATATTTCAGTGCAGCATTGACATTACATTAAAATTTTGACCGCAAAACAAACACTGCACCATTTGAATAGTTTTGCTTTAGTGCTTCACAGTCCTTGAGTTCTAGTATGCAGCAAAAAATCAAAACAGAGCAAGCCTTTAAGTAAAATAACGGAAATTGAACCAAGCACACCGAGTGCACTAGAACATTTGCCAATTTAATTATTATATTTTTATTACTTATTTTTTATTTTTCATTTTTAAAATAATTTTTAAACCAATATTACTTTTTATAATAAGAGACTGAAAATACATACATCCATGATTTATTAAAAACATTAAAAAAACAAGCGTTATCAAATTCCATATTTATAAGTATTGCATTTTGGTTCTACTTCAGTTTTGTTCTATAGTTCTAATGCTTGAAAGTTTAATTGTATATACAATACAGTATTTGTTCGCACATCAAAAACTGTTTTCATTACAGTATTTGTTTTGTTGTGTAACAGAACACAAGAGATAGTATTTGAAAGTACAAGCAATGGATTACAAAATAATTTTACAGTGCTTGCGCAGCTCTTTAGTATATACATATACATATACATATGTGTAGATACAATCTACTTTTATAACATACTATGTGTCAGGCTGCTATCACTTAGTGCCACCCCTAGTTGTCAATTAATTTTAAGTCCCTTAATAATTGATTAATAATTTATTTTAAGTCTGATTTACAAAATTAATATGTTATGTTGGAATAAATAAAGATAATAAAATAAACTAAATAAAATATTATACAATTTTATACTATTACTAGCATAGTCCAGCACGCGTGCTTTTTGTAGTCATTGTTCCATTCTCGCTCTCATTTTGTCCTCGCACATTTGTTTAATTTTTTGCTGTTGTTTTCAAAAGTTTTCGTTTCGATAGAGAAACATATCCAATGACCGTTCAACTTTAAAACATAGAATAATTGAACAAACAAAAAGGGAGTTTTATAGCAATGAGGTTATTGTATTGTAGCATGAAGAACTTTTGCTTACTTATTTACTTGAAAATAAAATATGAAAATATATAAAAACTTGTGAGTTGTAATAAAGTGGATAGCATATATAAATAAATACATATACATGTCAACTTTCATGCTTATCGGTCAAACGGTGTTGGAGTTCATCGCCGGTAGACTATTTTTCTCGGCCTATTTTTTATATTGTATATAGATTAATAAGTGTATACACCTGTCTAAATTTCTCTATTGCCATCACAAATGTTTGGAGAAATTGCTTGAAAAATTACAAGAGCAAGTAGGATAACCAAAAAATGGAGAATATGGAATATGAGTTGCACCAATAAACTACTGAACCGCTAGAATGTGGATGGTTACCTTTTTATTAAATGTTGTTATACCGAATTCACGCCGGACTAGGTCACGATGATGCATGAACAGTTGTGTTTTGTTTTGGTTATAGACACACGTAGAACTTTGCGAGCACGTTGGCTAAATTAACTAAAAATTTGTGTAAAATACATGATTTGGAACCATTTGCAATATATGCAAATAGTCCTTGCAGCTCCCTTTTTCATTCCTGATAATTATTTTATTAAAAACTGTGAAAAAATATTAATAATTTATGGTTTACATAAAAATGTTATGTGCCATCATCAGCTGTTTTGTGTTGGCGCGCCAAAAATAAAGAGGTAGACAGACAAAAATCACCTTAACGAGGCAGAAATTACCCAACACTAACGAGAGTGACCATTATTAATTTTCAAATCAAGGCAAATGAATTCTCAATGTGACTATTAATCCGGAGTACATTATACAACAACATTGATTTGCATCAGGCCCGGTGTGATAACGCTATTATCCCCACTCGGAATCAACTTTCTTGAAAGGTTACAAAATTGTAATTATTACTTAAATATAATTATAACTGATGAAGTCTTTATATTTGAAGACACTGATCAGCAGGGTCAAGTCTTTTAAGACGTGTGCGACAGTTATGGGTTAAGAGTTTGGTAGCTTGAGGATTTTGGTAAGAGAACAGCCAATCGTTGTATCAACAAGTGTATCAAACTGAAGACATCTGTAGATTGTTATGTGTTGCACTATTTCTGATAAACCATGTCGCGTTAGTTATTTTCTGTAGGCATCAAAGTGTTACAGAGAGGATACTGTTGTTTAAGGTTGGTTTTGCGTGGACTTTTCAGAGGCATAGGTGTGTCGTCTGGCAAAAGAAATGATATTAATCGTAAATGAATGCGTATACATTTTGTAATTATATATTATGTATTTGAATGAAATCCATTACAATAATTCTCTACTGAAATATAGATAAGTATTTTATTGAAATTGATTGAATGTTTCATAAATATCAATTCGCAATTTAAGTATGTATATGCATATATATTTTATTATAACTGATGAATTAATTCACATTGGACTTGCATCTATCTAAATCCATTTGTACTATATATGATTGTATCTGTGTTTGAACTTTATTTGAATGTAGTAAAAGTATCTATTGTATTGGTAACGAGTAATTACAATATATCTTTCAAGTAACATAAATAATCATATATGTAAGTTTGTAGGTAGCTAGGTACTAGGAATGGGTGTGTTTGAATGGATGATTCCAGTGTTGCTTGAAGCGTATAAAAATATATTCTCTTCAGCAAAAGCATTTCACATTCATACGATATATTGGCATACACCTATTGCAGGTTGCCATATTTATAATACTAACAGACATACACTCAAGCAGCTAGTTGCATGCATGGCTGTTTACATACACAGCATACATATGTACATATATGTATATTGTATATTAATAAATGCATGTGTGTACCATATAAGTGTAAGTACAAGTGTGTGTGTCACTCAAGGCGTCACTGTCAGGCAAGTGAGTGTTTAGGGAAGGGGGAGACTGGAGATGGAAGGCGGTATGTTCTCAAAGTAAGTAAGCTCTTTTTTGCATAAATAACTCTTAGTAAATTTTCTATATAAATTCTCGGTGCTGCTCCTAATGGAGAACTGCTTGGTGACTGCCATCAACATCATCATCTCCGCCTTCCTTTCAACTGTTACCAAACTTGGGCATCTCTTATTTGCTCGCAGCATATTTTTTACGCTTTTTTAGTTACTTTTGTTGCTATTTTTGTAATATTTTATTTTGTTTTGTTTTGATTCGTTTCCTTCTCTTCCTCGACCTTTTTCTTTGCTTTCTATATGTATATTTTTCTGCAAAAGCAAATCGCTCCCTAACTGCGTTCGTCACGTCCATTGGTCGCATGTTGTCAAAGGTAGGTGGTGCCTGCGTTTCTTTATATTCACCTCCCCTCCCCAACTTCAATCCATTCCCTTCTTCATCCACAGGTTACTTCACTTTATTTTTATTTCATTCATCTTGCTTGCTTGCTTCCTTTAGTTGTTATTTTTATCCTCTTTTCTTTTCTTCTCTGTGTTTTTTTTTTTATACAATATTTTCTTTCCACCATTTTATACATTTTCAATATATGTAATTTTTCCTTTTGACTATATTTTTTTTGCCGGCTTCCTTTCTCTTTTCCTTACATTTCATTTTCTATTATTCATGATGTGCACAGATTTATTAACTTGAAATATGGCAAACTAGGTAAATATTTTTTTAGAGCGGAAAATTCAATTAATAGAAATGTATGAATAAATATCCAAATGGAAAAAGAGTAAAGCAGAATCTTTTTATCAAGATTAATTTATTTTATTGGAAATATACATATATGAGAAACTTAACTGATATACAAAGAGTTTATTGATGTCATGGAGTAGCACATTATTCTTCGCCAAATGCAGTCGTTTCTGCTTCGAATCAATATCGAATCAGACCAAAAGCTCTGAATAATATCCGCAGGTGATCGTTCTACCCTTTTCAAGGTAATCAATGTGAATGGAACACAGTGCCTTCCAAAAAACGGTCACCATGATCTCGTTGGCCGACAGATCTGCCCATGTTTCGTCCACGGTGCAACAACTCATACGAAGTGCGGTTGAACATCGTCAAACACTCCTTTGAAGTGGTCACCCGGTTGCCCCTGTGCTCGAGTGTGAGCAATAGCGGCAGCCATAGCTTTCATGTAAAATGTGATGTGCCCGATCAGCTAAGATGCCTAAGCCTCAGCCACATCAAGCACTTTCAGTTTCCGATCGTCCAATATCATTCCATGGAATTTATCGACGATTTCTTGCGTGACCAATTTTTTTGGGCGAACTGAACGGTTGGTGTCTTTTCAAATTTATGGTGATGATTCCCCACAGTATTTGTTAAGGCTGGGGTGATGGTTTTTTTACGCAAAAAATAATGCTCACGAAAGTCACTTTTTTTTCATTTTATTTCAAATTCACGAGGTTGTCTGCTTTCAACGGCTATCAAACACAAAAAATTAGGGCAACTTGCTCAAAATTTGAAAGTACAATAGTATTAATAGATGAAAGTTGACAGGGATTCAAGGTTATTGTTCGGGAATTTCAAAAAGTCACAGAATTATCAAACTACCCTCGTAGTATTTGAAGTATTAAAAAAAAATTTCAAAATAATAACAATTCATGAAATATGCCAATGTATTGAAGAACTATAAAAGAAACCATAAGTATGTCAAATAAAATGGTTTCTTTTCTTTTGAGTTAGCTAACATTGACCTAATAGCCTAATATACCGGTCATTATTCTTAAGGAATGCTTCGATTCTTTTGGGCATAATTGCAGTTAACTTACGATAAGTCGCTAGTGGGATATTGTATGAAGCTTTTCGCTCTTAATAGCATTCCAAACAAAATTTAGAGAACGTACCAGTGAAGGTAATGAATTTTCAGGTTTGTGTTTTCGGAGCTCATGTATAAGTCTTCTCTCCTCTGCACTACATCTATACATATATTTAAATCGTAAACAAGCCGTTTCTGTTTATTTGTGATATTATGCAGGCTTATCGCAGAAACGGCTTAAGGGTGATCCCATTAACGCGGGTGCAACATTTAGACGTACATATGTTAAGTTCTATAAGAATAAAATGATAAGTATTTTTAATGATATTTTTCTTGGAATATGTAGAATGTTCACTTTTGATTCGTTTATAAGAATTTTAATGAACTATGTAAATAGTCGGGCGAGAGGTTTAAAGTGCTATAGCGGGTGTAACAAACTTACTCCCTAGATTATGATAAAAAACAAAAAAGTCTGTTAATTGTGAAACATTTATTATGCTCTGCCTTCATATTTCGTAAGGCGCTAAATTAATCTAATAAATAAAGTTAAAAAAAAAAAAGAAAACAAAAATAAACAATGAATTATTCACTTTTAAAGCAATCGCGGGTGGAACATTAAATTTAATTTAAGTGAATATAATCGTCAATAAAACTTATACAGGTGCGAAATATGAGATGAAACAATGTTTATTACTAATCAGTACTCTTCTTTGACACTTATGTTAATTATTTCTCTTCAAATACGTCAATATTCGCCGAAAATTGTGTTGGTAAATTTGAAACTGAAAGTTCGTCATTTGAATTGCTTTATACATCTGAAATGAACAATTTTCTGTAAGATGGCACGAAGGATTCACCATGATCCGAAACTGATGGTGCAGGTTCATTAGGACCTAGAATTTGTTTCTGTATTTTGTAATTTAAAAGTGGTTCCAAATCCTCGTTGTCCCAATCAATGTCTGTTTCAGTGGTGGGGTCCGATTATTTCAAAACCAATGTGCACTTGAGACGAAGCAGTGAGGTGCGAGCAACGGAAATGCTGTCGCCATGTTCAGATTGGAATAAATGTTGAGAATTTACACTTCCACCGATACCATCTACGGCTTCTATTTACACCTCCCTTGCTGTTACAACAAGAACAACAATGAGCCGGCAAAAAAGTTCCATTCGAGGGGGTGAATCCGTAATTTGCTTTAAATGAACTGATGCTCCCCATTATATATAGATTCTTCAATTGAGCAACGTACTCAAATATTTCACGGATGCTCATAATCAATGCTCTCTTCTGGATTCTTAACTTCGTACCCGTATTCTACTTGATTGATTTCACATCTTTCATCCCATCTGCTTATATCATTCCTATTATGAAGTTCAGACTTTTAACTTTCGCCTATATTTTTGTTGTTCTTCTGTTGTTTTAGCAGATATTCCCAAAAATAAACCGGAATATAATTAAATAAAGCTATTAATTATGAAACAGCAATGATACACAGCATATATTATTATTCAAGGCATAACAAAATAATAAGATAAAGAATAAATCACACAATAACTTTAGTTGTCAACAAGTTGCACGATCGATAACTGGCCTTTCGTCTTCTGACAGTGAGGAAACATTGAAAATTGACAAAAATCGGTTGCATTATTACATTTTTTTTTTTAACATTTTAAATATTATATAAATTCGGTTTTGAACGAATGAAATATACAGTATTTAAGTAGGAAAAGCAGTACGCATGATTTGGACCTGAAAAGCAGTACAAATTCGCAAACGCTGTACGGATACAGGCATTAAGTATACAGAATAGAACAATGTGGCTAAATTTCGTTGAAACATCACTCATTTTCCTTCTTCAATTGTGGGATTGTTCGCATAAACTTTAATTTAAAATTGAATTGGCGTTTAATCGCAACCAACATCAAAACGGAAAATTTTACGACCAAATGACTGAATTAAACTGTATCTCGACCTTCAAGTTCTACTGTCTTGTTGAATCTAAATTCGAGCTGTAATATTCAGCACATGATTCTTTCAGGGATATGAAAATGTCAAAGCAATATCGCAAAGTCCGTGAAAGTTACATATGGCATTAAATATGATTAGGTTAAAATATCTTTCTAATCTAAGAGTTGAGTTGAGCTTGAGTTTGTGACGTAAATTGATGGATGAATTTCTAAAAAAGAAAAAGAAAATACGTCAAAATATAATGAACGATTTGTTTATGCATCGCCATAATCATTGTAACTCGGCTACTATTAATAGAATAGAAACATGTTAATTGGATTTTTATACTTTTGCCTGATGATTGCTTTTTTTCCATAGGTGACGTCTTTCATTTTTTGTTTGTTTTGTACTCATAACAAAAGAGGAGAATTCTTCAAAAACGTTGAACGGTATAAAAGCTTCTGCGAACCATAGTTCATGCTTAAGGATAAATGCCGTCTAAAATTAGATGAGAATCGTTAAGGAATCTTTTGTACATAAGTATCTTTATTGAGACTTTAATTAAGTTTCCTTTTACGAAACGTTGATATTGCAACAACTTCTAAAACAACAAAAAGAAAGGCGCCTAGGAACGCATGCATTTGTGAAAATTAAGTCGTTGTCACTAGAAAAGCATGTACCAATTATCTGTTACGTCAATCCATAAAATCCATTAGCCTGAAAATGAAACACAGGCAAAGGATAAAAAGAATAGAATGGCAAAAAACAAAACAACACCTAGCACCTTTATAAAGGGCAAACAAGGCCTAACAAGGAATAAAAAATATTGGGTAGAAAGGTGGATGCACGAATTCTTCTTGCCGAAGGTGTGACAAATGCTTTTAAGTATTTCGCTACCAAAGCCTAAGAAGTGAGGCAGCATCATCATCGGTTGCACTGAGCTAAGCTTGTAAAGCATTTCACGCATCGTTGCAGCTTTCAATTGAAATTTGCTTTCGCTTTGACGCAGATACTCGTAGATACTTAAAACTAAAAATCCAATGGGCGTGCTAGGCAATGATAATCATGTAAAATCGGTAAGGACTCAGAGGACGATGTTGCTTAACCAAAAAAAATGTATACATTTTTCAATATTCTGTTCCCTTTTTTCTTGTTTTCATAGCAAAAATACAAGGCGACGCATGTAAAGTAGCATAACTTACAAAGGACGAACAAAAAAAGAAAAAAAATGACATGAAGGAAGAAATAAGAAAGCGAAACATAGAAGGACATGCAGGACACAAACTAAGCAAAAAAAAAAAGACAAGGAAAGAAAGAGTTAGTGACAACAGTAGCATCGCTGAGGCGCGTAGCAGGCCTAGTAAATATGCGACATCACGACATCAAGGAATAGAATGCTGACTACTAGAAAATAGAACGAAGGAATGACGAAGTGGATATGATGATGGCGTTGGCAATGCCGTATTAGTTGCCACCATGTTGCAAATGAAAACTAACAAGAAAAAATATAGTTGATGGTTAGGAGATAAAAAGGATGGACACGCTTTATACGCAGAGTTCTTCGATTGGTTGTTGGTGTGCCCCTGTCAACTCCATCAGACATTTCAAACCATCTTACTCTTCGTCCATTTAAGAGTTTTACACACAGATATGGTACTCTCAGATGTACGGTACTCATATGATGGTAGAAAAGTTTGTATAACATTTTCTTTTTCCCTTGGACACCCTTACTGTAAACTAACCCATCTCTCACGTTCATCTAAATTTTACTCTTCAGAAGTCAGGCTTTTAGCGCAAAAGCTTTGTCGCATGCAAATTCATTTATTCAAATGTCCATCACATTTTTTGTACTCTAGAATCCTTCTTAGTCTCTCCTCTTTCAGCATCTACTTGTATTTTTATGATTTTTTTTAAATTTTACTTGATTCTTGCCCAAAAAAAAAAAGAAGATTAAGAGAAAAAAGAATTTGCTGCCTTTTAAAAGATTTTTAACACGTATTCAGTTTTTTTTTAAAACCAAATAAATTTACATTTACCATCATCATATATGGTGAATATAAAAGGATCTTACAATATTATACATTAAATGAAGATTAAATTAAATTTAAGAATCGATAACATTTGGAACTGAGAAATCAACTTTATCTAAAATACTTTGACATTATTGATTAAGAAGAATCAATGAATCATTTTAGTTAAAAAGTTATAAGTAAATTTTTCTGAATGATTCAATAACTTGAGTGATCACTGATCAGATTATAATTATTTCAGCTAACAACACTGTTACAGCACGATATGTAAATTATTTTTCATTTTTTTTAATGAAACTTTACTCATATTTTTAGTTTTATTCTTCCAATAATCTAATGAAATTGTTGGATTATTTTTTTTATTTATTTATTATGTTCGAATAACAACTATGGTATAGGGCAGTAATTCTCAACCAATATGCCGCATGATTCTGAATGAGAAATAGAAAACAAAATTGTAGACGTGCATGAAATAAATACAAATCCTATAAAAAACAATACGGAAATCATTCATGGACTAAAGAGAGATTTCAAGACTGATTGATATGATAAATTTTTTTAGCTGAACCTGCTTTGGTGGGAGCCAAATTTTAAAATTTTGAATAAATATGTACCTTGATGAAAAAGGTTAAGAACCACTGGTTTGTGATAGTGAATTCAAAAAATAAACCTCGGGATATTAATTTTAAAATATGCAAATCTTTTAATTGTGCCTTTTATTTAATTATAATGCAATACTTTCCACCTTTCGGATTTTGAGTAGAAAATATGGTCATTACTACTTTATTTAAGTTAGGCAAGGGCAACTTCACTTTTGATCTACGAAAGTTACCTATTATATTTTAGAAACATAAAATACAAATAAATATGTGACTATCACTTGTGTAATCACATAAACCATTTTTATACTCTTTACGGGAATAAATAGTATCATCAGATTATCATGAAGTTTGTAACATACAGAAGGAGACATCGCAGACCCCATAAAGATCAGCTCGGTGAGACAAGTTGATTTAACCATGTCCGTTTCCTTTCACAGGAACGTAAAGAGTATTATATCTCTGTCATACTAGCCAAAGATAACTTTCTTTCTGGTTTTAGCATGTTATTTGTTTGGGCTTGGAGTAAATATCTGTTTGTTTGAAGTAAGCCATGGTGTAAGTAATAAAAATCCTTTAATTTTCAATGCATTTTCAAATCATGTTCAACACTTAACGCATTATTTCAGCATTCTATACACTGATATGCGAATGACGTCAACAATTGAGAGTGAGTAAATTTCAAGAGAGTAAAAGGCCCTAGTGGCGGTACCTTGTATTATTGTACCATGGAAGTAAACTATTTATCTCTGTTTTATATCATTAGTTAAAATGTTAATAGCATAACATAATAGAACATACCATGTAAAGTAAGCAACATACTATGTTATCATTCTGTTAGGATAAGGAAAGCTGAATTATTTTATATTAATAATCATGTGAAATCAAATGTTTTTTAGTCACAAATAAAGCATTGAACAAAACAGAATTAAAGATCGCTTGTGGCTATGTACAATTACAAGTTTGTAGTTTATTCATCTTTGTTATAGCGCAGGCATAACATACTTTTGAGTACGGTAACTTGTAAATACGCTAAGCGTTTATACTGCATTTCAGTTCGTTTTACGACAATAACGACGGTTTTGAAAAGTGCGCTAATTGAAGTCAGTTTGTTTGTTCAAAACAACTGAAAAAGTGTTTATATATATATGCATTTTGAGTCAAGATGATCAAGGCGAAAACAGTTTGCGCTGTGTCGGAGTATACAAGTCATATGACAATCTGATTTTAGACGATCTTTATGAAATTAAGCAATGAGCAAATGGCAGCACTATTACAAGGAAACATCAATTGCACGAAAATGCTAACGATTCAATTTATTTATTATTTGGACCCTGATACATTTTTCTAGTAGGTGCTAACAAAACAATTAACGCTCGTATGTCAATAGGCTTTAAGTTTTTTTTAGGCCAACATATGTCAAACTTCACGATGTAGTAGAATGTAGTCAGAATGTGTTCTATCAACACTAGGATTGCATTTCATACAATCAATTTATGTATAAAATCTTAGATACATTGTAACAGGGTCTCTTACACTTTTTTGGTATCCGGGCATATTTAAAAAAAAAACTCAACTTGGTGACAGAGCACCAGTGAAAAAAACAGGACAGATTACTTTGTAATTTTTATCTTATAAATTTATTTTTATAAATTAGATGAGTTTTATTGCCTGATCTATGCGGTCATAGTCTTCTTCATCTGCGGTACTTACAAAATTTGCAGTAGCCTTATTGTTGTCTTTTGGATCGAGGGAAAGATCTGTCCGGAAAAAAGTCTAAAATGGCATCAATGCATAGCATTGAGAATTGTTACAAAGTGTAAAAATTTCTGCATAAGTGAAAATGGTATATATATTTTAAAATATTATCTAGATATGTATAAGTACTATTTATTATTTATAAGAAAAGAACTCCCAATTCCAAAAAGGGCAATGATCATTTCAAGTTTTGTGCATCCACATCTTTCTTTGTATATTCAATTTAAAAACATTTTAGAACGAAAATCTTTCATCATTAATTTTTTGCAATCAAATTCGAGGCATCATTATTATGTTATATACTCACATAAAAACCACACGATAACCCCAACACTCATTATGGGTATATTGTTTTTTTATTTTTATTTTTTTATGAAAATATAATTCTTAAATAAAGAAGCCACGAAGTGGAAGCTGTGGAGAGTTGATTGTCCAAAAATAATAATATATTATAATAATTTGCTGAAAATATGATTAGCTAGTGCTGATGCAGACTAACTAACAATAACACAAAGTACACGATCGAGAAAGAGGGGGAAAAAAATTCTTTATAAAAATAAGTTTTTTCCAGTAAAAAATATAAGTTAAGACACGCAAATGCTAAGGAGAGTCCAGTCCAGGTTCAGTTCCATCCAGTTCAATTCAGTAGAAGGATGCAAATGCCCTGGGCATATTTGGTTTGGCTTTTTAGGTGGGCATGACAAAAAGATAAGGAGGGCTCAAAACATCCAAGGCATGAAAGGCATATTCACATTCACTCACTCTAACACTCACTTACTCATTCAATCAATCAATCCATGAAACAATCGCTCAATTCACCTTAAATCGTTGAAGATAGTTGCGATGGGTTAGGTTAGTTCAATGGATTTGTTCGCTTGTTCGCTACCTGTCGATCATCGATTCGAGACCGAAAAAAAAATGTAAGAAGCCCACAACGTTGCCGCCATTGTAACGCCCCAAATGGGCTACTGTTTGACGAGGAGTTGATGAACGATGTGAAGAGTTGAGTTGAGTTGAATTGACTTCAGTCAGCTGCAAATAAGGTTGGTTAAAGACTTGGCTTGGATGTCGTCGTCTTCTCGTTTTAGTTTTTTTCATTGTTGTAGATACAATAGTTGCTGTTGCTGAAGATACAATAGTTGCTGACTACTTGTTGTACGAGTATTTGGTTGTCAGACAGCTTCTGTTGTACGCAATAATTTGGTCTGTCCGACTTGTGTCGGTGGCTTGTCGGAAGAAGTCGAAAAGACGAGGCTTGGACTTGCTTGGCGTAACCCCTTCGTATCCGCAATCACTCACACTCTGTCGATGCAAAACTGCTTATTACCATTAATTTTGAATTGTTTTTCGTGATCTTAACGATCGCCGCGATTTGCAGCTTTAACATAACTAAACAACAACAACTGCTTTCATTTGTTAAAGATACACAAAACAAAAAACAAAAAAAAATGAGGCAGCAACAGAATTTGCCACAAACTTTGTTCGTGTTGCTTTTACTGCTTGCCATAATGGTGATGACCATAATGATGTGAAAGATGATGATGATGACGATGTTGTTGCTGATGACGGCGACCTCCAAAGGTTCTTTCTTTAGTATAACGTTCTCAGAGATGTGCCTGTGCACGTTTTTTACGTTATTTTTAAAAGTGCATTTGCTGTTCCTGCTCTTGTGTTCATCTATTGTTGCTTCTTTGCATATGCTGTCGCTATCGCTGTCGATATTGTTGTTGCTGATACATTGGATGTTGCTGCAACCAAACCGCTTATGTTGCTGCTGCATATTGATTATGATGTTGATGTTTGTTGCCCAACCCTCACAATAACCTATCATGAAATCGCTGTGAATGTTTTTTCTTATGTAGTATTTTGTTTTGGTTTTCATTGTTTTTTCTTTACTTCTTCTTCTTCTTCTCCTTTTTTTCATTGTTTCTCCCTTTTCAACAATATTTTACCGGTTGTTTTTCTTTAATTTTTGTTTTTTTGTTGCAAGTATTTACGTTTGTTGCAAGAATTGCTGCTGCTGCTGCTGCTGCCACTGCCACTGCTGCTTCTGTTGCTACTGTAACTGCTTCATGTGAAATCGAATAGGATGCCAAGATACATTATGGAAAATAATTATGTTCGCTTTAAATCGTAGTCATAATATTCATATTCTTACGAGTACAATTTCAATAATACAGGGTCATCCACCCGAATTCCAAAATATGCAATATTATATAAAAAACTAAAGAAAAGTTGTTGTCAGTTCACTGAGGCAGGCTTCGCAACAACATAAGAAGTTGGTGTGATGCGCCAGTAGGGGTGGTTGTGTACTTAAGGCGAACAAAAATAGACCAGTACGCGAAGAATGGGAAGAAAAAGAGGCTACTTAATATAATTTTTATCTAATGAACAAACTTATCAGAGCCTTAGATTCTAGATAAGTAATACCAAATACACTTAACAAAATGGTATGATTTTCTAATCTTGCTATATGGAATCTACACAAGCTACATAGAAGTAATAAATTGCAATTTGATCAGCAATTTTAAATTATTGATCCCACATATGCATGTAATGTTGCATTTTTTTTTACAATCATATATACGCACCCTGTAATTATTGCAAAGAGAACGTTAATTCTTGCATTTTGTATGCAATTTTAAGAAACGAGTAAGAAAAATAAAATTAAAATAAAACAAAAATCATAAAAACATAAGAAAATTAAATAAGAAATACTCACAACATTGAAAGAAGAAGGCAATGAACTAACTAACTTGGGCTACTCATCCTTTTTTTTTTTATTCAAATCGAAATGAAAGACAAAACGATTTGAATCGTTCGAGCGATCGATTCCAATCGAAATAATCATCAGTACAACAGCATAATTTGTTATTTCTTTGTTCATGTTTCATGTTTTGTAAATATTATTTAAGTGACTTTGGGTGTGTGGTTTGTACTAAATTGTTGTGTTGTGTTGTGTTTTGTTTTGTTTATTGAGTTGCACGAGAAGTTCTTTTCTTACTAGTATATATTTTTTTAATTTTATTTCTTTATTATTTTTTCATGAATTCTTTCGATTTAAGTTGAAGAAAATTTGTTTGTAATTACAGTAATATTCAAATTAAAACAGACAGTCAGACAAATATACAAGAATGACACAAAGGTAAGAAATGTTTAATTCATTTGTAGGTACTAACTTATGTTTATGTTCGAACCTAAAGTGGCAACCTAAAATTAAACAGTGTCAGACGAAATAATAAAAATTATAAGTTAGTGATCTGAAAGTTCAGAATATACACTTAAGGGTCTTACATTTAGAAAGATAAAAAGTTAAGTTTCATGAATGGCATCAAATTTTAATTTCATAGAAGACAAGTTGATAATTTCATTAGAAAATTAAGAAATATCACAATTTAAGAAGTGATATTTCATTAATTGAATTGATTCATATATGATACAATTTGTATAAATATAATGACATTAATTAAATTAAAAATTAAATTAAATTATTAACATATTACTTGTGAGTTACGAAACTGTAGTATTTCTTTATGCAATGAATCTCAATCATATCAATGAATCTCACTTATTGTAAGATCTAACTAACTATCTAACTATACCACGCCACTTTACCCCCAGAGCCTGCGTGAGCACACATATCGGGAGCTAAAAGATCCAGTAATCCTAGGTTCCTAAAATTTACATAGTTGGTGAATATGGATCAGGCACACATAGTGTTCGACATGTCAAAAAACAAAAAAGTTTTTCTAGTAAGGACATTGATTTGAATTTGGGTTTGTATGGTTCCTAGAAACATTCAATTTAATAATTTGGCAAATAAAAAAGTTTTTCTAATAAGGATATTAATTTGAATATGGATTTGAATGGGAGGTACCCCACCTAGTGGTCCAATTTGGCTGATTCCGACAAACGTGCAGAGTATGGTAAAAATAAACCTATTGCAGCTCTCTAGCTCCAAAACTGAGAGACTAGTTTGCGTTCATACAGACAGACAGACATGGACTCGTCTTATCGTGCTGATCAATAATATATGTATATACTTTATGGAGTCTGTGATGTCTCCTTCTGTGTGCTTCAAACAAAATTGAAATACTATTCACTTCCAAGAAGAGTATCAAAAGGATCTTAATGGAGCCGCACACGGTCATGTACCATATGGATCATGCTTTATCATAGTGTTAGTGAAATATGTGTGTATGCGTCTCATGTAAAATGCATGATGAAAAACCTAAATATTTCACTAACACTATGATAATGCATGATGCATGACCGTGTGCGGTCCCTATAACAGTTAATTGCAAAGTAAAATCAAAATTTTCTAAATATTTATTTAAGGAATCTAAAAAGATATAAATTTCATGCATTTAGATTTTGTTAAAGCAAGAAAGACTTGACAACCCAAAACATTGTTTTCATTAAATTGAATTTATCATCAATTTATTACGTATCGCAAATGTGTAAAATGTTCATAACGTTTCTAATGCATAACGTCGAAAATAAGTTGGAAAATTGGATAATTTATCGTCAATAATTGTTATTTACCTGGTTTTAGTTTATTTTACAAAAAAAAAATAAGTAAAAATAAATAAAAGCAACTTTTAGATAATCAAAATAGGCAATATGAAGAGAGCATTTGAAAATATTGTATTATACAATAAAAAAGAGCTCTTCGGAAAAAAATATGACCCTATTGAGGGAAGAAGAAAGAGTGTAATTGAGTTTAGAAGAAATATGAGGAGACACACACATTAACTGCCGTGAAATTTTTTGTATTAGAATGAAAATTATTTTGTATTATAAAACAATAAATAAATTTAGAAAAGCAACAAAAAACAGATAGTAATAAAAATAGCAAGAAATAGATTCAAATAAAAATTAATTAAGATTTTAAAAAATTCTTTGAGCAATAAAAACGTATTCTAAAACAAATTTACCAACAAAAGGCGACAACACCAGTACATTTACAACGAAAATAAAATTAGTTTAAAAAATTTATATAATTGCCAACTTATCTGATTTTAGTTTAATTTTGACTATACACATATACATTTTTAAACAGAGAATAATAATAATAATGTAAAATAAAAAAGTAAAAATTCCAATTCTATTAAGAACAAAACAAAAATATTAAGACAAATTGTTTGTACAAAGTAATGAAAATTCTCTCTTCTGGTGATTCCCAATTCAATTCAAAACAATTTATGAAAGAAAAAAGTAACGAACAATTTTATATAATATGTTATTAACCTTCATAATGCACGACTATCGGTGATAAGTTGGAAAAACGAAATGAATCACATATTTTTTGTGAATATGAAAGATTCTCTCAATTAAGTAAAAACAAATTAAATAAATGGAACTTAAAAAAAAAAAACAAAATTGAAAATATGCAGAGAGTAATTAAAAATATTACATCTGCTCTTCGAAAAAAAAAAAATATGATCCCTTTTAGAGTAGAAGAAATAGAAATAGCAAATTGAGTTTAGGAGTAATATTTGGAGACATTAAAAGTTACACATCAACTACAGTGAAATTTGCTGGTAAAGGTGAATATTATTGCATTATAAAAAAATAAATAAATTTAGAAAAGCAACAAAAATAAAAAAAAATGATGCCAATGATAATAATAACAGCAAGACCATAAATAAAAATTAATTTGGTTTTAAAGAATTCTTTGAGAAAAAAAAAAATCAAAATGAACATGTTCTAAAACAAATAAACCAAAAAATAGCTATGTATCAATCGCAGGATCTACAACGAAAATAAAAATAGTTTAAAAATATAGTTGGACTATACTTAACACACAAAAGCAAACTATAACACAAATATTAATATATAAATTTGTGGACATAGAATAAGAATGAGAATGTAAAATAAAAAATAAAATAATTTCAATTCTCTAAAAATCAAAAAAAATATTAAGAATAAATGTTTGTACAAAATAAAGGAAAGTCTTTCTCATGGTGATTCCCAAATAATTCAAAGCAGTTTTCTTCAAAATAATTTATAAAGAAACCAGTAAAAAGGTTATGCTCCTCCGGGTGGTATATTCTCTCTGTTACAATTTGAGTATCAACAAAGAACCTACTTTGAGTATCAAATGTTAGCATAGTTTTATTGGACGGACATGGCTTAATCCACTCGTCTCATCGAGCTGATTATGTGGTCTGGGATGTCTCCTTCTATGTGTTACAAACTCCCGTGAAGATTATAATTAAGCAATTGATTTAGTTATTATTTTCGTTTTTTGTTCGATTTATTCATTTATTTTATTCAACAAGATTATGTTAAATCTAATGATTCTAGTGGGTGATATTATTTGAGTCTTTTCATATTGCTACTGTTGTCTAAAAGATAAAACTAAACTTTTTATATAGTGAGTTCCTCTTCATTTGGCTTAAAATGGAGGTTCGATTTGTCTTCGGAAGAGCATCGACTTAAATCGTTGCATGATTTCAATATATTGGATTTTACTGCTGTGCCCCAATGTGGGATTCCATGTGTCCACACTGGTTTCGTAAAGCCCTTGTTTTTCATAGGAGAAGTTTCAATCAAAAACCAATTAGACAGTTCAGCCGAAGTGTCTTTCGAGGTTTCGAAGTGCTCTTTCCACTTGTGTCTTGTGTCATGTTATAAACTAAGATAGTTTACACAAATGCGGTGTGGGACAAATGATGGATGATCACCATATCTCAAGACAAATGTGATGTACTTAGGCTTTTCAGTATTTACTGCGATATTCTAGTTTGGAAAACAATCGGTTTAGTTGATTATTAAGGATGGTAGAAACTTCAACTTTGAATTCCAAGGAATGTCGAGTTTTCTTTAACTTACCATCTCAATAATAAAGAAAATATTTATCAGGATATTGGAAGTGAGTGTGCTTGAACTTTGAAGTTATACTTAGCAGTTCGGGTATATGATTTCTTTATCTATATTATTACTTTATCATTCCATTAGACACAGTAGTTCTAAGGTTACTTCCATTTGATTTCTTAGACTTATAGATAGATTCAGAAAATGCGTGCTTACAATTGTCCATGGGATTAAATTGCAAATAAAATAGAATAAGAATAAAAAATAAAAATTAACTTTGAAGCTATTTTCATTAGGCACATAAATATGCGCAACCTTGTATTCATACTATGTATTTGTGAATATGAATCCTTGTGTTTGTTTGTGTTTGTACTTCAATGGCCTGGAAATGGTTACCGAAATACGTAGAATTATAAATTTAATAATTATTATCGACAATTTTAGTATAAAATATAATATGAGCCAGCGAACGTTATTTGTCGATTTGAATATTCATAGCGTTGCCATATTTGTGCATATGTATGTGTATGTTTGTATAAATGAATATGAGTATTTGGGTAGACCGTTGCCTGCGTCAGTTTGTTATATAACGTGTACATAATTATAGCCAAAATCGGGCCATAGAAATTTCGTGTCCACACACTCATAAGCGGATACTCATTCGCATTCAAAAGCAAATACACGCAACATACACATACATATGTAGTATATAGTATCAGTATGTATGAGTCTACTATATCTGTGAGTTTGGAATATAGTACATTAGTTTACCTAAGTGTTATATAGGTACATACATATGTATGTAAATGTTTGTATGTAGATGTACCTAAGTGGAATAGAGATCGCGGCATCAAGAGGATTTGCAATTCAACAATACGATTTTGTGCATTGTACAATTTGATGTACAGTGGTGTGAATTAACATTAAATAGGGTCATTTATGTAGTATAACGTAATATTTCATGAATTATCAATTTAAATTTATAAAATGTATAATTAAAAAAATCAAAAACCCGACTGCAAAAAATACAATTTAAAAGTATTGCACTAAAAAGACTAAAAGAAGATTGAGAATATAAAACAGAAGGCTATGCCAAAGATGTAAAGCTCTTCACAATCCTCCGGGTTGCATCCAACCTTCCTTCCTTAGCATCACTACAGTATATTCTCTCTGTTACAGTTTGAGTATCAACAAAGAACACAAATTGCGTATCAAATATGAGCACTGATGGAGTGGCTCGTTGGAGAATTGACAATGCAGCTGTTGTCTGTAATAGACAGCTGAAGAGAACCGTTGGCGGGAGCATTCGGTGACGGGGAAGCCGTTTGAATTTTTCCTGCAACTAAGCTTGTAGCAGGCGGAACCAAGACGGTGTCTACTTAACCTTAAACACCTATCTTATGGCAGTTTGGAAGTTATGATTTACAAAAAAATATGTATACATACAAGATACGCGCGAAAAACATAACCCTTTGGCAGAAATCGCGTTCGTTTTGGGCTCGTCAATCAGTCTTACTGGGAAAACTTTTTTGTTTTTTTTTGCTAGTCATACACTGAGATTTTGTTTCTTGCCACCTCATAACAATGCCGTTTGTTTTTTAGCCATGCTAATATGTACCAAGGAACCAAAAATGTTGGACACCCCTGATCTAGACCTTAGTTTAGCCTTTGCTGATATATTTTCTATATGGTATTTGAATTTCATATTTTCAATCCAAATGCTGTCCATAAATATGCTTATGTTTTGTTTAAGCCAATAATCGTAATCAAATCTATAAAATTCATGTTAAACGTAGTGGAGAATATCTCTTAAGCAGGCCACAGATGGCTAAAGTGATTTACAAATCTGCTGGTGTCTAAAGTTAATTTAGCGTCAAGCAACTGTAAGACCTTTTAAAAATCGCATAAGTCTTCCTACTGATTACACCTTGTGACAAAAAAAAAAAAAAAAATTGTCAAGTATAATCTGAGGAGTGTTCCTGTAAAGTTTATTGCCGAGAAATTGAGTATTACACCCTTCCCGGTGTCGCATGGCCAACCAAATCTTTCCTTGAATTTCAGTGAAATAAATCAATTTCAATACGATCGTAAATAAAAAAAAAAAAAATTAAAATTATATCCACTTGTTCGATCCACACTAAACTTCACAGGAACACTTTTCTAATTACGTTTAAGTTTTCCTGAAAATTTCATCAAAATTGGTGTACAGTTTAAGAATCCATAGGGGTCCTACATAGATGTATACAAATGGGACTTTAACGTATCATAACTTTTAATTGGTACGTGTTAGAATAACACTGAATACATTTTCGTGATTAGCAGGTCCAATTTACCATGTTATTATGGTGAGCTGTTAACTTAACTTAAGACATAAGAGACACTCAAGCCGAATGTATTGTAATTTCAACTTTTTTTTCTTTTGCCCTACCATAGTTTTCCAATGTTTCCAATAATATGTAGTTTCACACATCATATTAGAGCAATAATTTACTTGTGAATAGTACTTTTTTAGTATTATTTTTCTCCAAAACTCATTTGTAAACAATAACTATAGATTTCGATAACAAACCACTGTATTTTATTTTTCCGAGAAGCTCAAGAGAAAAGAATAACTCTCTGTCTATTTGAGTTGATTCTGAATGAGCCTCGGAGAGTTTGGAGTATGAGTTTGGAGAGAGAATTGCAAAGTAACTAGGAAAAACTGAAAATCGCCATCGCCATTATTATTGACGTAGAACGAGAAAATGCACATTAAGTTTTCCGAATCCGTTAGTTCGCTGTTCTAATTGTTGTTTTTCCATGTTTTGTTGCTAACCAAAATGGCATTGTTATTATTGTTCTATGTTCTAAGTAGTATATGGAATTTGTAGATGTATCTACATACAATATTCGTTGCTGTTGGTGGTGTTGGTTGTTGTTCATTGCGAATAGTGCGTGGAAATAAAAGAAGAAGAAGATGATAATGAAGATGAAGAAGAAGAGCATTTAATGCAAGCAGTAGCGGCATTGACCAACAACAATTGAAAAATTCTGCATCCGAAAAGAAGGCGAACTAGAATCCAAAAACCATTGCTCGACCAACCAACAATTTTCACTTGAAGGAGTAACGCCCGCGCAACAACAAGATACACGTACATAAGTTCAAAAAAGTATCTCAGGATGAAAAGTGTGGTGGATGAGAGATATCGTAGTAGTACTTATGGAGATGGTACTGAAATTAGATGCATGTGCAAAATGCAACGCATTCACTAAAAACTGAACTCAAGAGAACTGAGTCATTGGTCGGTGGCGGTAACGATGAAGATGATGGCGTTGATGATGATGCTGATGATGATAATAATGAAGAAGGAGTGGGCATAAGCAGTCACAAGTGTTACAGGACCAGTGCAGTTAAATTTCATTCAGATACAAATGGAGTTTTTCTTCTATAAGCTATACGAGTACACAAATTCAGAGACACCCAGATACACACGCTGCTTATTTCTTCCTGCAGAACGCCATCGTTTTTGTGATTTATTTTTAATTGAAATTCTAGAATGCGTGCAAAATACGCATGCAAAATGTGTGTATGTATGTGTGTGTTTGTGTGCAAAGAAGGAGGGAGTTGGGGAGGGTTGGAGCAAGGAGGTTCACATACAGAGAAAAGTTGCGGCCAAGTAGTGAATGTAGAGTCGGTCGAGACAGCTGCATCTGCATTGTTAGACCCGCTAGGCGCAAAATTTGAATGTGCATGTGTGTTTACATAAAGACATAGAGAGGAGGGAGACAAAGATAAATGTAAAAAGTAGAAGAAGTGGAGCGGTGAGAGGAGGGGAGGAGCAAGGAAGAGGAAAAGGTAAAGCCACAACCGCAGTTGTAACCATAGTCATAGTCATGGCAGAGAGGAGTTCACCAGAACTGATGATGGCCAATGCTAAAACTGAAACTGCTCTCGAACTTGGTAACGAGTCCTTCGTGTTCTGATCATCATTTATTGTTGTTCCTACGTGTAGGAGTCCTCCTTGTTTCTGTTGTTATTGTTGTTGTTGTTCCAATGCAGTTGAATGCAATTTTGCTTGTTGTTTGTTGCCTTTATTGTTGTTATTGTTGTTGGTGCTGCTTCTCTTGTTTTCGTCGACGCAAAATTTTCTACAAAAACAAAAATCGGAATTAATTTTTGTTTTAGAGAAAATTTCGCTTGTAGGCGATGCACCGCACTGCACCGTACACCTCACTTCTGCTGCATGCTGCTGTTGCATGCTGCATATTTGCTGATAATAATTAAGTGCGTGCATCAATGTGTAGATGCAACGAGATGCAGGCAAGTGCAAGGATATGAGATGAGGCGCAATGGTGGTCAGTCAACAAATGTTCTATGCATCCATGTGTGTTTGTGTTGAACATCATCACGTTCTCGGCGAACGAAATTTTTTGGTCATTTCCGGCGTAGCAAACTGGCACGAAACGAAATTTTATGCGATAAAATTGTTGTTCGTGTTGCTGTTATTATTCTTGTTGTTGTTGTTGTTGCTAGTGACGGTTGCTTGGAAGCTCAGAAAAGTCGTTGTCCTGTCACGCTGCCGTCATCGATAACAACGGACGACGATGACGACGACTCTGATGACAATGGCAATGGCAACTATTCTGGATCCGATGACGACGATGACGATGAGATGTAGAATTGGTTAGACTCCATCCTTGCTGTTGCGTCCTTATCGTCTCTTGCACCTTATGAACGCTTTTGTTGTTGATGAGTTTGTTTCTACATTTAGTTATTGCAAAAGCAGGCACCTAGAAGGCTTAGACAATCACATACACACAAATACACTCACACATGCATACACTCAGTAGATTTTTTGGTTTGTTTGTGCAAAGCCTGCATGCATCCGTTTTCTCATTTGCAGTTTTTGCATTTTCTCTGCATTTTGTGCAAGCTTCCATGTTTGTTTGGTCATCTACTACAATACAAACATACAAGAGAACATACATACATGTATGTATAAGTGTTTTTTTTTTTTTTTTTTTTAATCGGAAGAAAAGCATCGAAAACCGAAGTGCGGGGCCTTAACCCGCTAAAAACTTCCGCCCCATGTCCTATTGTCCCCCCGGAACTGTCGCTAGATAATCCGTCGGGAGGAGAGGAGGAGCATAATTGCTCAATCGTCAGTCTGTCGTATGTATAAGTGTATGCATGTGAGTGTGTGTGTGTTTCTTTTTTGGCGCTCGCAGGAAACGGAAACGAAAATTCGGCGAAAAAAACAAGAACAAAGTCTGCAATAACAAAAAGTTGCACTGACTCCACCAGTAGCAACGAAGTCACTGATGATTTTAGATATGGGTACAGTGGGATAAAATGTTCATTTAACACATTAACAATTAGAGACAAAATCATTTTGAGAGGCAAGAACACATTTAACAATTACAATTTATTGAATCACATTAGAATTTTGAATTTGAACTTGAGATTGTATCAGAATTTCTTACTTAATTAAAAATAATCTTTGAATTTAAGGGAAACTCTTCTGCAAAAATATGAAAATTGACAACGGGCTTAAATTAATTGTATTTACATAACTAGCTGTGCCCGTGACTTCGTACGCGAAATATATATTTGTCGACTTACTACAATGGCCTCCGTATTCGCTAGACTTCAATATTATTGAGAATGCTTGGAGATGACTAACCATGAAAGTGTACGAATCTGAAAGGCAATTTGAAGATAAAAAAAACATTGAAAAATGCCATTAAAGCTGCCTGGTCTGAAGTTTCCCTTAATTACCTTCAAGGTTTTTATGATTCCTTAGCCAATCGTCTCTATGAGGTAATTATAAGAATGGAGGATGCACGCATTACTGAAATATAATAAATTTTAAAATATTATTAATTTCTTAATTTCTCTTTATTTTACTTTAATTTTCTTATTCACGTGATCCAAAAAAAAAAAAAAACAAACGTAGAAGCCGAAAAGAAACCACAAAGAAAATAACAGTGAGGGAAGAACATAAGCGACATCAAACTAGTCGTGTTTCTATTCAGGTGATCGGCAACATAACATTTAACCAAAAAATTTTCAATATTAAATTTACTTACTTTTGCTTTGCCTAATCATCAGATGTTTAATGTTGGTGTCAGCTGTTTAATAAAAATTTAATATTTTTTGATTTTGATTTTACATTTTGATTAAACAAACGCTATATGTTAAAGGAAGTTAGCTACAATACACCAGTGACAATCACATTCAAATCGGTTAAGTCATTTCTGAGATTAGCGTCGCCAAGGAGGTGTATATCTTCCGAAGATCCTAGTAGATCGACCTACTAAAAAGCATGATTCACCGGACAAACAGACTCTTGTGGTACCAACGTACTTAAACCACACCCGGCCACTGGCTCTTTTTTCAACCCTGGCGGGACCACCAATAATGGCATTACTTCTCCAGGGAGAGCTAGTTTATACCACTTTTTTGTTTATTTCCTCATCATGTCAACATCTCTTTCCCGAATTGTCTGGTGCATGAAATTCAGAGAAGATTTGCAGTGGTTAAGGTCAATTTCAATCAACTTAACGATTATTGTTCAGTTTTTTCATCCATTTTGTACATAGGGCACCGGAAGACTCCTTGGGGGGTGATCGTTGCCCCCAGCAGTACAGATTGACCACATAGGTGTTGCTTGACATCCTTTGACCAAATGATCTTTGTTACCACATTGTTGGCAATCCCCTGTATAATTTACTGGACTTTTGCACTGATAAGAAACATGTCCGAAACAAAGGCAGCAATTGCATCTACTCGGCGACTGATTTCCACGCATTCTGCATTGAACCCATCCCACCTGCTATAGGTGTATAGTTTCGAGCCTCTGTGTCAGGTAACTTGATAATGGCATTATTTTGAGTACCAAATCTTGTCCCGCACATGGCCTTTATAGATGATATCTCTATGCCACACAAATCTGTGATTTTCGTATGTAGAAGCAATTCTAGTAGTGAATAGTTACTCCATCCAGGTCCCAACATTCCACACTTTGTTGTTGGCTGATAGCTTTCACGCCAGTTTTTTTCTCCAAGACTTTGGTTATGGCCTTTTCATATTGCTTTGTATGTTACTATTTATTAATGTATAAATAATATATGTAGATATGTTTTGTATGTAACTCATAATTATTTGATGACTCTCCCTTTTGGTCGTAGAATTTGGATAACTTTTCCCTTGCATTAGTTTCATAGCATTATATCATCATTAAAATTCTGCATGATTAGCCTATAACTAAATTCTAAAAATGTGACCACTTTTTAAAATTTTCAATTGTAAAATTAACAAGAAACATTTGACAATCAATTCACACCCTCATATATTACTAAATAATTATGACTTCTTGAAAAACCCAATATGATTCCAGATTCTTCTTCAAAAATGTAGAAACTATTTATTATAAAAATACTCGTATGTATTTTTCTGTAAATTAAAATCAAAACAAAATGTAACCACTGTGCGACTCTAAATATTTCGCGTTGTAGGCAATAAACGGAGCATTTTTCCGGTTTTTCTCAGAAAAACGCAGCTGAGAGAAATTGCCCACACAGCGTTTCCCATGACAACCGAAAAATGCCTTGCCTGCATAAACTAAACTTGATCGGCATGATGTTGGTGATGGTGATGATGACGATGCAGAAGATGGAATGGTTGGAGATGGTAAGAAGTGCAAGAAGCAAATTGTGGTGACTAGCACAAACATCCGTTGGTGCCACCCAAAATGCGAGCAGAAAGTTGAAGTTGCTGGGTTGAATGATGATGGTACAAATGCGATTTTTCAAATCGGCGACAACAACTCAGCCGTTGTTGCCAGAGCCTCCATTTTATGACTTAGACTAGCGACATTAGTAAAGGCAAACAGGAT
The DNA here is from genome assembly GCA_037043315.1 of Amiota communis. Taxonomy (NCBI): domain Eukaryota; kingdom Metazoa; phylum Arthropoda; class Insecta; order Diptera; family Drosophilidae; genus Amiota; species Amiota communis. The sequence continues at coordinate 330,503 of JBAMAV010000230.1, forward strand.
GTGCTGTGAGTAACTATGACGATGACGATGCCCAGATATCTGGGAGTGGAAAGCGCCCAAATGCAGAGCAAGAAGAAGCGAGATATATCGGAAGGATGAAAAGAAAAGAAAAAGAAAGGAAAGGAATGAAATGGAAGAAGGGCACATTAGCTATTGACCAGATCGCACGATGAACAAAACGAGAAAACAAGTTCGAATAGTTCGTTAGATGTTGATGTGCGCCTAAAAACACCATTACCGCCACCTTAAACTCAATAGAACCAAGGATGCATATAGATGGAGAGTAGAGTGAGAGTAGAGTAAGCTGACTGGAGAATACCAGAAACATCAGCTTCCGTTATAGACGAAGCATAGCTAAAGTTTTTAAATGCAGCAGAAGTAGCAGCAAGAAGCAGCCTACGAATCCATACACTCACTCACTCACTTACGGGAACATGGTCAGAGTCTGAGCTCTGGTGGGTCTGACCAAGGCCCAGCAATAACAAGGAAGGAATATGTATAGAGAACAAGGCGGATAAAAATGCGTATACTTGTTCGTGAGTGCGTGTTTGTGTTTTCTGTACATTTGCATTTTACGAATATCCTTTCGAATTAGAAAATACGAGAAACACATACACACACACTCGGACACAGTCTCTCAGATACATACATCTACGAGGAATACATATGAGGATGTGTTCTATACCCAAACGAGCGCACTCGCATTCGCAGTGAGGCTTATCGCTTCCTTGCTGTTGCCTGCTGCTCCTGCTTCTACTGTTGTTGCTTTTGTTCCTTTTTCTTATTGTTGCTATTGCCATTTTTAATCCTTCTGCTGCTTCACGACGTCGTCGTCGTCATCGTCATTGTAGTCTATCGTCCACCATCGTTGTCCATGCGGGCTACAACTGCCCGTCGTTTCATTTGCTGACAACTAACACTGGAATACACTCCCTTACACATGCAGATACAAATATACTTCTTCTCCTTTTACAGTGAATATTGTTGGTGCTGCTGCTGGTTTTTGCACTAACGCATTTTTCGCCAATGTCCTTATGCAGGACATTGACGGACGGCAGCGATGGAAAGTTTGCGATGACGATGACGACGACGACGTTAGCTGCGAGGGTTTTTGAATATCAAATTCACTTCATACTTTTCTCCGTCCTTTCATCTTTTCGTCCTTTCGCATGCCAACATACACACTCTTTTGGGTATCCTGTGATGCTTCGTCGTCCATTTTCGGCCACTCACACGCATATGGCAAATGAATAGATGTGTGTTCGTTTGCTCGTTTATTGCTCCAACAGCATTTTGCCTTCCTTATTCGTTTTCGTATGCCGCATCGCCGCGCCTTTTTGGATAGAAATCGACAAAAAAAAACCTTTTTCGCAACTGTAAAGATTTTTGGTTGGCTGGACGCAGCCAATCTCCTTCCGACGAACATCCACGATGTTACAGGGATGTGCATGTGGGTGCGTAAGAGTCCTGTCTTCTCTTTGCTATAGCTAAAGTCCTTTCTAAGCAAAAACTGAGTTTGTGGTGCTTCCTAGAAGTTGATTCAGCGAATCCTACAATGGATTCCATAAGATGTTGCCATGTACTTTGCATATGTGAAATTTCTTATATACCTGCAATACTTATTCATTTATATTTTTTATTTATTATCTTATTGGATATGCTTTAATAAAATTAAGAAAATGCCAATACACACTCTTCATATTCGTAATATTCATTAATTTTGTCGTGATGTTTGTAACGCCCATTAGGTTACTACTTATAGAAAAAATTAACTTCATGAGGAGATTTTAATCAGGTGTGTTCACCTTTTTGTCATCGGGATATAATAGTATTGAAAGAAATGCTTTTTTGACCAGTGTACTGTATTGGAAATTTGTCGTATACTATAAACGAATGAATATAATTACTTTTCTTAATTACCACAAAACATATTCCTCAGATAAGCCTACTGGTGGCGGAATTATGTTGATATGGCCTACATCAGTATTTTGAACCAATCATTTCAACCATTTAGACCAGGGATGTCCAACCTTTTTGGTTCCCTGGGCCACATTGAAAAATTCCGATTTGAGTTGGCCATAGATGGAAAAAATTGGGCAGTGGCACAAAAAAAAACCTTTCTGGTAAAATTGTGTAACAAGATAACATCAACAAGAAAAAGGTCTTCCGTATCAACCAACAAAACGTACAATATATCCAGTTTATTACACTCTAGATTATACATTATTCTCTACATACAATTAATGTGATACTTTCGACTTATTATTACTTATGCTATTTGCAGACTATCCTCCAAGGGTTCATCCAACATTCTTGAAAAAAGAGAAACGCAAAAGTACGTGCTTCCGAACAACGATGCCATGAATAGTACATGTCTGAACAGTATGGGAAATTTCTCTCTGAATAGGTGTAGTTTACAAAACTCCAGCAAAGACACATGATAAAATTTCACCTTAAGTTCCCTCTTACATTGCAACTCTATACATTCCATTTGTAAAATTGTTGACTGCAAAAGGAGTCGAAAATATACTGAGATTTGTGTCGTCTCTCCGAAAACCCAGGAATCTATTTTCGAAATCTTCTATCAAATGGGAAACTATACCTGCATATTTTTCTTCATTCTTCAAAATATGTTTGCAGAGCTGGCTGAAATGGATTTTTTTTTTTTAATTCTTTGAATTGACGATGATTCTAACTACGGCCACTTATGAAATTTATAGTCTTGACGACGATTTCCATACAATGATCCATTTTTAAGGATTTTCCACATAAATTCTACTGGTGCAATGGTACTTCAGCAAGCGAGTGTTTTCTCCAGCTAATAGAATTATCAGATTCAGTCAGAATTTTAAGATCGAGTTATTAGTTCTTCTTTAAACGTTTTGATTTCGCATAGTTACACTTGAAGAAATTCGTTTTCCTTCTACAAATAGTATCATGTTCCTTCCCCAGCGTACTTAAGTGAAGAGCAAAAAAAAAAAAAAATGGAAATTGTAATTTATTTTTCTCTTTCGAACGTGTCTGGGCCGCATTCAGGCTTCCCTTGGGCCGCGGGTTGTACAATCCTGAGTTAGACCTTAAAAATATATTTGCTATATAAAAGAGTACATTACTCTCTAAACTAGAAATTTATAAATTCACAGAAAGTCAATACGATGACTTAATCCATGTGTTACCAAACTTATTTTTTTATCTTAACTTTTTTTCTTTTTTTTTAGATAGAATTTGCCTGCTAGAGGGCAGCGCCTCCAGAGTGCCTTGAAGCCCTTTAATTTTTTCTTAGCCTTCTATTACCTTAAAAATAATAAATCGAAATAATGAAATCTTGGTCATTCACCCTATTAACACAAACAAGACTTTGCTGAGCGAAAATAATCGGTATCCCTCCCCAGCTGCATCATAAGCCTACATTCCTTTCCGTGGCATAACAATGGTCATTTAATGGCCTAAGTGAGCTGGGCTTGGTACCGGCTATCACTCTGTTAAAACAAAACCTTTTACTGCAATTCATATTTCATATTTCTATACATGCATTATGTATGAAAGGTGAATACACTTCTAAGGAACCATTAAGAAACTAAGTTGTATAAACTTATGTATAAATTATACTACCCATGTGGATCATGGGACGAGGACCGGGAAATTGTACAATAAATGGAATATATATTGTTACTACTTACAAATGAATGGCCAACAGATTACACTAGCATTACTGATCATACTAATATTTAATATAAGACTTCAGAGGCTTTTTTGTAAAAAAATATAATAATATCTATTAACATAGAGAACTCTATAAAACTCTAATTCTATGGTCTACTCCGCTTAGAGCAAAACTTTCTAAAAGAACTTTATCAGAGGATTAAGCTAATGTGATTTATGAATATTGAATAAGATGTTATAGAACATGGAGATACCAAGTGCTCACATGCAACAAAATCACGGTACACAGAACCAAAAGCAAATCAAGCAAAGCCAAATAAACAAAGTTAAACATTCGTTCAACTAAATGGCGTTGAATGAATAAAATGAATGTAGTAATAGAAATGAATGGAGTGACAAGTTTGATCAACTGATGGCCTGACTAAGTATACTTATGACTAACTGACTGAGTGACTGTCTAACTGACTGACTGTGAAAGCAAGTCAAATAGACTGACAGACAACACCAACGATGATGATGGAACGAATGACAAGTTCTTCCCCGTCTTGTGTCTTGCCACACATTGATCGAGTCAAGTTAAGTCAAGTCAAGTTGAGTGGAGTCGCGTCGCGTCGCGTCGAGTCGAGTCAATTTCTTGCGGTAATGAGCAATGCAAAACTTGTCACTGCATTGTAATAAAATATTTTATTTAATGTTTAGTATATTTTTTGTGAGTTGAAAATTATATGAATTCTATGAATTTATTGGTCATTATAGATACAAAGTTGATATTGGTGCCGATGCTGCTCCAAAGTTGTTTGTTTAGTGCACTCTTAATGTGGCACGTTTATCGACACATGAATGTATCATTGAGTATCTGCATGAGATTGGTTTGCATTTCGTATTTGTTTACATTCAAAGTAAAACTTTGTATTTAACAAAACTGTGATGAAACTAATAACACTAGTATCTGCTGCCATTGCCCTCAACAGAGTATATACACCATAGTCTCTATAGTCCCTCTCTACTTATATACATATACTTTTGATCATTAAAATTGCAACGTGCTGTTCTGCATCTTGCCACATTTATTACCCTCTTATTTTGTTTGCATTTATTTTGCTTTGATTTTCTCTTTTTTCTTTTCTTTTTTTTATTAAATCAACGTAAAAATTGCAATTTAATATTAAAAATAATAACAAACATTGCAAGTATCTGCAAATAGCAAATAGTATCTGCTAGCAACAATTGCAATTGCTTTACATTTTTAAAGTATGAAATTTCTCTCATTCTCTTGCACTTTAATCTGATGTTTGTGTTTCTTCTACTTGTGCTTTTCCGAGTTCCTTGAATTTGAATTTTTACAAAGATTTTCTGTTGTTGCGGTCAATGCAAGTCTATAATAGCACCAGCAACATGAACATCAACAACTGTTTCTACTTCAACATCTTCTAAGCAATGTTGCATCAACTTCTTGCAAATCTTATGCCTCTTCTTTATGTCTCACAGTGTCTGTCTGTCTGTCTATGGATCTGTATATCTATCTGGCTGTCTGTCTGTCTGTCTTCTCTATGTGTGTGTATTTGCGAATGTAAACAAATTAATTAATTACCATTTTTGTGGTCTCGAGTGCAGCCAGAGTTGGATTGTTTGTTTGTTTCTTCCATTCTACCATTCTTTATTTGCCTTTTTGTTGCACATATGTTCTTCTTCTATGCTTTGTAATTGTTACTTTATTGCTGTTGCTGCTGTTGTCAATAAAAATCCGGAAATAATTAATATAATTCTTTTCTATTCCTTGTTTTTACTATTTTTATTTTTTTTTATTTTTATTATTCAAATTTATTGCCGCGGAAAAGTTTTTAAAAATTTGATTGAAAATATTTGTTTAAATAGAAAAATATACAATGAGATGTAAACAGTTTTGAATAGTTGTAGGTGAAAGCTCATATACAATCAGGGGCGGCCTTAGCCATTGCAAGGCTCTTGGCAGGTAGATCTTTCCGAGGCCCTTACCTTTGTGGCATTAGTTTGAATGATGATACTTGGCAAGAAATGCAAAATTATTAATATCTTAAATTTAGAGATTTAAAATTATTTATTTTCTAATTAACCAAAATTAGTAAACACAAAGATAACAATTTCTAATCATGAAAACTAAGGAGCATCATTCAGAAATGATGTTTGAGGCTTTTCTTAAACTAAAATCATTAATTTAAATCATAATAATTTAACGAATGGGCTACGTCATTTTCAATTGAAATACCAGCAAGAGCTGAAAGCCGATCTTGGGTCATAGTAACCCGCAGATTTTTTTGCGCTTAGTACTTATTTACAAAGTTATAAAAGTTTTTAGGATCTCGTTTGATATCCTCTTTGACATATGCTTGATAACAGAAATTGTGTAGGTGTTGAAAATTATAGCGTGATGTAGCGTATCCAGAGTAATAAACGGACAAACCGGACCTTTTAAATTTTTTTAATAATTAATTTATAAAATTTTTTAATTTAATTAGATCACGAGAAAACCATGGTGGAGTTTGTGGTTTACGTTTGAATTTAATTTTCGGAACACATATTTTACAATGTTTATTCATAGTAGTGTAAAACAACTGTGCAGCTAGTTCGATATTATCTCATGAATACAAAAAAGACCAATTACTGTTAATAAGCAGAGTCAAGCTTAAAGAAATAAATTTGTTTGAAACAGGAAATGCATCTTGAAGTAGGTAGCAAACTAGAAAGATTATCAGAATGTCGTCCGAAATCTTTCAGAATGATGTTTAATTCCAAGGTTGGGTGATATGCATCCTTATGAATGGAAAGAGGATTGCTTCTGAACACGGAAACATCATTTATGTTGCCCAAGTCTAAAATTCGGTTAATGCTATTAGCTATGTAGTTTACTTGCTGAAAGGAAATGCATCAACAAACTCACAGCTAACTGATGATACTACAGCATTGCAATTATCAAAAAAAAAAAAAAAAAAAATGGAAAATTGGATACGAGAATATCCAATGCAAGCGATCATGGTGAAAGGCCGGTGACCTTCAGCAAACGACTTCAATGCCTGTATTGACAAACAAGGTTATGTTGAGTGATTGGTGCGATTGGAAGGGAATTGTCTATTATGAGCTGCTTGAAAGTGGCGAAACGGTCAATTCGATCCTCTACTGTGACAACTCGACGGTTTGAATGAAGCAATCAAGAAAGAGCGACTAGAATTAGCCAACAGAAAGGGAAAGGGAATTGTCTTCCATCATGACAATGCTAGGTGACACACATATTTGATGACCCGGAACAAATTGGCGAATCTTGGTTGGGAAGTTTTGATGCATCCACCGCATAGCCCGGACCGGGCACCCTCTGACTACCATTTGTTTCGGTGTCTGCAAAACTCTCTTAATGGTAAAAAATTGGCCGGCCGTAGACCAGCTGCAAATCATTTGGCTAAGTTTTTCACTGATAAAGCACAGAAGTTCTACACCGATGGAATTATGATGCTAGCCGGAAATGACAAAATGACATTATCTATGGCCAAAATGTACTGTATTGTAATTGATTTTGAATAAAGAAAATTTTTGTTCAAAAATATGCCAAAAAACCGCGGAGACTTTTTATATGACCCAATATATGTATACAAGTATTCGTCATGTTGAGTCCAAGAGCTTTTTCTTAAAATATTAAAAGCGAAGAATTGATAAAATTCTATACTAGCGAGAAAAAACTGTATTCAACTTGATCGTGGATCGAACCTGCGCAGTGCAGGCCGCGAGATCGGCACTCTACCATATGCACCACCATTGGACTATGAAATGAGTTCGCTAAAACCACGCACATAAGTTACTTAAATTTTTTTGCAAATCAGATATTTCAATACACATACGAGTACTTGTACAAAATTGTTGAATTAAGTCTAGAATTTTTCTTTATAAAGGAAACCAACTTTGATAATCTATAATCAGTTTGAGACATCATAGCAGTGTTGTCCCGTATATGTTAAATCTTTTAAGCTTCGGGACTATCACCTACAACTTCTTAGTGTCTTTTGAACACTAATATTTTGTAACATGGCACACTTTGTTTCAGTTAATGGTATTGGTGAATTATGTTTCAATTGAAATAGATGCTGGAATTGTAAAATTTGTGTGTACTCTACACTTTCTATTCCTCTTAAAAATCTCGTGAATTCCCCTTCCATTTTATCATTCGATTAGATTTTATTTAACAATATTCCTATTAATCAAATTAATGTTTCAGAAATATTCAGACATGCATTCAAGGAATTAAAAAAAATAAAATAAATTGTTGCCATTAATGAGATTTAAAGATAAAATTCTGTCACAAGTTTTTCGACCTAAACGTTTTCAATAAATATTTTGCTTTTTAAAAACATTAAAAATTTGCTTTAGTACATACATACATATGTACATACATGCAATCCAAGTATTATAACTGAGCAATGTTGTATTTAAGTATCTATGACTAGTATGTTGCACAACTGAGACACAGATTCAAGATCATGCCACAAACAACAACAGTAACATACACATTATTATTGCCGTTATGCTAAAAACACGTTTTAAAAGTAAATAGTATCTGGAAAACAAAAAATAAAAACATAAAAAAATATTAATAAGATGTAAATATTATATGAAGTAGACGACAACTAGAGATGTTGAAGTCGAAGAAATCAAAACATGATTACAGCCACTAATTGAGTCAAACGTAGGCTGAGACACTGAATGAAGTAAAACTGAAGTATCTAAAGTAACTCAAGACAACTAAATGCCTGTCGAACTAACTGACAACCGAAAAAAAGAACACAACGAAATAAAGATAAACAACCTAAACTTGATTTCGGATCAGAACATTTGCTCTAGAACGAACGCATTGCAACTTAACGCAATGCAATCTGAGCAACTCAACAAATGTAAACAGACAACTTTGTCGAACGAATGAACACATAAATTTAGGTTAATGTAACACTTAAGATGAACGAGAAAAACGCAAAAAATACTTAATAATGAGCACCGAGAGAGCATAGTAAAAAATTGTTTCTAATAACAGCTAACACGCATTGAGATACACAGAGATCCATAGATACTGATCATACAACAAAGTAGATACATACTTTGTATTCATGGAATTCGAATGCTACAACAGCAAAAATGTGCAAGACAAAAACATTTATAAAAATATACAAATAATATTTGTGACATTTTCATACATAATTTTTTGTTGTTGATTTTTTTTTATCAATAATTTTATAGTGTTATTCTTTTCGATTGAGCAACCGTAAAGTAATCATCGAAAAAAGTTTACTAACAACAACAACAACAAATTCCTTACTAAATATACAATACAATACAATATTACAATTATGATCATAATTCTGATGATGATCATTATTGTTGATTTATTAGAAACAAAACTAGACAAAAAAATTCTATTAACATGGGTTTTACCAAACCCTTAAATACACTTCGCAAAATTCTAGAGGAAAATAAACTCAGCTTATTACACAGTCCTGCATGGGTTTCTCCCCCGGAAAACTGAGTAGTAATATCGATAGGTATTACGTAAGTTGTTATGGGAAAAAATATTTAAAAACTCACATAAATTTAATGAGAAAAGGAGATTTTTTCAATTTTCTTAGTAGAGGATGAGACATCTATTGGTCCGCTTTTAATTCGCTCATTAAATAGACAAAAGTTAAGTTAAAGTTTCTTTTCATAGAATTATATTTTGTTTAATAGATTTTTGTTATTATTAATAGAGTGCCTTTATTTTTCCAGAAAACAGTTATAAAAATTCTTAAAGACTAGAACTTAAATTAAATAAAAATAATGCCAAACATCTAGAGATTTTCCTGAGCCTAATAAATTATTTATTTATTTATTATATATTTATTTAACAAATTAAACTTAATATTTAATACTAGACTTAATATAAAGTTTAACGAGCACTAGCTACGGGGGCCTTCGACTCGCATAATTAACTAATTTTAATTAAATACATTAGAAGTATATATTTAATAGAATAATTCTTCCCATTGAGTATGAAAAATGATTTCAGTCAAATGTTGGCCAAGGCCAGCCCCGGATCGACGATTTTTTCAAACTTGATAGTGGCGCCCCTCTCTCCAGCGTTTAAGATGAATTAAAAAAAAACTCACAAATATATAACACATATTTACAATCTTTAGGTCTCAGCATTTTTAATCTTTTTAATTTTGCTACAGCTTTACACGGCGTGCTTTCTTTTCGCCGAAAGAATCTATAAGCTCATGAAAGTCCGTCTTAAAGGCAGTTTTATTTTTAATGGCATCTTTTGGGTACGGAACCCTAAAAAGGACACTATGAATTCGTACATCTTAGATATAGTTCGAATAAAAAAGAATAACTAAAAGAACATGAAAGACATACCGTAATAAACCCTGTTATGTCTTTTAATAAAAGTATTTGAGTGTTGCACGAATTAAAAGCATTCAGGGTAGACTCGTACATATCCTTTAACCAACTTTTAATCATGTAATTTTTGACCAATTTTCAAACGACAATTAAAATGTGACGTGATACAGCAAAACGAATGTCATATTTGGAATCGGGGGGCTCTAGTCTGTAGATTCTATATAAAAATATTCAAAGGAAAAACAACAATAAATTTTGTGGGCCTGTGTTATCAACCAAAGTACCTATATATACCTAGATGAATAGAAAATTAAGCGGATGAATGTACCAAATCCTAAATTGAATGTGTTCATAACAATCGGATTAAAATGACTTCCGAAATAAACTATGTTTGAATTCTATGGTGTAGTTTCTCATTTACTATTAATTGGGAAGATCTTTGAGTCTATCTAAATGACAGCATATCCATGACAAGCTATGAGGGATTTAAGATGTAGAATATGACTTAAATCATTATTCAGATCATTGGAGTACAAGTATGACTGGAATTAAGTTTGATGCAACATGCCAAAGTTCAACCCCATTAGTCCATACTTGTTTTGGTAAGGTAAACTTATATTTCCCAGGCTCAATTGAGAATTACATCGTTTGAATATATGTACATCATTTGTAAATTTGAAGGAATCTCTTAATTATACACCTGCAAAACAATTTAATGGCCATGATTTCTAATGCTCGTACATACATATGGCTGCTAAAACAAATGGCTTTTGTAAGAGATTATTTAGAGTAGGTATATGTAGAATTTCAGGTTCTCATCTCAAAAACTGGAAAAATACTAACAATAGATTTCATTTGAATATAAACCAAATACATAAATGAGTTGCAATGATTGGGTTATCACAGGTGAAACAAATAATTTGTAGTTTTATTAATGTTTTATAAATAAAAGTTTAATCTCAAGTTTAATAGTCATCACCCCCTTAAGTATGTTGTTATAATACTCACAGGTACAAATATTGAATTCATACACTTCGTCCTTGAAATTGAGTTGAGTCTAAGTATTGTGTTAAAGCAAAAGTGTTGATTTACATTCAGAGATTGTGTAAGAACATTTGACCCAATTCAGATTTATATGTATGTATCTAAAAACCTAAACAGCTAACTTAATACCTACTGAAACCTATGAATTACAAACATCAGACAAATGTGATAATACATCACCACTAAATTATGTAGTGTATGAAAACAATAAATTTCTACTAGATAAAAGTAATGAATACATTGTAAAGTGTACCCTGAGTGGAGTGGAGAAGATTGCGTGGGATGGGGTGCAGTGCTGTGGGGCCTATCGATTTCAACAAGTTTCAATTATATGTGCTTTAGAATAACAACAAGAACAAGATTATTGAATACTCATTTTTTTTCGAAATATTTTTGTTGTAATAATTAATTGACTATTTGCTGCTTGTTGTTACTCAAGTGTTCTTTCCGATGCCGCCGATGTTCTTTTTATCAATTTATGTTCTAGGGACCTGAGGTGAAATGGGGTGGATGCAATTTGATTTGATTATTATTAAATTGTAATTTTATTTATTTAAAGCTTTTAGATAACAAACAATGATAAGAATCCATCATCATCATCATCATCATCGCCGGGAAAGTGATAAACACATCAGGCCTAACTAAATCAACAACACTTCATGCTTGCTCTCTTGTCCAACTTGTCATCGTCGTCATATTGATAGAAATGAAATGGGGAAATTAATAAGTAGGTACTTCTCTCCCTGACATATCAAAGCAACAGAAGCCGCCACAAAAGACAAACACACTTGTTTCATCGTGACTCCTAAGTGATTCACTTGACACGTCTGATAAGTTGTGTGCCTGGGAGTGCGATGATATTAAAATATTTGAATTGTTGCATCATTTCCATAAATTGACAAATTTTATATTTGCTTAAAAAGCAACGTTGGCAACATTCTTGTGGCAACATAAACTTTCGAATATTATTGATTGCTTGCAAGCAACATTTAGTTTCATATCATCTCGCCAATGATGTCAATTCAAGTTTTGCATTGCTACCACCACCATTTTAACCTAATCATCTAATGATCCAAGCATCTAACCTTAACTTATGCATTTTATAAAAATTGAGACAATTTATTGTTAAGCAATTGGGTTTGGCCACTTAAGAACCTCCAATCATTAGTATATTGTATCTTTATTGTATTCCGTAGGTGGTATAAAAATGTGTCTTTAAGAGAAGCTGATCAGTGATCGAATTGAACCTTCTGCTAATCAAAACTTAAATTATTTACTTTTTTCAGAAATCAAATAATTTAAAAATGGTGATTCGCAACTCAAAAGAGGAAGATTTTATTTTGAATAGAAGAAGAGTTGTATATTTTTATCAATCATAACAAACAATGTCAATGATGTAATGGTTGGCAAATTCATAATAGCACACCCTATGCCTCCTGTATTTGAAGCTTAATATCAGCCAAACGAATAAAGTTTTTGAGGTTTATTTTTTTTATCAACAAAGTTTATAAAATTGTGCACGGGATGAAATAATTCTTAGGATATTAACTTTATTAATAACATTTTAAATGAATTTTAACAAACTCTTCATGCTCCTCCGGGTTGCATACAACCGAACGACGACAAATGCCTTTCTTACCATAATTATATTCTCTCTGTCACAGTTTCAGTTTCAACAAAGAACACAGTTTTAGTATTAAATGTGAGCACAGTTTTAGTGGCACAATACAATTTTGTATCTACTTTTTTATAAATTTGCGTTTGTAAGGGAGCTACCCCTCCTGGTGCCCTTAGGGTTTTAAAATTTACATGGTTGATGAATATAGATCAGAAACTTATAGTGTCCAAATTTCAGTTCGATAAGTCAAAAAACAAAAAACTTTTTCTAATAAGAAATTTATTTTTAATGGGGGTTTGTATGGGACTCCCCCTAGTGGTCCGATTCGGCTGATTCTCTAGTTCAAAAACTGAAGGACTAGTTTGCATGCAGACGGACGGACGGACGGACAGACGGACATGGCTAAATCAACTCGTCTCATCGAGCTGATCACAAATATATAAACTTTATGTGGTCTGCGATGTCTCCTTCGTGTGAAACAAACTTCATGACAAATTTATAATACTATTCACTGCCGTGAAGAGTATCATGGTTCAGGAGTCTTATAATTTTTTTATGTAATCTAGGGAAATAGTCTTCCAGGTTCTTTTTATTCTTTGAATGAGATCAAAGTCAGTTTAGTATTGCCTCCCGGAGTCGCACACTTTGCGTACTAACCATTTCCATACATTTTCCATAATATTCAGGTCGGGCGAGTATGGCGCCAAGTAAGCAAAGCCACGTTTTGGCTCTCAATCCAAGACTTTACGACCCTGACCATGTGCATCGGTGCATTATCCTGCTTGAACTTCCATTTCAAGGTTCCAAAAATATCCATGATTGAAGGGAAAGCCATTTTTAGTACACTTCTGAAGGCTGTTTCACATTCACAGGACTAGTTAGAAACTGCAGTTCTATGTTCTATGGTGCCAAAGTATGTAATAGCTCTCCATACCATGACACCATCGGCATGGCTGTGCAGTCGATCTAAAGTATTGTCTTCCTTTATAAGATCATAAAAAGATAGCCTTCAGAAAATTGAATTTTTTTCATCCGAAAAGACTACAGACTCCCATTCCTCCATATGACCATATTCGATCGATAGAAATCTAAGAGTTAATTCTTTGTACAGTCCGCATGCACGCTTTAACACCAGTTTTTTTTGTAATTTTGCCGGCTGAGTCGCTTGTCAGGGCCGACCCATCATTTTCCTCATAGGTATGCTCATTGCTGATGCCTTAATTTTTACCTTTTCCGTCTCATCCAATTACATAAATATTAATTTTAACGGGCAAATACGACAACTTGCACGCAAAATAATCTCTAAAGCGAAAATGTGCCGAAAAGACTGTCGCAAAAATAAACGTTAATTTTTGATGTTAAATCTGTTAAAATTCATCTAAAATGTCATAAATAATATCCTTACTATTATTTCTTCTCATAATCTATATATAAAATAGGACGAGAAAAAATGTTTAACCGCAACAACGTTTGACCAATCAGCATGAAATTTGGCATGTACATGTATTCCTTCATGAAGAATGTTTATATGCTATCCACATTGTTGCAACTCGCATATTTTTATATATTTTCATATTTTATTAATAAGAAGTACATTTTGTTGACTCTATTTATTACAATCGCTGTATCGTGTCTTGGTTCCTTAAAATTCTGTCATTGTATGAAATATCCAAATCGATTGTCAGACCTCACATGCACATTTCACTAACACTGTGATAAAATTGTATTTTAAACGTTGTATTGTGTCTGGGGCCTTGAGGAATCGACTGATAAAAATTTGGAAGTAAGTTGGTCTAAAAATGTGGAGCGCCTTCAGGTCAAGGCTGAAGACAAAATGTTGAATCAACTTGGAACACTGCAAAATAAACAGGAAAAATGTGCTGAATTTCTATTGGCAACCCGTAACAAAGCAAAATATGGGAGGTCATTTTACATTAAACCGAGTGCCACAGAAATCCGCCCCATTGCTACAAATTTTCAATCAGTTTTGGGCATTTCAATACATTAAATACAAATATATTCGACGTTGAGGTGTCCACTGTGCAGTCGAAGCTTACATATATTTGTGAGATAAGTGGAAAAGTTGATATTTGGGATGGACGATGTCAAAAACGCTTCGGAAAAACGAACTTGGAACGGCAACATGAGCAAACTAAAACCTTCAGAAGTGCACGATATCACATCTCTGATTACAAGATCGACTTACGTGGGATTCTCGAATTGAAGATTAATGAGCAATATGAGCGAATTGATATTGACATGAGAGGTTATGATGAATGTGGACAGGATATGCAGCTCAAAAAAAGCACTGTCAAAGTTTTTTGGAGCCCTCAGGTGTGCTCTGGAGCATTTTAACCTGAAGGAGAAACTGGAAAACGAGTAATAAGTGGTATTGCCTATTTCAGATTTTCGGTAAACTCATGTAAACTGTAACGAAACATGAACCCACAAGATACGTGTAGAAACGAAGCATTAAATCTTTTTAACATGAAGTTTCTTAAACAAATTTTCAATATTTTACAAATAAAAATAAAACATTTTTTAAAATTTTTTCTTCAAAATATCGCTTGTTTGGCAGTGTATTATATAAAAAAAAACATTCCAAGAAATAGTTCCACAACAACAAATTAAAACTATGGCAAATTAAATATGTAATTATACAATAAAAAAAACTAGATCTAAAAAAAACTGATTTGGGAGAAATGTATCATAAATCTGTATGCAACGAAGTTACATATATCAAAGATAACTACTTAAGAAAGTTATAATAAACAGTATCTGCAATTGCAGTTAAATGAAAAAAGAACACCTGATTAATTGCGTTTTTATTGAAAAATAATTAAATAATAAATAGTAATTCACTAAAAAACTTTCTTAGCCCAACACATGTTGAAATATGCATAAATTGCTTCCTAACAACTATGGCACATTAAGTAAGTAAGAAATCATTTGTAGATAAAAAATTAAACAATAAAAACTAAAGACTAAAAAAAAAAAATAAATCGTAATTTTTATTAAATATGTTTAAAGCGAAAATAAAAAGAAAATATGTATATCGCCATTAGTCTAAATTGCTACACTGGTAATTGGATCGAATTGGGATAAAAATGTAAAACATAGTTGGTAAAATAATAAATTAAATTATCAAAAAAAAAAAAAAAACAATTCTCATTTTTATCTCATTGTGAACATGAAAGTATAAGAAAACTAACAAAATCTTTTAAATAATAAATCAATCTCTGAGATCTCAGATAAGAAAAACTAATATGAATAAACTAAAATGAACTTTTGTTAGAAAAATTGATTATATATACATACATAATATCTATATATATATACATACCTATATTAAATAAAACCAAAATAAAGGCAAGCTATGAATTTACCAAATTTAATCTAATTGTATTTAATATATTTTGATAATAGCAAATACACATTCAAAAGATGTGCAAAAAAAATACAACTATGTTATTAAATATCCAGCAAATTATTGGTTAAAAAAAAAAAAATATACAATAAATATTGAAGAAATAAAAAAAGAACCTGAATTAGTGGTACATTTTTCATTATTTTTTTTAAATGTTTAATCAATAATTTAAAAAAAAAAAAATGGATCAATTCAATTGAAAGCAATCGTTTATTTGGATAATAAAAGAAAGGCAGAGAAAAAAATCATATATAAAAAATTAAAACAAGAAATTTTTGTTACTAAAATGGATTATAAATTAAATTAAAATAAAACAAAGTCCAAAAAAAGAACAATCCATTTGTATTTAATGAATTTTTTTAATAAAAACTTTTATTAACGCGTATGTTATGTTATGGTTTGTTATGAAAAAAAAAAAAACGAAATAATTGCACACAACTAATGGTAGAAAGGAAATTAAAATTAAAATAATAACAAATTATGCAAATAATTTATAAAGAAATGCGTCAGTTTGTAAAGAAGGCTATGGAAATATTAAAGGCAACATCAAGAAATCAACATATTCAAAAAAGAAAAAAATGTGTTGAAAAACATTTTCTTATAAAAAAAAAAATGATTCGGAAAAGTGCACGATATCAAATCTCCGATCGACTTATGTGGGATTCTCAATATGAAGATTTATGAGCAATATGAGCGAATTGATATAGATATGAGAGGTTACGATGAATGTGGACAGGATATGCAGAGCAGCAAAAAACCACTGTCAAAGTTTGGAGCATTTTAACCTGAAGGAGAAATATTAAAGGCAACATCAAGAAATTAACATATTCAAAAATATAAGAAAAATATAATAAAAAACATATTTAAAAAAAAAAATTAAAAATGAATTTAAAAGATAAAAAGAATAAAAAAATAATTTCTTGGAACATCAGAAAAGACAAAAATAAAAAAATAAATAGTTTCTTAGAACATCAGAAATTGACAACAAACTCACTATCAAACTGATGGACGGTGAAATATATTCTCTACAACATAAAATATAAATGAGAAATATCACATCACTTGATAAATTATCAACACACTATTCCGATCACAATATGAACTTATATATCACAAATATTAGCTTCGATTAGCTTACATATATTTGTGGGATAAGAGGAAAAGTAGATATGTGGGATGGACGATGTCAAAAATGCTTCGGAAAAACGTTCTTGGAATGTCAACATGAGCAAACTAGAAACTTCAAAAGTATAAGATATGAAATCTCTGACTTAAATTAACATATTCAAAAATATAAGAAAAATATAATAAAAAACAAAAAGAAATTTGAAATTTAAACAAAATGATAATAATGATAAACACCAAAAAATATCATATAGAAAAAAAAAAAAAAAATTTAAATAAAATTTGCACAGTTAAACTTTTTGTGCCGCTAAAACCAATTGCCCATTTTAATTTGTCTTGTCGGTCATATCATGTGAAGCCCAGAAGGAAAAGAAAAAAAATATATTTTTGAATCAAGTAAATTTATTGACATAAACTGAAAAAACTTTTATTGCTAGAAATTCCTAATTGAGATATTAAATTGTTACAAATAAATAATATTGAGCTGAAGGAAAAGTATGTTCTGAAAATGAGTATCATGTTACAACAATTTTTTCTCGTATAATGAAGCAACTTTATTTCATCAAATATTTTCCATTGTTATTGATAAGCTCTCGCCATCTTTCGGGTAAAACCATAATCTCGACTTTGTAGAAATTGTAGAGTTTCTGATAAAAAACTGGCAAAATATCGTTTTGCAGTCGTTTAGGGAATTCATTGTTACGCCATCAAGATAATTATGCATGCAGCGAAATAAATGGATTGTGCTAGGTTCGGACGCATTGTGTTCCTTTAAATTTTGCCGAATCATAACATAAGTGTGTGGTAAAGCATTGCTCGTGGTGGAAGACTATGCGCTTTCTGTTTGCCAAGTGTGTCCGTTTTTCCTTCAGCGCTTTATTGACAATATAGAGATCCGAATTTATCGTTTGCCAAGGTAGGAGCTGATCAAAACGTACTGTACCATTGCAATCCTTCCAAATGTACAGCAACAGCTTCCTCGCAAATACCGTCGGCTTTGCAATGGTATGGCATGCTCACGTTTAGGCCATGACCTTTTTCGCACATTATTGTCATTATATATGTTACCCATTTAACATCGCGCAAATTATCAATTTGGACAGAAAAGATCATTCCGGTCTAGTAACATTTCTCAAATTGAAATGCGATCAATAAGATTTTTTTTTGTCAAATTGTGTGGTACCCAAACATCCAGTTTTTTTTGCATATCTAGCCTATATTAAATGATCTAAAACTGTCGTAAGGTAGATGGAAAGCTCCTTAGCGATGTCACGAGTTTTCTCCACGTTTTCAATAATTTGGTCCACTTTTTCTGTGTAAGGCATAGATATTACCCAAACGAAATCGTGCAAACCATATTTTAACTATTCATTCCAATAAAGTGCCTTCTCCATGATGTGCTTAATATATTTTTTTGTATGAGCATTTGATGCAGAATAACGTTTTCGAAGAAATATAGTAAATTGTAGCGAATTTTCTCTATTTCGGCAATCATTTTAATTACGCAAAAACAGCTACCCAGTATACAGAATCATACATATTATAAACTATGTTAATTATCATGCTAATTCAATTTGTGAAGCGTCCTTTAAATATCCCATGAAATGCATAGAAAAACTTAGTAAATGGTCAAAGACTTATAATGCAGTCCATATGGTAGATCTTTACTAATATTATAAAGGGAGTTTATTTGTAATGAATTTACTCAAAAACTACTTAACTGATTTTTAAAATCATTTCACCTATAGAATGCTACATTATGAGCGACTGGCATAGGCTCTATTTTATTTTCAAGAATATTACAGGTTCTTACAAAAATAACAATTTAATAAATGTATGCCAATTTATCAAAACTATTTATAAAATTGATTAAAAATTTTGGAACGTTTTTCCGTTGTTTATGCTTTCTTCCTTCTTGAATTTTGTGCTGTTGATGTAATTATTGCATTTATTCTTCTCATTTATTAATTATTGTGTGAGAGTATTAAACTCATGGTTCTCTTCTTTCTGAATATGATGTTCACTGAAAGCAGATCAAGAAAGAGAAAGCGTGTGAATAAAAATCTATATCTATCTATATCCTTTTTCTGGTTGTGCATACTAATCTCAGAAGCGGGTTAACCTATTTGAACACAGTTTTGACTGGTGTATTGTAGCAAGCTTCGTGTAACATTTAGCGTTTATTTTATCGATATCGACTTACCAAATCAAAACATATTCATATTTTTAATTCTGTTGCCGACTTTTTGGCTGATTTTCGAATGTTTTCCTATTTTGCTACTCGCCATCATTAAACATCTGATAATTAGGAAAAAATTAACAAAATACACGCTATAACAAACATATTTCGAATACCACGCGTACGACGTCGTGGGCACAGTTAGTTGATTAATAAAATTGATCGTTTATAGATATTAGAAATAAATATTTATTAGACAGGTCAGAAAATAATTTACATTTCACATGGGATTTGCTATTCAGAAGTTGACAGGCGTTGGTTGAAATGGCGAGATTGAATGGTTAATTTTGAAAGGAAGAGTAAAACGGAAAAAGATTGACGTAGGACAAATTTGTACAAAATGGAATTGTGTAAATCGACTATAACTTGACAAGAACTATGATTCTGTATACGACAATAAGATGCTTCTGTAATAAATTTCAGCTTAGTATATCGACCACGGAGGGCTGTATTTTCCAATGGCGTTAGAGCAAAACTATGAAATGTATAGACTAGGCAATTTGATCACGAATTCGACGACTTTCCTCATGCCAAAAGTGACCCTCAATAATGAAGCAAAGAGTGGCCTCGAACACAAACCGAATTCTGAATTTTTTCTTTCCCAAAAAAAAAAAAAAATCAAAAATCAATGAAATTCCCATGTATGGTAATTTGGTGAAGAGTCTCCAGTGAGTAGTTTTCAATTTTTCACTCTCTGGTATACAGATAAATTTATGCAACATAATAATTATTCAAATGAAGTTAGAGACCTCGAAGTTCTACTTTGCTTATTACCCCCTCTCCGACACACGATTTTAAACGTTACAAACATCTCTGGTGTGAAATACTTAAACATTTGAATAAAAGTTCGTACATTGTGAGAAGATTGAACATACTCATAATATAAATAAATTCATAAAAAATTTCCAAGAATTGTGATTCTATTGTAATCCCTTTCCTTCTGTCTTTCATTCATTTGATTATGTATTTCTTACTCCATTGAAAAGTGCTGTTCAAGCATTTTCAATATTTTTAATAATATTTTTAAAGTTTCAATAAAAAGATCTTATATCGAAAGCACAACTAAATCGTTGAAAGTGCACCAAACCATAAGAACCAAGCACCATCACCATTTGCTTGTGATTCCACCAAACACCATTTCCATCTCCATCACCATCTTCATCTTGGCACTTTATTATGTCTGCTTGCGACCGACAGTTTATTTTTTTAAACTTCCCTCCCTCATCCCCAGCATTCCTCATGGATTGTGCTTTCCTTAAAACGATTTGTTCTTGCGATTTATGATTAAATCGAGCCAAACCAAACCAAAGCAAGCCAGAGCAAGTAAAGCCAGCTCAACCCATTTCTTTCTTCGCTTTCATTTGGTTCACACTTTGCGTGCACGTTCCACATGCAACTATGTTGCATCTACCAGACACCACAATCTAGCAAAGAGTCGCACGTAGCATTACGAAAAAAAGCAAAACAAAATATTGCAAAACATAACTCCGGTTTACCGAAGCTTACATACCTTTCACATCTTTATTTTTATATATATATATTAAATGATTTGCTATCAAATGATTGTCAATATAGTGAGCTTCAACAACAATTATGATATTTGTGAATATATATTGAATTTTGTATACAAGCACTAGTTCTTCCAGTAATCGGAGAACTATGATTTTAATATACCAACTAAGTATGATAGTAAAAAGTGTCTGCATCGAACGAATGGACGGTCATGGCTAAATCGATTCTCCTCTTAATGCTGATCATTCCTGTATGATGGAGTCTGAGACACACGGTTCATTGCGTTACAAACATTAAGTAAATGCGATAATACCTATCATTCACACTAGTGTATTAGGTATAATAAGTAAAAGAATGAGGAACGGGGAAAGAGGTAAGAACAGAATGAGAATGAAGTATAAATAAAAAATAAGAATTCAAATAAAATTTTTAATAAACGAGTCGCCATTAAATTTATACATTAACTATAATTTTTATAGTAGCGACTTTGTTTATATTCGTTGAACCTCTTCCTGCCTTCTTCTTTGCCTTCCTCATCTCATCTACTAGAACTAAAATTGTTTAAAGTTGGCCATTGAATGTCTTTGACAGCAACGTTGTTGCTTCACTGTAGTTGTTTTTACATGTTTTGCTGATATTGAGTTTTGATGACTTGAGACTATGAGACCCAGGCAAAACTCAGGCGACAGACGTCAGACATACTTATGAATCTTCTTTGTATACTTCTTTCAATAAAAAATCATTATGTTGCCTTTTTTATAATTGTGTTTATAGGAAATGCATTGAATTTATAACAAAAATATTATTCTTGGTTTTTTAATTAATTTAAAAAAAATAAAGAAACAAAAGCGAAGGCGATTTACGTTCATCAATAAATATTTTGTGTACAATTGGTTGGCATTTTTTGTCTCTTTAATGGGAACCACATTTGTTTGTTCTAAAAACATTAATTCCTGGACTTATATATGCAAACAGTTCGTTGGTGGTCTGAATTGTTTTTTTCTTTACTTCAAATTCTACTACAAAAAAATAATTAAACTTAATTATAACAAGAATAAAAGTATTCGATATTTAATCTCACACACACTTTACATAAACCCAAGCGACTTGAATCGCACAACCCAACAAAACAACATTATTGGACTAAATATTTAATAAATTGCATTGATTGGTTTGAGAAAAGCCTTTAACAAAGACAGAAAACGAAAATAAAAGCTTATAAAAATGTTGCATTAAATAATGAAAAAAAATATCAAAATAAAAATGATGAAACTAGAAAACGAAATCCAAATTTTTGGAAGATGAGTCTAAATATTCAAATACCATACACACCTTGGGTATTCTTATTGCAACAGATGAGTTATTTTGAAAGAAGCCTTGAAACAGTAAGTCTCAATGTAAGATTAATGCCAGACTAACCACTATAAGACATGTTATTCTGAAAGTTAAACATATAGTTATGTTAATAGATAAAAATATAATAATAATTTATAAAAAAGCTGCCACTTGATATCATTAATAAGGAACAGCCCCTTGGTTTTTGCCAAGCTCTTTTCACATGGGATCGCGTTGTCTAGAAGAGAAAAGGGTTAATTTGAAGAGGTTCAATGGCTCCAGTTATTATTTTCAAAATTTACGAAAATTTATACAACTCTTGGCATGGATATCATAGTGTGGCAAGCGATCTCTATTTATAGCACTTGCGAGCTGCAATTTTTTTAGACGACTATGTATACAAAGGCATACGTTTGAGTACGTAAAATCCATTTCTTATGTTTGAACATTTGAAATGTTAATAAATACAATATGTACTCTGTAGGTTTATGAATTTACAACATACACTTTTATCGCAATCTTATTTTATAGATACTTTATTTTGAATTACCTTCTAAAATGATAGACCATTTTCCCTAGCCAAAGACTTGTTTGTATAAATATTGACCGTTTTAAGGAAAAGTTATTATGTTTTTTAATCATAAAGAAAATTTTACAAAAAATTTATGATTTCATTTTTGGTAAAAAGGATTATTCGCATTGTCAGGTTTCGATTGTATGTTGAATATATTTTCCAGCTGTCAGACCGTTACTGAATAAACATATAATTTGAGTAACGTTCAAAGCAACATTTATTCTGTGTATGGAAAAATAAAACATAACTTACAAAATTTTAATTATCTATTTTGAAAATGAAGCAGAACTATGTTCATGGAATCGCATTCCCTGGCATTGCTTATAATGCAAATGTATTTTAAACTACTCTTAAGCATCTCTGATGGACTCTTCTAAGCATAGTAAATATCAAGTCTAGTGTTAAATAAAACAATTAAAAATGCCTTAATGCAATTATGTATATGAAAGTTATTATATGTATCTAAATTTCATAAATATTGTCGAATTCTTTTAAATTTCGTATATGATATTACGACTATAAGTTTTCAGATCTCATATTCGATATCCATTGCGATGCTTATAATACAAATATACTTTATAAAATAACTGTATAAAATAATATAAATAGTGAACCCCTTATTTAGGTAATTCAATTTAAAAGACTAAAATATACAGTAATTCTAAATTTCTAGATGAAAAAGTCATGTATATATACTTCCAATTGGAACAATTGTAGAACGATACTTTAACTATTTATATTTTTATTGTAAAATAACATAGTTGTTAGAATTAAAAAGGAAACTTTTTAGCTAACTGTTATTTTCGGTCCCTGATTTAGACTTAATTTTTTGCTTTAATGAAAAATTCAATATTGCATGCATCATCAATACAATATGAATACATTCTCTGGGCAGCAACATTATCAAATGGGACCCAACTGAAATGCAAGACGTGATAGATCGATAAAGCAACAACAAGAAAAATATACAATATATACAATATATCCTCTCACGAATGGTACATAGATGCAATCATAAGGAAATGGGAACTTGAGAGAAGGTGACGACGTACCAAACTTAAAAATGATTTTGTTCCTACTTCCACGTATATGTATAGTATGTAGATTCATTTGTATCTATAATACAATACTGGTAGATACCATACATACTTATGAATCAGTGAGTGCACTCTATGATATACGTAGTCGTTTGTATATTTTTATTGTTATCATCATATAGCATTGTATCCGTTCATGTGTTCATCGTTGCACCAACCGTTCTTTCGTTGGTGGAACCAATCCTATCCTATCCTATTCTCTGCTTTCCCATTCAGTCCAAACGCATCCAATCTGGGGCCATGATAATTCGAATGGTCATTATTTATATTCTTTGAAAGTGTTTTTGTGTATTCAAAAATTCTATTAAGGAAGTTCAAGTACAAAAGTTTTGTTTTGTGTGTTCATGCATTGCGAATGGATGAATATCCATAGTTTTATGGATGGAGAATGCAATTCGGAGGCATCAATGAGCATAGCTAAGTTTCAGTGAGATGATAGATGGGTGGGTGGTTTATGGGGCGTCCGAACATTTTTGACTTTTAATTTTTTGTTTACTATTGCAGTTGTTGCCAGTCGTCATCGGAATAGTCATCAGAACCGTCATTCCCATCCCTACAATCATCACCAAACATCATTCTCATCCTTATCGTCATCGTCATCATCATCATCGACAACATCATGATTCTTGTTGTTGTCATCATTCTGTTTTTAGGCTCACGTTGTTGCATTTCTGATGTGATTTTTAGTATTGTCCTGCGACGAATTTCATTTTGTTTCGTTTGCCAGGACAACGTGCACATTGCATTTGTATTTGTATACAATTCATGTACATATGTGTGTGTGTCTCTTTGTGTTCAAGTGTGTGTGTTTGTTGGCTGTTAAATTGTTTGCTTGATGCTCGATCAAAAATGACAAATGTAGATATAGTATATTTTTTGGGTGCAACTCTCTATTGCATCCTTAGTTTCTTCTCTTTTTTAGATACAAACATACATAAATACGAACGAAATGTTAATTTGAATTTGTGAGCATGTCATTAACACACACACAAACACACACACACACACAGATACTCACTCACACACACACATACACACACACACATATTGAGTTATTTGACAAATGCGTTGTTAATGATGCAAATGCAATTTTCGCAATTTTCCAAGTTTGTTTTGCGCAAATCAAATAATTTTCTTTAACTAGAAACAAAACAAAAAAAAAAAAGAGAAAACAGAATAAAGAAAAATAGAAAAAAGTATCTTGCATTTCTGAATTTATTTTTTTGTTTTAAAGAAATGAAACAAAAATCTGATTAAAATTTGAAACAAATATCATTTTCTCTTCCTTCAGCCATCAACACCTGAAACAACTGAAAATATTAATTATCAAAGTGTGAGTGTATCTGTGTGTGAATTGTTTCTTTTACTTTTCATGTTTTTATTTTATTATGCTCTTTGATCTTTTACAAAAATATCTTAAATGGAATGAAATTGAAATTCTTTATTATTGTTTTTACAACTAAACATTTGTTGTGCTGTGTTGTTTTGTGTTGGTTGCATGGTGAAAATGCAGTTTTCCATCATAATTTTCTTTAACGACTTCTGTTTATTTGTTTGTTTATTTTATGCAAGTCAAGCAAGATGTTTTTCCGCTATTCCCGTCCTTCTCTAGCCACCTCTGGCTTCCACTATCCTACTATCATGTTTTAATTTCTTTTCACTCAGTCATGTATGAGAGGACTGATCGAGAAATAACCGAGTTCGGAATAAAGATGCATGGAGTTCATTGCAAGGGAGAAGGAAAATTCATTGATTTTGGTCATAAGTCCCAGGCACATTGAAGAATGGACAATATCGTGACGGGAAGACTTTTTTGTCTGCACTTAATGGGAATTAGCTGTCCAAAAAATATCATTTTATTGCGACGGACAATTTATTTCATGGTCGCGTCTTAGTTCATCAGGTATTTGAATGTTTCTTTGTCTCCCTCGTCCTAACTCAAAAAGAATTCTTTAATTTTTCTATAGATGGAAACAAAGAAAATTATGAATTATTATGGATCAAAAATAAGGATAAACAAGAAAATAATTTGAATAATTAAAAAATCATATGAAATTATTATGACAATTAAAATATATTAGATCTATGATAATAAGGCATATCTAATGCGAAGAAGGACGTTTTGACAAGTGGAGGCCCTGGGCAAAGTAGAACTTACCTTAAGTGAATAATTGTCAGCACATCTGAGAGTGAAATACTACTCGCCGGTAGCCTTTTAACCGATTGTCCCACACGAGACTTTTATTTATCTCGAACTTTTCTTTTATAAATTTGTGTAATAGGAAAACCTTCATTCCGGATTGGGGATAAGGAGTATATTTTTTTGTGATCCAATGCATTTGTCCCTAATAAAACTAGTTTCAAAGTTATTGAATAATATATGGTTTTCCTATATATCAAAATAATTTAGTTTCTATAAAAGACAAACTACTAGGAGTTAGTAATCTTTGTGTTGATTTATTTGTAATGTATACATATAACCTCAGTAGAGAGCTGCTTGAGTGGACTCAGATTTCAGTTAACCGGATAACTTGTATGATCATTGGTTGTTTGCCCAATTTCGCCGCTAAAGAATAGCAGCAGAGTTTCGTGCTATGTTGTGCGTCACACTTTGTCCATTCAGTTCATGTGGTTTTGGTTACTATTGTGTTACTCTCATAGCCGGTTACAAAACTCACTCACTCATTTTTGACATGAGTAACTCAAATGCCGTTTTGAGTGCACTCAAACAGTTCTCCAATCCTCGCATGCTAGGTCTTTATAAATAATTTACTTTGTAGATACCCGGACAGACGTTGTTCTGCCACTCCTTCCGCAGCATTTATTACATACTTATTGGTGATTAGCTAAGCTACGTATTTGTAAAATCAATATTTTACAAAAATTCTCTGTATTCGATAAAATTAGCTTGTGACCACTTTTTGATATGTCTCGCCTAGAGATAGCAATCGGGCTTAGACCCGTGATTCAATTAATACTGTATGGCCATCTATAACGTTTATATTGTAAATTTATCTACATTGTAGTTACTACTTTAATGACATTAGAAATATGCTGACCAACCTTTGGAAGAATCCGCAGTGAGTTGGATAGAAAGCGTGCTTCAGTAGCGAGAAAAGAAAAATCGCAGAGCAGCTGGCCAAAGTGATTTCTGTTTCTTCCTTGTTATCACTTCAGCCGCATCTGGGTCTTATTGGCCGAATTCAAACATCAATTAGCCGCGGGCCGCAGGTTGGATAGCCTTGATTTAAAGGAACATTATAAACACATTCCAAATACTTACGAGATCAATTTTTAATCCAATTCCCATAAAGTTCAATAAAGATTTATACACAAGTAGATATTCCTTTCAAGGTCAAATAACAGTATTAAATCCGAACTCCACACTTTGCATTGAGTGCAGTATTTATTTAACTTGAATAAACGTCACTTTTGTACGTTTTAATGGAATATTTTTATGCCTGATGGAATTGCAAAGTTTTTAGTTGGGAAAATGTTCTCATTTACTATATACCGGGATTTTCGGGACTTAAATGCAGGTTGCCCTGGTTTTTATTTTTAAGCCATACACTGCACATAACTACCGCTTAATACATGACCAGATTCTCTTCATAATAATGTTCAATTCGAAACATTTAATAATGTTAAAATGTATCTACATATATTATTTCTAATACCTTATTGACAGATATTGTATAGATAAAGAAATACTACTAACATTTCTAAATATTGCAGCATAGTATTGTAGTTGTTTGATGAAAGTTGAGATGCTTGTGAAAAGAGACCAGAAATTCAAAAACAATACTATTCCGCGTACCTAAAATAAGTATTAAATAAATCATAATTCTATGTTATATAATAGTATGGGTACACCCATAGATACATATGTACATACGTACCATACATACACTAACATACAGTTATTATTTTCAGTTGTTTTTATTCTTCTGTTGTTGTTGTATCTGCAACATTGCAACTTTGTTTGTCCTTTTCCCAAACAAACGCAAATTATATTTTATAACGTAAAATTTTCTATTTTACCATCATCATAGCCTATTATTATCATAATCATCATCATCATCATTGTGTGAATCATCATCATCATTATTATTATGAGAATAATCATCAACATAACCACATTGCGAATGTTACCAAGTCGCCATTGCAACGCGTATTTCGTTGCGTATCCAAAGACAATATCATAGGCACATACTGGCATATCTACTGTGTGAGTGTGTAGACAAATGCTTTACTTATATTTCGTCCTTGCTGTTGCTATTTCGCATCAACATCAACATCATCATCATCACACACATGCAGTAGATACGAACTCGCACTCATATTCAATATCCGCTTTAGATTATGTTGCCGTTCTATGCAACTTTGGCTTTTATTTGTTGGAGTTGTAGTTGTAATTTGTGGTGCAACAAACACACACTCATATATAAACACACACTGAGTTATACAGAGTGTTGTTAGTGTGTCCTTTTTTGGCTTTTACGTTTGTAATTTTGGTGCATTGTCACCATTTCCTGCATTTACTCATAGTTTTTGTTCGCCTTTCATTTACTATTTTACTATATTTCTCCAATTTCAATTTACAATTTCAATGTTTGACGACGCATTCACTTTTGTCTCATTATTTCCATTAAAAATATCACATTTTCTATACACTACTTTATTATAAAGATACAAATGTATCCAAATACTTTAATATCAATATACTATACTGGTATATACGATGAGGAGTAAAAGACAAGAAACATATTGCAGTATTATAATATTAATTGATTTTATCACATTGAAAATGTGTCTATGACTTAAATATTTAATATGATTTATTATCAAAAAGAAAAATGATTATAAAATGCAATCAAGAAAATAATCAAAAAAAAAAAATAATCTAATCAAAATTGTCATGCAGCAACCAACAGCAATAGCAACAAATACAAAAACAATAGAACTGATGTGGCATGTTATTTTCATTTATATTTTATATACTGTGTGCTTTGTTATAGAACAAATGAAACAATTGTAGAAAAACGCATTCAAGCAAGATACATATGAGTATTTTGTTCTAAGTTGCAAGCAGAAAACAAAAATCATAGAGATACAGCCATTGGCAATTATAGCCATGGCAAGGGTGGTGGGGGACACTCAATAGAGTGCAGTTGTGTCGAGAACAAAACAAATTAATAGAATTGTTAAATGTGGCAACGACAAAAACAAAGTATCTACTACTAGAAACGCATGCAATGCAATACAACAAACACAGTTGGCAATAAAAACTACAATAAAACAAAAGGAAACGAAACGAAAGTAAAGGAAAATTGTTCGGTATTCAAAAGACACAGGAGATGGCCAGAGAAAGAAAGTCAGGAAGAGTGGGAGTATCGGAGAACAGAATGACAGATGGGCAGATGCGATTAGAATGAAAGTTGGTTGCTATTGTTGCTGTTGGAGATACAAAAATCTACAAAATGACGAATGACATTCTATAACGGCACTCTGGGGGCTGATGATGGGTCAATCTATGTTTCTATGCTAGGCTAGGGCATCTATGAATAAATATATTTGTACCATATGAGATGGGGAGATGAAGTAGGTGCTGGGTGGCACACTCAATGCAACGCGATGAGTCAATTGTAGTCCGAAACTCATCTTGTATGCAAACTCAAAAATTCGTCGTAGTTCGTCGTCGTCGTTATAGTCATCGTCAAAAGTTGACTATAAAAGCAATAGTAGCTGCAGCAGCATCAACAACATAAAAATATTGTATCCTCTACAAACAATCTCTAAGCCAACAAAATGGCGAAAAACCTAAACAAAACAAAATTTGAGTCCAAGGAGTCTAAGCCTTCTATCATCATCAGAACAGAACTGAACAGAACAGAATAGAATAGAACAGACCAACCAACTCGACTACAAACTACACCCACTAGTAAATTGGTTAGTTTAGATTAGGGTGGAGTTGGACACCCCCCTAGGTGGTACTGGTTGGGATGTTCAATGGTGATGTTGCATCCAGAAAACAATGCCAATTCGTGTCGCATTTGAGTTCGAGACCATTTCTGAATCCAACTTCATGACCATACCCATTGCCAACCGACTGTGTTTCTGAGAACTGAAAGTTAAAATAAATATGAGTTCAATTTTCATTGTTCAGTTCAACTTCAGTTTGTAGTTTGTAATTTGAGCTAAAGCCTACTTCTATTTCTATTGTTGTTGTTGTTGTTGTTGTTGTTGTTGTTGTTGTTGCTGGCGACGTTAAGGATTTGCTTCGCTGCTTTTTATTGGCGGTTTACTGACCTCCAACAACAACATTGACAACATCAGTAGCAGGAGCAAGAGCAGAAGCAGAATCACAAACAGGAGCAACAACAATGAAATCAACTACTAAGAGGCAACAGCAACGAACACACAAATTCAAAATGCAAAATGTTGTTGCTATTTTTTATTGTTGTTAGTGTCGTGTTGTTACGTCTCCATTATTGTTGCTATTGTTGTTGTTGTTGTTGTCGTTGATACTGTCAGTGTGCGTGAATTCATTTCAATTTTGCTTACATCGTTGAACTTTACCCATCCAACCATCGGAAAAACCACCCACAAGCCCCACAATTGCAACTTGTCATTCTGTTTTTGTCTTTTAAACTTAGGACTACTTTGTCCTCCATTTCCTCCACAGCCACCTGTTTCCAAAAGCATTCCCAACACACCTGTATAAAAGTATTTGTAGATATTTTCTGTTTCATACACACAAATACATACATTGATACTTAGATACTTCTATTTCTTACCTGAGGTCGTTTTCTGTCAACTCGAAAAAACTTAACTATTCCAGTACTATGTAGTACGTTCATAACAAAGTATCACCAGCAACAGCAGCAACAATTGCTAATGTTACTGATGTTGTGTTATGTTGGTAGTTGTGCATGGACCTGTCAAAAATTGTATCGTTGTTACATTTATCAGTCAAAAATATAAATTACAACAACAAAAAGGTATGACAAAAGTTGATTTTCAAAAGGGCAACACCAACAACAGCAACCCCCTTGCTATTACAATAGCAACAACAAACTATTTTATCATCACGAAATGTATTTGCAATATAAATGAAAAGTGCGTAAGCTGATTAATTGTACTTTTTTGTTGTTCCTATTGTTGTTGTTGCTATTGGTTATAGATTTTAAAATGCCTTATAGAAGTAGGTTTTTAACATTGGACCCGATCACAGACACAGAATAGACTTTTAGAATATAAAATATCAAATTCCATATGAGCGAGAGTGAGTCCTTCTTTTATTCTAAACAATAGTAGAAATGGTCTTCAAACAAGTGCTTCCGAACTTTGCCAATAAATGTTAACAGTTTTATTTATTTGATAACCTACAAATATTGACAAATATTTGCTTATTGCAAGCTATACGTAAACATTCTGTTGTATTTTGTAAGTATATTATTTGTAACATTTAACTTCCTGAAACTGGTTGATGAAAGCATGAGGATGATTTAATAAACGAAGTCCATTGAACCACGACCTTATAAGTATATAAGACTTTTAAGAAGTTAAGAGTATTGTATGTGACTAATAATAGAAAACTGCATTCTTCTTTGCATGGTTTGCAGTAGACAAATGATAAAGGTATTTACTCTGTGACAGATCTCCAAGATCTTGGAAGCAGGACTTTAAGCAAGCTTAGTCAATTTTGAATTGCTCTGTTGCAGTTCCGCTTCCTCTATCAGTCAGCTTTTAAGTGCAAGTAGTGGGTTCGATAAAATTCATAAGCAACCAAAAGCACATTACTTCCCTTAAGAAACAGAAGCTAACATGATCAATAGCAAATCAGCTAGAAAGCAGTTGCAATATGATTGCTGACAAAATCAGACGCAAGTCATCTCACCTATGCTATGATCTATCCATGCTATGACCTGACCAGCAATAAGATCACCGACAAGATCGGACACAAGTTAATCGACTCGACCATATGACTATCCATCCTGATGATAATTGTCCTCCTCAAAACATTTTTTTTTAATTTCGCAAAATAGTTATAAAATCTTATTTCTTTAAACGACATTATCCTTTTTGAGAGTACAGTACGTTCTGGGTAAAGTGAATTCCCCAAAACATAAACACTTTTAGTTTACATAGGCATTCTAAAAAGTGAACAAATCCTGATCACTCTAAAACATGAACACTCAATAATGGAAAATTTAAGCTTTGCCACGGTTTGCAATTTTTGGGAGTCCCCTTATTATATAAAAGATCATTACTGTTCATACTTCTTACTGATTTTTATTCATTAACTACCTTGATCTAGTATTGATCGGTTAATTTAGTGTTTGTTAGTATAAATATGAGTTCGATAAAGCCAAAATTTGTTACAATTGGTAGAAAAATCAGATATATTAGATATCTCGTAAATAGGAGGAAGTGTGGTAAAAAGGAAAACTTTAAGGTTTCGATAGCTGCCAAAAAAAATGAATTGCGTTTTCTGTGGGTAAAAACAAATGCGATATAAGAACTTACTTACTTACTTAGCTGGCCATAACAACCCGTTTACCGGGTTACGGCCTGCTTCAGCACATCTCTCCAGGCGCCTCTGCTTTGCGCGCGCCTCCTCCAGTTGGTCACACCAAGCGTCGACAGGGCTCCTTCAACTTGGTCCTTCCAACGTAAATTGGGTCTTCCTCTCCGTCGACGTCCGCTGACTTTCGCATCAAACACACGTTTTGCTGGAGGCATCTTCATTCATCCGAACGACATGACCGAGCCAGCGTAGCCGCTGGCTATCGATGCGCTGGGCAACGTCAATGTCGTTGAAGCGCTCATACAGCTCCTGATTGGTACGAATGCGAAAGTCATCGGCAACCCGAACAGGACCGAAACGCGATATAAGAACTACCTAAAAGAAAAGGCTTAATACCTTAAGACAAACTTAAAGGAAAAATGTGTTACTTTCAAGGCGAGTCGTCGATAGCTGGAAGAGTTTTAAAGGAAATGGAGTTTGTCTTCTCGATTCATGCGTAGCCTCAGATATTAGAGCCATTTAAATGCAATTTTATTTATATAACGATCCCGAGAGTTTAGATTGTCTTGCATATTATCAAAGTTACTCAAAAATTTATTACTTGGAAACGAAATATTGCATAATTTTTTCTTTTATTTCATTTTATTTTAAGAATTCTCATCAAGCGTTATACGAACGCATTTAAGGTGTATAATTTTGATGACATTGACAGAGAGTTACTTAACTAAAACAGAAACAATAAGTTAGAAATATAGTAAGTGGATTGGTATGCACATTTAGAACGTCGTTGTAACGGCTGGTGTGGCGGTTAATTTGCTCATTAACAGATGGTTATTAGGTCTTACAGGAACACCCATGATGTGCAGAAGAGCTTTATTCTGCATAGCCTGAACGCGATTTACCATGGACTTTGAAGTAGGACCTCAAAGCTAAATGTCATACATTTAGGATGGTATACCTATGGCCTTATATAGCATAACCTTGGCAGCCAGATTGGAAGTGCTATCAAATTAAATAGGATATTATAGTTTTCTGACCTGTTAAAGCATTAACATGCTGACAATTGACTATCCAAATTCATGCTCAAGTAATTTATTTATGATTTTTGGGGCAACGAAAAGCTTAAGTGCTTTGATTGCTCACTATTCATACTGATGTTCCATCAAAAATAGTCAAGGGTTTTTTGAAACGTGGCAGCTGCTAGATTGCATGAAGTGTCAGACGCTAGAAATACTACTGTGTCGTCCGCATTAAGCCTCATTTACTCTTGGCTATTTGGCGAGCTGGAAAATAACGAATTTACAAACCGGTGAATTGGTAACGATTACACACAAAAGTTTTTAATAGCTCAGTTGTCAAATAATTTTGTAAACAACTCACAGCTGCTTCAATAGTGATTCAATAATGAGAGAGTGTGTGTGTGAGAGAGTACCAACAGGCAGATAGTAGCGATCACAGTTGAACGGCTGTCAACTTTTCTCAGTGGCTTTTGAGCACTTAACTCGCAATTAGCCAACATGATAACAATTGGCGAATTAGCAGTAACAATTCGGTGCATATAAACAAAGATCAAACCAAACTAAAACATTTACCATACACGTATATTGTAGAATGAAAAGGAAAAAAAAATCAGTGTTAAGAGCAATTTATTTTTTATTTACTTAATGAAAGCTACTTCTTTTTACTTTTCACTTATACAAAGGCTTTTTATATTTCTATCTATTTTTGCAAGCAAATTATGTATATTTTTTGAATATTACAAATCTTTTCTACTACGTGAATATAATTGACTTCATTTCATATTTCATGTCACAAACAGAATGAGCCCAGAAATTGTAAAATATGATCGGTTAACTACTAAATTCATACATTCATTTCTACATGTACTATGTACGAGTATATGTCTGTGCCCATATTTGGAAATACAATAATAATAAAGAGGAAACTTCTTTTAATCATTTTTTAAATTAAAAACAAGAAAAAAAAGTATAAAATAATAATATGAATATGTTGTTGATGGCAAACAAAAGGCAAATAATTTTTGTGAATCTTTGACTGTGTATGATTGTCTCTCTGCCTTTCGGTCTGTCTGTCTGTTGGTCGTTGGTTCAAAAGCCATTTATAGAGAAATAATAACATGAAACGATTAAACGAAAATAATAAACAAAAACCAACATACCAACTTACATACAAAGGCTAAATAAAACATATGACAATTGATGTCGCAGCATCAGGAGCAGCAGCAGCAGCAGCAACAGTTGCAGTTGCAATTGCAACAAACAACAATTACAAGAAGAACAATTGCCATATTATGAAAATTACAAAACAAAAACCCAAGAAAAAAAAAAGAAAAAATATATGTAAAAAATATGAAAAATCAACAAATCATGCACAAAACAATGGACAACATTTTTTGTATCTTTTACAATTTTTTGTTTTGTTTGTAACAATTACACATATTTTGCATATAGTAACAACAGCAGCAGCAGCAAAACTAGCAAAAATAGCAACATCAATAGCAACAGTAACAATATGCGGTGGCAGTTACAAGGGGTAAGAAGTGCAACAACGAACAGTAGCAACAAGTTACTATGCTAGTTGGGTAAAAAATATATGAGAGGCGCCGACTATGTTGATTATCCATCGAGAGAAGGGCTTGGGTTGGGGTTTGGCAACAATGAAATGCAAAGAATATGTAAAAATTTTATGGATTTCGTTTTATATTTGCTTTGTTTTTTATTTGTGACTCTTTTAGGCAACAATTGCAACAAGTAACTCACCGACCAAAAGTTACTGTTGTTGTTGTTGTTGTTGATGTTTTGTTGTTGCCGCCGCCACACATCAACAATTGTGCCACAAACGAAGATGCAACAGCAGCAGCCACAGTCACAGTCATAGCAGCAGAAGCAAAAGCAATATCAGCTAAGAGTCGTTGAAGCATGCACAACAAGCCAAAGCAGAGTGGAGGCAACTTAAGATACAATTGTTGGTGGATTCACAGCAACGCTGCATCGCCCACGAAGAAACACGAAAACGTGCAACGACTGCAACTGTTGTTGTTACTGCTTAAACTGCTACTGTAGCTTCTGCCAAGCTGCCTGTGCGCATGGGCGCCGCTGCCTTGCCACGCCACCATCGACAACAATTTAAGATACTCTTATATGCAAACAAGCGGCTACCGTCTTTAAAAGATACTTACAACAACATCAACATCATTGAGTGAAATGTAGACAACAAAAACTCGGTAATAATAAAAACAACAAACGACCTACTGTTGTTGTTGTTGTTGCTGTAATACTAGTTGTAATGTCTTTACTAAGTTGCAGATACATTCAGCCATCTATCCATTCATTCATCCATATGGCACTCACCCGCCCAATCGACCCCATTGCTTTCCTCCTCCATCTCTGGTACTCATTCACCCACACCAAGCAAAGAAAATATATATAACAAAACAGAACATTTACTCCGGTTCATCAAAACTTATATACTTATCTTTCACACTCACGATGAGATAATAAAACAATAAAACTCATAGTTTTTAAGTGAATTTTGATAGGGAACTATCTCTACCAGTAATTGGAGAACTCTAACATTAATATTCCAAATATTTATGGCAATAAATTTCAGTCCGATAGCTAAAAAAACTGGGAGCCCATTGACCAAAAGGATTTGAGCTCACCAAGGCATGGTTCTTTTGGTCACAAACATCAAGCCAAACTGATGATACCTGTTCACACTACTATGAAGGGTATAAAAAGTAAAAAAAGTTCACTTCAATTTGGCAGAATCAACTGCAGTATTTGCTGCATCTGTTCCACAGTTGCAATGTAAGATTTGTGCAATGCAATTGTTTTCTTACCAACATCGAGTCTTTTACACTATTTTTCCTCTTATCTTTTATTATTACGGCAAACACACACACACACACACACACATATATATATACTTATATTGTATATAGATAGATTGATACAGGTTTAATAAATATGTTTAAGGAAATGCTCTTTGGTAATTGTTCGTTGGCAGTTTTTACATTTTCATTTGTATCTTGTTTTTCTTAGTTTTTCACGCTTTGCTTCGCTGCACATTTCTTGGGACACTAAAAAGAAGGTGAATTGCTTTGAGAGAAGAAGGAAATAACTTCATTTTTTTTTGGGTTTTCTTTAAGTAAGTTTAGCAGGAAATGTTTTGTAATGGCAATGTGAACGATAAACTATTGTAAAATATTTTACTGATTTAATATTGGTTGTTTGGTAGATTCTCACTTAAAGTCTGAGTGTCAAATTTTAATGAAAACTCGCACACCAAAAATCAAAATAAATCAATTCAATTTAGAGAATGAGTTAAGGAGTATTAGATGAGTGGAAGGAGTTCGTAGCATATTCTATTTTTGCATATTTTATTTGATGTTCAAATGAGTTTGGTTCACTTGCCAAGGTCCAATTCTCTTACCCATTTAAAAATAACAAACAATATTCCATTAATGTTACACACACGTTTAACAATGCCAAGCATTATCCTTTGGATTTTGTTTAAACATGAGAGCATTTGGAGTGGAGGACAACGAGACGAATAAATAAAAATAGCAAAAATCAAAGGCAGCTACAAATACATTATAAAAAATTAAAAAACAAAAAAAAAAAAAATGGAAAAATCTTTTAAAAAATAAAAAGAAAATCAAATATACGCACATATAATACAATTTTCAACTGCAGGTGGCGTTCAAAAGCTTTTGTGTCGACTAAGGAAAAATGATCCTTTGCATGGAGCTCATAGAGCGCGGGTCTCTAGTCTCTGGTAATGGTTGCCAACAAGCAGAAGGACTCCTTGGAAATGCGTGAAATGTTAACATTTTCGCGTCGCTTTTTTATTTGCAAATGTCAAAAAATATTAACTTATTCCTAGAGCAATTTTTTATGCTTAAAATAAATATACAATATATTTTTTCTTTTCTATTTCTATATTTCTGTTTTTGTCCTTCGCGACCATGACGATTTATTTTTGTCAATTTTTTATTATTTCTTTATTATTTTTTTTTTATATTTTATTTTGCTTAAAATGTTTGCAAGTCGATGGGGTCTGTCATGGAATTGTTAATAGCCTGAACATGTGCCATGTGTCCCCATCACCACTCTACAATTGGATTCAATTCTGTTCTTTTCTGTTCTGAATCAAAGCTTGTAAAAAGTACGAGTAGTTTGAGATACTCGAACAGACATACAGATAGATAGATACGTAGATAAATTTACATATACATATGTACATACTAGTACAGAGAAGAGTCATACGACTGATGTTTGTTTGAAATAGTCAAAAAATAGAAGCAAATGAAAATAAAAATAAAATTAAAAAAATAAAAAACTTGCGATATAAATTTTGTTCGTTTTTATAATTTTTTGTTAACATTTTGCATATTTTAGAAGTTTTTCTGTTTTAATTTTTGTTAACTCAAAACGCAACATGAGATACATGAAGTGTTAGAAACTGGAGTCGAGGTACTATGAAGAATCCTAGGCGTTGGTGAAATATGCGCATTGCAGTGGTGGTTCTAAGATCTCAGTATGATGAGAGGGTGCACACAGACGCAACGCAGCTCATGTCATAGCAAATACACATGAGTACACACATACATACATACATGTATATGTTTTTTATCAAAAGCCGCCTTTGACGCATTCAAAGGATGTGCGATGATGATGATGACGGAAGGCGATGGCGATGGTGGTGGAGGTGGTCATAAGGATGTGCATGATGGTAGACGTTGAAAAACAAAAATAACATCTTTCAAAAAATATCATTCAAACAGAAAAATATCACGTATATAAAGACTAAAATTCTTCTATCTATGCGCATACGAAAATCAAAAATAAGAAAAAACCAGAAACTCAAACGAAATGAAATGAAACGAAATGAAAAAAAAGAAAAATAAGAAAAAGAAATAAAATGGCGAATAGAATAGATTTTTACTTGATTTTTCTGCCTACCAAAAATCTTTCTCATTCTTTAAATACCCTTCACTAATATTCTGGAACTGTGCATGCAAGGAGAACTCGAAGATCATATTAGGATATTACATACAATAAATTATTAATAAATGTAAAATGTCCGATCGATCCGTTATCACAACGAAATATATCACGTATTTAATGTTTAAAAAAAAAATATAAATTGGAAGGATTAGCCAAGTAAATCTATCTATCTAACACATGATTTAAAAGTAATATTTTTCTATTTTACCTTACGAATATTCATATTTAAGTTATGAGTATATTAGCCCTGTTGAGTCCAAGAGCTTTTTCTCGAATTCTAAAAAGCGAAACATTGATAAAATTCTATACTTCCGAAAAAACGTACATTTAACTTGAGGTTCGAACCTGCGCTGTGTGGGTTCAAGTTCTCTGACAAATCTTGGTCTTTTATTACTTTTCTTTACCGGCGTCGCACGGCCAACCAAATCATTCCTCGAATTTGTGTGATACAACACAATTTCAGTACGATAATCAATACAAAGACGATTTTAAAATATATCTCTAAGCTTTATATGCAAAATATGATACACCAATCTCGCGACAACAGTGTCACATAAAGAGTTCAAAACTATTCTATATTTTAGACAGGAATCCACCATACACATTCAGGAAATTTCTTTACAATTAAATGAACGATAAGATACGTACAAACAAATTGATTTTTGTATGATACTGTTTGACTTTCCTTCAATGTAGGCCGTCTTTTATCTTTTGGTGACATTTGCAGAAACAAAAGAAGAAAGAGTGCTATACTGCAACAAAGCATAAACATAAACGAAAAAACGTAACAAAATCTTTGAGTGTGTGTTACTTATAGCTTGCTGCTATACATCAGTGGAAACAACACTCAAATCGGTTAAGCCGCTTCTGAGATTAGCGTGCACAATATCACAAACAAAAAGGAACGGCACTTTTACGGTTTTATTATACTTATCATGTATGATTTGTCGGATTATTAGTGTACACCTTTGACTTGAAGAGGCCTCAAAGAAAATCGCCAAGAGATGTATTACCGCATGATCTTTGTGGCCCATTAAATTCACATTTTCGGAAATATTTTTTCTCTTTAAATTTATTCTGCAATAAATTGATCTTTTTCGAAGAAATTTAGCACAGAAGTTCTTCTTGTTAAAACTAACATTTTGTTCAAATCATAATCAATTTATACACTTTTGAAGCAGCTATTTCTTAATATCTTTAGAGGCATGTAGTGTATTAAATTGTCTATAGAACTGAAAATAGTTCTATGTTTTCTACTATTATTTTGTTTATTTCCCAATGCGATTGCTTTAGGCTAAAAGTGAAGTTTTTTGGTTGCTGGTTAGAGAGTTAGAGAGTTAGAGAGTTGGAGTAGTTGGCAGTGCTACTGGTAGTGTTAGAAAATGTAATGGCAACAAGAACGAACTAAACAAAAATGGCAAAAGGGGTTTCTTTTATTTTGTTTTTGCTTGAAGCA
Organism: Amiota communis; assembly: GCA_037043315.1. Classification (NCBI taxonomy): domain Eukaryota; kingdom Metazoa; phylum Arthropoda; class Insecta; order Diptera; family Drosophilidae; genus Amiota; species Amiota communis. The sequence continues at coordinate 370,548 of JBAMAV010000230.1, forward strand.
CTCGCGAGAAAAGCAAACTCCCGCATGAGAAGTTCCTTTTGAGTGGGTAAAGTGATCGGATCGACGTCATTAGGGAGATGGAGTGGGTCTATTGACTCATCCACCCACTCATCACCTACCAACGCACTCAGTTAGAGCCCTCGTAAAATACATTTAGAGAACGCGAACGACGACATCGACATGTCGTTCTATGCCATAAAAATAAAAAGAAAATAGACAATTTTCTATTTCTATCTACAATTCAATGCAGCAAGCAGCCCATGTATAAGTCCCGAAACGAAGTGAGGTCTACCTTACTTCTTCTCCCAACATCATGTGCACAAAAGCTTTCATTGCATACTTTTAGAAGTTTCAGCTAAATAGTACAAGAACTCAAAAAGAGCAACAATAACAACAATAACAACAAAAAACCAACAATAAGAAGGATTTTTCTAACTGTAATATCTGCTGTCCAAATCTAACTGTGCAATATCATATATCTATATGTTTCATACATTTGTACGCGTATGTGGGTCTAAGTCTGATTTTGGATGTTGGATGTTCGATGTTGTTGTGTCATGGCTACTTTGTGTGTTTGTGGCAGTTTTTCACCAAAAAACAAAAAAAATAGAAATTTCATAGGCGAATCGGGCCGCGAGTTTAACTAATGGGAAAATGTACCCAATAAAAATTGAAAAATGGAACTTCTGCTGGTATTGTATGAGTAAAGATATAATCCACAATTGGAATGAGCAGTAGTCATCGGAATCAGATTCTGTCTGACTTTAATTTTTCACATTTTGGTTTTGAATATAAGAAAGGAAGAGATTAACTGTTAACCTCTTAAAAAATGATTGTAAATAAAATTTATATATAAAAAATATTAAAACATTATTGAAAAAAACTTAAAAGACTTTATAATAAAAGACACTAGCATATTATTCCTAGTGATATCGCTAACGATCTTGTCATCCATTATACGACATTTTTAGACAATTTAAAAAGGAAAACACAGAATTTGACAGCAAAATTCCTATTGATCGAACGAAATGTTACTGAAATGGATTGATTTGGAACCTTTTCTGTCCAAGTTAATAACTAGTGATGAATAATCAGTAACAAATAACACTAATGTGCGAAAGAGTACAGGGTCTAAACAAGGTGATCCTCCCCAAACCATTTCAAAGCCGGCGCTGTCTACGAGGAAGTTGTTGCTGTACAATTGGTGGGATTGCTGAGGTCTTGTGCACTACGAGCTGCTCTTACCTAGGCAAACGATAAATTCAGAACTCTGTAATCAACAACTAACAACACTAAATGAAGCTATGAGAAAAAATGGGCACAATTGGGCAACAGAAAGGGCACATTTCTGTTATGACCCAAAAAAAAATTGTGGAAACTCGGCAGCACCCTATTTACCATCACCTGATTACCATTAATTTTGCTTTCAAACATGACAATTATTTTCTGAAGTTAACAAACCCTTGAAAAATATAAACAAACGGGTATGTGCCAGAAATGTCAGACGGTTTCGACACCAACTGTTTTCGATATCACCCAAAAAAGGAAAAAAGTATTGGTATGCCAACAATTCTGGGCGTTTTGGAATTAATGTACAGCTGATTGAAAAGTGTTTGCGTTTCATGTGATTGGTAATCGAATAAGTCCACTGATCCATGCTTTCCCCTATATGCATAATCCATTATTCAAAATCGTATCACGTTAGCTTAATAATACTAACGATTTTGCTAACAAATTGCGGGTTTTAAAATTTTACTCTTTTTTATTTTATTTTCTACATTCACGACCACGTTTATAAAGTCCAAACAGCCTATTTTTACCAACGAGATTATTAAAATTTTTTGTTAAACCAATCACATTCTACTCATCTTTAAAACAAATTTTAAAAAATAAATCAAACACATACTAATAATATTTGTACTTTATTTGAACATATCAATTAATTGAATTGAAGACAAATTCGAATCTTCGAAAATGATCACTTGCAATATAATAATTGCTCCTGCTTAGTGATATGGCTTGTACGGCATAGCAACGAAATATTTCAAAAGTCAGAGTACTGCAGGCCAAGACATTGCGTATGATCTGTGGTGCCCAGTGGCTCATGCGAACTGCGGACCTTGAGAACGACTAAGGTGTTCCTAAGATTGGTGATGTAATCAATTGTCATGCCAAATGGTACATGGAGCGGTTGAAGTCTAAATAAATTAGACAGGCGCCTTTTAAAGCGACGCAGAATGGGAGGAGTTAGGGTGGCGAGATGGCTGGCTGAGAAGGTCGCATCCTTTCGACCTCTCTATTAGATCTTTTTAATCGTACCCCTTCATTGTTCTATCCCAATCAATGAGAGGATGCATTACTAGCTGTTTTGCTGCTTGGTTGTTTTGCTCTGATTTTAAAAACAGTTTTGTAAAATTTAAATTTATACATTATCGAGAAAAATATTAAGCTACACTTGTTGGTACTTTTATTTTTATTAACTCAAATAAGGCTTAATTTAACCAAATAGGAATAGAGATTTCAAAATCGTCTCAAAAAATTTGCTGGCACACCAAACAGTGCAATTAGGTTGCAATTGAGGAGAAAGAGATTTCTGGCACATACCCGATAATCTCTGTATCTTATGCCACTATCAGTTTAAAGTGTTTAAGAGGAGAAGAAAGTAAAGTGTATGTTAAAAGAATTCAAGAAAATGTTGGACTAACTCGGAAAGGTATCGGTGTAGTATCAAGCTTCTTTGTAGAATTATGAAGCATTAACATATAATACCGATAAGACTCAATGACCAATGTATATTAAGTAATGAAGAAAAGGAATCATTGCGATGATCTAAATAGCACCAGATTCCAATATCTAGGCAATATTAACCGAGAACCAATCCAAATTACAGAATTATCTTCGAAGAATAACTTTGAATGCCCAGTGAATATCAGAAGAACTGTTATTTAAGGGTTTGTTACGATGGTGACAAGGTGACTAGCTTCGCTCTTTCCTCTAATTTTATTTAACATATATACAAACATGTTTGGCTATAAGTTGACAATAGAGGTGACTTGGATATATCATATTTAGCTAATATTTATGGTATTGTAATTTACTTGTACTTCATTTCTTAATTTGAAAATAACATTATCAATACATTTTATTATTCTTAAGATAACAGATTCGTTATTCTTTGTTTCCTATCAAATAAATATACACACGTTCAATAATCCATTATATCTTTGCCAATATTCATGTGTACATGCATGCAAATTTGTATAGAGTACTACGAGAAGAGGCAGTACTGCATCATTTGGATTTGGAAGCAATTTTCAATTTTTTTCATGCAAATATTGTGGCGCGTGTCGACAAATAAAAGAGAAAAAGTTAACTTATGAAGGCATTGCAGATACATGGGTTTCCTGTATGACGCGTGTCACAAAACCATTGACTGAACCCAACATAGCAAAACTCGATGTTGTGTTGCATCGACAGCAGCCAATTTGAAGTCACACAAACTGTGATATTGGACTGCAATGCAATGTGGTGTTGTTTGTTATTTTTTGTCTATTTGTCATGTTTTTATTTCGTTTAAATAGCAGATCGACGTCACTTGCAACGCATTAAATTCACAGCTCACTTTAATGCCTGCCTGGGATATGTGGTAGCTGGGAAAGATGCCTGCGGTTTACTGCCTGCTATGAACTATCTACAGGCATCTGCCACAATCTCATCACCTTTTCAGCTGTTTGCGCCAACAATGACCTTTCAGCTGAACAACGGCGTCAACTGCCTGACATTGACCAAAATCGTGTTTGCCTCATGCAGCAATGCAACGCGTGCCACACTATGACAGCATTAAGTGTCAATATGATGAATGGAGTGCAACGCCCCCTACTCTTTTGTAGCAATTGCTGCAACAAGTTGATGGCACCAACTTCCAACTTCCATCGCCATCACCATTGCTACAATTTCCATTGAAAGCGCATAAAAAATGAACAAAATACAACACCACATCGCCAACACCACCAACAAACGAAGCATGCAATAAAAAAGAACACGGAAAAAAATTCACTGGGAATGAAAGAAAGAAAATCAACAACAACAACAGCCGCAAAATGCCATTACGTCATATCGTCATATACTAGGGAGATACATAGGTGTTGCTGCTACTGATTCACTGGTTGCATTCATGCACTCGCAACATTTCTCATCCTCATTCAATGTTGTTGCTGCTACTCATCCACCGCATACGAGTACATTTAATGTCAAATTGGCTGCAACAAGCGAAGCCGTGTTTGCATTTTTAGCGCCATCACAACTCTACTCCTACTAGTAGTATCTGCATGGCAGTGTATTTGAATGTAGTGTGTTGCATCAGCAAATATACACACACACACACACGTGGAGTCATGGTGTGGTGTACTGCATTGTGTTGCAGTCAGGTCTCAGACTCACTGGCAGGCTAACTGGCAGACAGGAAGGCAGACAGGCGGCAAACGAGGCCATTTAGTGGCCAGATTATGATTTTTCAATTTTCACCAAAACGCGAAAAAAGTCAAAACTGAACAGAAACTGAATAACAGGAAAAAAATGCACTCAATTGCGGATTGAGGGGCTGCGGGATTGCGGGTGATTGCAACTTTTATTTACTGTTAAGCTGTGAAAAAATGAATGCTTTTCATTGCATTGAACCAACCGCACATAACGGTCAATTGAATGCAGTTTGTGGCTTTTCCTTTTCCTTTTTTTTCCTTTGTTTTTTGTTGTGTGGCAACCACAAATAATACGAAAAATAAAATAACAACAAAACATAAACAAGAAAAAGAATGGGAAGTGCTGATGAAAAGTTTGATTCAAATTTGAAGGTGTTAATCCTTTCGGGATTTTACTTAAAAGAAATACCGAAAAATGTAAATACCAGTCAACGTCATTAGCTTATTTATTCTTTCAAAAAAATATCTCACTACTTTGTTATTGGAGTATGGAGGAGAATAGAAATTAGAAATTTTCAGTAATTTTCGTAATTCTGAAGGCATATTTTGTGTGAAACATATTTGTATTGGATGACCGTCGATTTAAAATACGCAAGCTAGCAGATATGGTAGACGACATTTCAAGTGTCGTGAATATATTTCAATCGAGGGTTTGAGGACATTGTTAAAACATGAGTCAATGACCTCATACTTGAGATGAAATATTGGACTGAAAGGAAAGAATTGGCTCCCAAGAATCTAGAGACAGATCAATCTGAAGACAAGGTGTTGATAAAGCAAAAGTTCGAATTGCTACCTCACTCACTCTATTCAGCAGATTTAATCCACAGGGATCAGCGTTGCCATACGTCCCGGTTTTGGCGGGTCGTCCCTATTTTTAGTCCAAAACTAAATGTCCCACGCGGGACAGGCTTAGTCCCAAAATAACTATTTCAGGGATTATTCGGCGCAATAGAAGAAATCGAAATATTTGTATTTATTGTCATGTTCTATTTAAAGACATCAACTTTATCGATTTGATATTTGCTCAAGCCATGATTGTATCACTCAATCAACGCCACACACGGACAATCATACCAAATTTATCGATATTGCTCGTGAATGTGACAATCATGATTGATACATGATAGCGCTCTCGAAAATTGCTCACTCTCATTTTGACGTCACAAACATTTTAGTGGATTAAACGTTAAAGATGTTTTGAAAATTTTGAAATTGTGTGCCGGTTAAATCGTTTTCATAATTGTGGCCAGCTTGAAACGTTATTTTGATAAGACAGGATTAAGTGCGAAAGCCATTGAAAAGATTTTTTATTCAGAAGCAAAGGAGACAAAAACTCTAGCCTACTTGCATTTCGTTCATAATGCGATGGGTGATTTTGTTTTTTCGGCTACTAGACGAAACAGTTTTTAAATAAATTAGTTGAATCTGAAAAGACCAAAGCCATCGAAGACTTCAACAATTATTACACAAATTGTAAATCGTATATGGACAAACGGTGTAACGGTGAAGTTTGTTTTGAAATGGCTGAGATTGCTGTATTATTATTCAACTATATTGACGGGCTATTTTTATACTCTTCCCGGGAGTGAATAGTATTATAAGTTTGTCATGAAGTTTGTAACACACAGAAGGAGACATCGTAGACCACATAAAGTATATAAATTTGTGATCAGCTCGATGAGACGAGTTGATTAAACCATGTCCGTCTGTCCGTCGGTATGTATGCAAACTAGTCCCTCAGTTTTTGAGCTAGAGAGCTGAAATTTTATACATAGGCAGTTCATTTGTCGGAATCAGCCGAATCGGACCACTAGGGGAGGTACCTCCCATACAAACCCCCTTTAAATTAAAGTTCTTATTAGAAAAAGTTTTTTGTTTTTTAACATATCGAACTGAAATTTAAACACTATATCTTTTTATCTATATCCATCAACCGTGCAAATTTCATGATCCTAGGATTACCAGGAGGGGTACCTCCCATACAAACCCCCACTTCAATTAATGTTTTTATTAGAAAGAGTTTTTTTGTTTTTTACTTATTGAACTGAAATTTGAACACTATAAGTTTCTGTTCCATATCCATCAGCCATATAAATTTCAAGATCCTAGGATTACCAGGTGGGGTACCTCCCATACAAACTCACATTAAATGACAAACTTATAAAGAGTATAAGTACAATAAAAATACAATGCCACTCAAACTGTGTTCTTTGTTGATATTCAAACTGTAACAGAGAGAATATAGTGATGCTTAGAAAGGAAGGTTGGATGCAACCCGGAGGAGCCTGAAGAGTATTACATCTTTGGCATCGCCAATGATAGCCTTCTTTCTGGTTTATTAGAGGACTTATATGAAGAATTTAATTTGTTGAAATCATCGACGTATTAGAGGGAAATTGTAAAGATACAACTGTACAGGAATGACCCCAGATCTTCAAACAGTTTCCAAAAAATCATACCAAAAATATTTTGAAACTGGTTTCTTTCATATTAAGTGTCCCAACTTCAAACTGCTTACTCAAACGTGTTTTTTGCCAAATTAATTTAAAATGGTCGGATAGCAGAAATAGATGCTCCATAAATTTAATGAAAGCAGAATTATTAATCCAATTTAATCTGGGAGAGTTCTTCATCTATATTAAAGAAAATAAGGAAACTGCAAAAAAGAAGTGAAATCTTCAGAAAAACTGCAACTATTTTTATGAACACAGCTGTAGATACTTATAATAACTAACTAGAAGATATAGTTTTGTAATCTATGTATTTGTAGGTTTAATTCCATGGTATAAATTAATCAATTGAAATTTTATAAGTTGAATTATTGCATATTAAAAGTAAATTTTAACCAAGAGTCACTAATATTTTCTCATAAATTTTATTCTTTATAAGAACAATTTATACATTTTTCTAACATTGCAATGACTTCCATTGCAATGGAATGCCATCAGACACTTCTATATTGTTGCATGCCACAATGCAGTTTGTAAGCACAGCACACTTTGCGCTTTAATTCAAACCTTTTTATGTGCAGTTGAGCGTGCGTGCGAATATGAATGTGTAAATGTCTGTATTAGTGCGTGCTTGTTTGTATGTGTATGACTGACATATGTATCTATGTGAATGCTTATTGTATCTGTGTATGTATGTACTATGTTTTTTCACGCGGCTTCGTTTTATGCGAAATGCACCCGAAAGCGAAAGTGTTTTACGGTCATACAATCAAACTAGTGTTCTTGTATTATTGTTGCTGTTATTGTTAACAACATGTTGCACGTGTCAACAATACGAGTACTACTATAATATACCCCGTACTCCCCATGATGGTACTTGATAACTATTAAAAAACAGAAAAAGAGGCGACATTCCCCATCAATTTGAATTACAGGTGCAACAGCAGCTACAACTTCATTCTACAATAATATGTTGCAGCAACAATGAATTGTTTGATGTTTTGATTTGTTTGTGATGTTGAGTAGAGTGGGTGATTTTTCCCAGTCTTATCCCATTTGTTCTGTTGTTGTTGTTGTTGTTGTTGTTGTTGTTATTGACTTTAATCAATGCCACAAATGACAAACGATTAATTACTATAAATCCAACAATATTGTAACTTTTTGTTATTGTTGTTATTGATGTTGTTGGTGTTGTTTTGTGGTTGCCTGATTAAGTCAAATATCGATAGTCTCACACTGTCATTCTATTTGATTTTATTTTTGTCTTTCCATCTGTCCATCTGTCTGTTTGTCTGTTTGTCTGTGTGACTGACTGACTCATGTATGCATCAATTTCATTGTTTATTTGTCTATTCAATGAAAATTTTGTTGTTCAATTGAAAGTATCTGATATTATTGTTGTTGCTGTAGTTGTTGTTGTATCTCCATATGTTGCATTGGCATTGCCATTTTATGTGTTTTTCATTCATTAAATTCAACAATAAACAATTTTGTATTGGTTTTTGTGGTTTACCACAAATTTTAAAATATTTTCAACAAAATATAAAATAAAACAAAAAAGCAACAACTTCAACAACACTATATAGTATTATTGTATCTATATACAAAGTATTTTTCAATGGATATTTGCAATGTGGCAACCAACATAATGTTCTTAGTGTTAATTACCAATTTGAGTTAATTATTTGAAAACTCATTTGATTTTTTCCTATTTTTTTTATTGCGGATATTTAAAATATTTTAAAGACTTAAAGTTTTTAAATTTAAATGTATTTAATTTTTGCTCCCCTAAAACTCACAGAAAATTCTGCGGACTTATATCACGATTTGAGTTTTTCTAGTGAAGAATTAAATTCAATTCAATTTAAATTAAATAAGAATTTTATAACAACAGAATATAAAATTAAAGCTGTTGTTCTACGCTCAATTGTATAAGAATATTATATATACATAGATGTACCAACTATTTATCGAATTGTCGCTATAAGCAGCCGAGTCAAAGCTGCATAAGACCTGGACAATCATCTTATAACAATTCAAAAGTGGTTATCTAACTGGAGGATAAAATTTAATGAGCAAAAATATAAGTATGTCACATTTACACTAAACCGTACGATTTACGATCCACCTACTTTACATGGAGCAACAATTTCTCAATCTCAGGATGCAACCTATCTTATCGTTCACCTAGATAAGGCATCTCACATACCGGAAACTTAAAGCAAAAAGTCTCCACTTGCTAATCAACTCAAGTTCTGACCTGAGACTTCAAAGTTTTTCTGTATAACTCCATCATAAAACCAATTTAACCGATTTATGTGGAACTGCAAGCACGAGTAATGTTGAAGTTATACAAAGAGGTCAATCTAAAACTCTCAGAACAATAACAGGCGCTCCATGGTATATCAGAAATGAATACATCCATAAAGAACTTATGCACTGCAGGTTAAAGATAAGTGTTCGAAGAGAAAACGTAACAAACGGGATAAACTTGTGTAGCGTGTAAGAGCTCTTGATCATAGAAGAAATTCATCTGGTCTCCGTCGCAATTATCGTCCAGCCATTCTGTTAAGTTGAACCCCTAAATAAATTTGAAGTATGTAGGAGTCCTAAATTATAATATTAGGAGATACAAAAATTCTTCAAATAAAGGTTAAAAAATTTTTTTTGACTTTGAGCTAATTTTAAAAATAGAAAGAATTAAACTACAGCCATGAGATTCCAGATTACCTCCAATTAACTAATTGTGTTGATTGTGTTCTTGAAGACTTCATTTGCCACAGAAGAAGAAATAGTTGGATCACCAGTTGAGGAGATGGAACATTTTTTTTTCCACCTCTATTTACCTCAACACACAATAAAAATAACATAAACACGAAATACGGAACATTCAGACACACACTCAGGCATGTTACACTGAATAATTACCACCGACATCCCATATAAACACCATATATGTATATGCCTGTGGTCTGACCAGACCGTAGTGTCCGGAATAAGGGTACCAAAACTAGTGTCCGCATAAGGGTTAATAAAATTTAAGCAAAGTTAAATTTAAGAAGATTAACTCAAAATCAATACGTATTTATAGCAATTAGATCGCATCGAATCTTTTTCTCTAATCACTCAAAATTTACTAATTAACATGAGGCAGTAAACAACTAAAAATATTTCTTAAATTCTCGGCATTTGTATACTTTCTTGTAAAATGACATCTCACATAAAAATCCCACTTTGTGCAGAGGCGAAGGAGATCAGGATGATGCAGATGGTGATGATGGTGGTGGTGATAATGATGTAAAGATATCTATGTATATGCATGCAGCTGACATTTTGGTTGTTGGAATGGAAGAAAGATAATGATTGTATAGTTTAAAAGAAGATTACCTACAGAAATAATCCAAGATCAGTAAAAGATTAACAATAAAAGCGGAAAAAAAGTTAAGTTCAGCAAAGCTTGAAAAAGAATATGTAGTACTTGGGTATACCAGGGACCGAAAATAATAGTTATGGGGTCGATTTTTAACTAAAAAAATAATTATGTTGGGTTTGGCGTACATATCTAAGAGTCATAGCAAAATATTAAGTTTTGAAATGGGCTATCAAAATAACGCATAAATTTAAATGTTCAATTTTTATGTATGAAAATTAATAATATTTTATTAATCATTAATTATAATTATTTTCGATTTTTATTTTTATTAATCAAATTTAATAATTATTTTTAATTTTTATTTTATAAATCAAAAATAATTATTATTTTTAACTGCCAAAGTCAACATTCGCTGTTCATTTATAATTAACACTACAATATTTTGATTTTCATTTTCAATATAATTATTATTTTTAATTTTAAATAAAAAATCACAAATGATTTTTAAATTTGAGTACAAACAAAAAAATTACAAATAATATTTATATTTGAGTGAAAAACAATGAGTGAAAATCAAAACAATTACAAATGATTTTTATATTTAAGTTGCACTTGGTTTGATTTATGGAAAATTAAGATATGAAACATTGCAAGTGGTATATACTTTATGGACAGCTTATCAGCCAAGACAATTAAAAATAAAAGGTACTGACATTCCATTAAGCAACGTGGCCAAATACCTGGGCATGCATATTGACAGCAAACTGACTTGGAAATATCACATCCAGAAAAAGAAAGACCAACTTGTACTAAAATTCAAGCAGTTATATTCGTTTTTCAACAGACAATCAAAACTTAATACTAATGGGAAATTACTACTTTCCACATCTGTAATTAAGCCCATATGGACGTATGGCATACAACTATGGGGTACTGCCAAGAAAACGAACGTAAATATTATACAAAGACAACAATCTAAAATCCTTAGAGCAATAGTTAATGCTGACTGGTACATAACAAATTATGACATACCTAAAGACCTTGGTGTAAAAATGGTGCACGACGAAATCAACAATGCAAGTAGAAGATACATACCATAACACCTTAGAACGACATTCCAACGTTGAAATGATTGACATTCCTTCAGACGAATTAACAAGACGTAGACTACTAAAAAGGAGCAGACCAGTAGACTTAACCTAGCTGCTCTACTTCATACATTTTTTCTTTATAATACATTTTGTCTTTATATATTAAATATTATACCTAAACTAATATGTACATGTGTTGGTCTTGGGTCAGTGGGGCAGCCGCAAGTAGTACTCAAAAATAAATCAAGCCTTCCATAACATTTCAAATTGACAATTCGAAAATGTCCGTATTTGTCAAATATATATATTGTTATATAATAAGAAACAAATGTACTTCATCTATTGGGAAATAAAAAAAAAAAGAAAAAAATATTTAAGTGAAAAAAGAAAAAAATCATTTGTAATTTTTAAATTTTTAAAAATAAAATGAAAATTTAATTAAATACAAGTCAAAGACTGCTCATCTATCTTATCCGATGGCGCTTAGCAAAGGAGAAGTACAATGACGTTTGGCTTAATGGTGTTGAAAAGATAATATTCTTAGTAACGGATGGCAAACCCGACAATCAACTAAACATATCAGATGTTTTGTTATTAATGGCAATGTTCAAAAGTCCTGGTCAGCATGCTACGACAAATAATCCGTACTTGACGTACAGTAATAATACATTTCTCTGCCATTTATACTCGTAAATCACAAAAATAAGTTGTATAAATGTTCTTGATTCGGGGCTCTAAATTAAAAAACTAGTAGTATGTAAAAAAAATTAAAGTGCAATAATGCAGTTTGAAAGCTGAGGTCACTGTACTGTACACACAACTAAGATATATTGCATATTGAAAATAGATAATACGTTTTTTAATATATAAAATTAAAAATTTTGTTCCCCACATAACATTAGGGACATAAATATCAAAATGAAGTTTACTTTTGTATTTAGCTTATATTCAGTGAAAGTTGAATTTATATAAAAATTTTTAAATATAAGATTCATGGCAATTCAGTCTTTGTTTCATCACAATACGATTGAATGAATGTTCGAATGAATGCAGGCCATAACAAGCATCCAATCTTCTTTATTTTAGTAGCCATGAACATTATCAATGTCAGTGAATTGTTGAAAGAAAAAAATAGAAATAACAAAAAAAATAAATCAATACTGCACTTTAAAGTGCACTCACAAACTGAGGCACACATCAATGACATATCAGGAGCAACAATTGGAAATCTTCATCATCATCAGAAGCAGCAACAGCAACAAAAACAGCGTCTGTCAAATTGTTTATTACACTCGCGTGAAACGTGGATTTTCCACATTGGGTGGTGCCACAAAAAAAAAATGAAAATAGGGAAAAACTCATAAGCAACAACAGAAAAAATGATAAAGCCGCACGCGTGTACTTTTGATTGTTCAAAATGTTGTTGCAGACACGCGTCAAGGTCACAATCATTGGTACCAACTACACTACAGCAATATCAGCAACAACAACATTATATTTGCAACACGCAGTGCATGGCATTAACAATAACAGCAACAACAACAAGAAGACAACATGTGGCAAATTATGCCAACGCCATTACCATTACCATCATCATCAATGTGCCCCAGTGATCCCAACACTTGATTGCCACTGCTGCTGCTGGAGTTGCTTTTGCTGCTGTTGTTGCAACCCAATCAGGCAACCAGACAATCGTACATGCATATGCAACAGTTGCAAACGATTGCTTCCATCCATTCCAACAACCAGAAAGCCAACTGCACGCACATAGATGCCATCATCAGCACCATCAATTGATGCCAATGTTGCTGCTACTGCTGCTATGCTGTTTTTATCATCATCGTCGTTGACGTTGACGTCGTCAATATCCCAATTGGGGGCGCCCCAAATTCAATTTTTTACACGAGCTACCGCGACTTTTTTCCATGTTCATTCTTCTTTTTTATGTTTCCCGTGCAACGTGGGAAAATCAAACTGCTTTTTTCGCATCCTTTGCCATCATTTCATCCCAAAATGGTGTCCCTTTGCTGCCATTGACGATGATGTTGATGATGTTGCTTGCTGCCGTTGCACTTTATTGCAGTCTCTCGTTGGCTGTGATTATCCTTGTTGCATATCAATATCCTGTCTATACAGGACGAGGCACCAGGCAACAACGCAGTAAAAACGAAAATGATAAAAAAAGGAAAATATCAACAACAAAAGAATGAACAACAAATTGTGGCAGCCGAACTCGTTGAAGGTCATTCATTGAATTGCGTCGATGGCATCAGAAACATCAGCAGCAGCAACATCATCAGCAGCAGCAGCATCAGCAACAGAGCAGCAGCAGCAACTTTGAAGAGTCTTTATTTTCGATGTTGATGTTTCTGCCGCTTATGGTGTTCTTTTTTTTTTTGTGTTGTTTGTTGTTGTTGTGGTTTTGCAACAAACGCCGCATTTTTGCATTTTTTCATGGTCAATTTTGTATTCCCTCCACAACCAAATTCACCAAAAAGTCATCAGCATCCCTTTGTATACCCATAGTACAAGTGTGTATCTGTATTTGTATCTACTCGAACTCATACTCATGTGTATCTGAATATCTGTTGTTGGTGGATGATGGGCAGATGGATCATGAGTTTGGGTTATGGAAGAGATTGAGGTAGTTGCAAAGTGCAACGGCATTGCCATTGATGTCGTTCAGTCATCGTTCATGCAACGCGTTTATTAGCGTTTTCAATCTGTTGGACAGATCTGCACGGTTTTTGGTCAATTTTATTGCCGATGTTGTTGTGTGTTGCATCATGATGATACTCTTATGCCGTTGTTGTTGCTGTTGTTGTTTGCACAATTTGCGGTCAATTTTTGCATGTTTCGTTGCACTTGTTTGCCAGTATACATACAAACATATGTACATATGTGAGTGACTGTAAGTGTGTGTCCATGTGGCATTTGGCACAGCCGCATACTTTTTTAAAACACGCGTGATTTCATGCCTCTTTTTTTCGATTGCATTTTTTTCAATTTTCCCTCATTCTCTTCAATTTTTCGTAATTTTTTTTCTCTCTCTTTTTGATAGGCACCAGGAGGAACAACATTTGAATTGTTGCACTTCATTTTGATGATGTGCTTCTGGTTGTTGTTATTTTGTTGAAGTGGGAAAATGCATTGAAAATACAAAAAAAAAAAAAAATAGAAAAAAGGGATTTTAACGCATAACTTCAATGAGGAGTTTGTTGAAATCCCCTTCTGATGATGATTTTCAGCGGTGTTTACAATCGACTGTTATTGCAATTGTTGCTGCTGTTGCATGTGTTCATCTGTGTATACTATTTGTGCAACATGCAACAGGCTTTGCACATATTTTACACACACACACTTTTTTTTGCTCGACAAATTTTTTCAATGTTTGCTTATTTATGTGCATGTATGTATGTGTACTATGTGTTGTCGACACCAAAAACCAATTGACCGCAAATTTGTGGTTTTTAACTTTTTTCTCACTTTCAGTTTCTCTCAGTCTCTCATTTATCAGTTTTATTTTGTTTTGTTCTGTTCTTTTGGTTGATTCATTAATTTGGCAATTTATGCATTTGTGCCCTCTCAACCATTCATCTATTCAATCATTCATTCATTCATTAATTCATTCAACCATTTGTTGGTTTGGTGTTAACTTTTTTTTCTGGTCGGATTATGGTTTAGTGATATGCCTAATTGATGTTGGTTTTGTAAATACTTTTATCATTGATGATGATACTACTTATTGTTGTTGAATATGTTTTTCATTTTATGGTGATTACACTGATAGCCTAGGATACCAACGGTATTACCTTGAGCACCTTGTCAAAACTGAAAATCCACAATCATTTTTTCATCAATTTAAAAACTTTTACATATTTAATTATTTAGTAATTTTATCTTATTATTAATACGTCTATAGCCTATGTACACTGTGTCAAAATCGTTGATTGGACACAGCCGTCAACACTGTGTCAAAATCTGTGTCTAATTGACATCATCAGCTAAAAAGTTGGCAACAATGACAAAAATGGAACACTGCTGCAGACTGACTATTCTAAAAGTTGCGTCAATAGCTCAGACTCGTGCCTAGTTCTCCAGCAACAACCCCACAGTTTCGTCATTTTGCCTGTGGTTATTGTGTAATTAGACTCGAGTCTATGATTGTGTCAATAAGACAGAGGTTTTCACCCAGTGTAGATAGGCTATTAGATGACAAACTTTTCCTTTAGAAATGATGATCTGGACATTGAAAAAATTCTCAAAAAAACATTTTAGTTTAATAATCTTTCCATAAACTACGATACTCTTTTGGGCTTATCCAAGAACTTAAGAGGCGTCTTACAGATTGCCTTGCCTTTGAGCTTTGTTACAAAATTCGAATCCAAACAAATTTCTGCGAAGTTGTTAGGAACTGCTTTTTTATCATCATTACAATTCACTCCTCAGATGAGCCGTATAACTTTTCATTGGTATGGCTCCTTCAGGTTTACCTTCATTAAGGTTTTTCCCAATAGACTGTTTTTTCTTTTTTTTTTTTTGTTGGATAGATTGATAATATAATTGCTGGAAACAAATCGAAGCATTTGCAAATTTAAAGTTGAAATAAATAAAAAATATTGCTCATACTTCGAATATTTTTTACAAATTTTTTAATATTAGCAAGCAGTGATTATCCACCAAGTTGTCTGGGGTTGAAAACATGGGTTTCTAATTACAAGCATTTAATAATAATCCGTTGATTTAAATAAAACCCACGCCATATGAAATCAACCCTAATTTCTTATTGTTTTCGTTCTTCTTCTTCTTACTAATTTTGTATCTTTTTGTTCGAATTTTTCTGCAAAATTTTTGTCTTTTTTTTGCGAAGAAAAAAGTATGTAATTCATATCCCTCAAATATCCTCTCTTCTTCATCTTCCAATCCAATCTTTATTCTTCCTTCAACACCCAAGCTATTTAACTACTCTTCATCCCCCACTGCCTTCTTTTTAATAAAAAATTTTTTTTTTTTTTTAATAATTCGCTGTCATTGTGAATTTTTTAATTAGTCTTCATCTTTTTCTTCTTTTGCTTGAGCGGCTTTGACTGCTTCTGACTGCCTTTGAGTTTAGCTTTGGCTTTCCTTTGAGAGCGCACCTTTGTTTATTTACTTGAAAGCAATCACCACATGCACTCCTATTCTCCAATCCTTCTACTATCTCCTCCCAACATCTATTTTGCTTATATATATTCTTCTTTTGTTGCGTTTGTTTTTGTTAATTGTGCAACATTTTGTGGCATTTAAGAGTTTATTGTCGTCTCTATTTTGTTTCAATTTTAAACTTAGTATCAGTTTACGTTAACTAGGTCTCTAAAAAGTACAAATATTCGCAAATTATACAATACATTTGAATTGGTTTATTTAAATAATATTTTTTACACATTTATAAACATTTTTAACATTATTAAATATACATTTTTCACTTATGTCGAGGGTTATGAAGATCAAAAATACACGTATATTTATTTAGGGATTTTTATATATGTAGATAAATGATTAGCTGTGCCAGCTGCGACTTCCTAATAGTTATGAAGTTATAGTAATGCTTATCTGTATACGGTATTACGTGTAGAACCATCAGGGATTGATTTGATTTTGTAGGACGATTATAATTGATATATGTTAAAGGAAGCTTTCTTCAATACACTAGTGAAAATCGCATTCAAATCGATTAAGCAGTTTCGGAGAGTAGCGTGCACAGCCAAAAAGTGATTGACAAAGGATGATGAAATTTGTATAAACTCTTTTATTTAAATTTACCTTCGAAATTTTAAGGAATAAAGTAATATTCTTATTCAAAATTTTAAGCACACAAAAGTTAATACAATATTCCGTATTATATGTAACCAGTTGACCCGGCTAGACGTTGCCCAGCCATCTATGTAGTTCGACTTTTATCTTTTGGCGACTACAAACAGAAAGAAAAGAATGAATACCCTTGTGCGTTGTTATTATTAATGAACTATTGTAGTACTACCGTTCGCTTCCTCTATGTTAACCCAGAAATATTGTGTTTAATAGTCTTTAGATAAATTTAGTTTTTAGTTTTATATCTTTTGATACTGTATATCGATTTTGGTAAAATAAACACAAAAAAGAATCTTGTTTTCCAGTAAATCGACTTTGAATGCAATGAGTGGCTTTTACGTGCACGCAGCACTTTTAATCTAGAAAAACATAAATGGATCGTTCCGTGTCAATTAGTTGATCAATATTATATTCCTTATATCCTTACTTCTGATTGTGACATACAATAGTACACAAAATACTGTTTAATCTGTTACATTTGGTCAATGGCGGAAAACAAGAAAACAAACGTTCTCCAGAACTGTTACTAGCGGGAGTACACACACACATACGAAGAGCAATATCAACGTTTAGGCAAATCTCTTGAAGACCTTCAGTATGTAACCCCTAATATCTGACCTCCCTAGGCCCGGGCCTAATTGGCCTTAGGGCAAATCAGCCTCTGCATTTGGTAGTATTTTTTCTACCACTCTTGTTGATTTCAGTTGTGAATCTCAACAACTCTGAGTCTATTTGTAATAGTATGCTAAATATACATGATTTCTAAACCTGATAAGCATAGAACTATGAGTCGGAAATGACAATTAACTCAATCTATATAAAACTTAGGGTGTGAAATGCATATAAGCATCAGTGAACCAAAAGCAATGTTCTGACTAATTTTGATTGGCTTTTATGGTTATGTATTCCAATCAACCTAACAAATGATGCTTATCATTTTCTCTAGAGATTTCGAGTAAAGTAAAATTATACAACAATTTTAATTTAAAATTTTACAAATTTAAAGAAATTTCTTAACCATTCTTTGTTGCTCTTATCCCCTTAAGTATATATCTATGTATGTATATAATTCAAGCGTCTAAAACTTTTTGATGCAATGAGCAGCAACAAACAATAGATTTCTGACTATTTTAGAAATTTTTTCCGCCTTATGAATGCTTTAATGGGGGAAATAATCATAGAATATGTGAAAATATCTAGTTGCAAGCGAATATTGTTGCAAATACAGACTAGTATTCCTTTCAACTGCATTCAGCAACATTTCGAATGCGACATTGAGATATGGTAACGCGACAGACATTTAAGCTTAGCTAACAATGATCAAATGCTTTGGCGTTGAAGGACTAACAAAAAATGTAGGGAAAAAAATGGGTAGTGAAGAATAGAAAAGAATTTCAGGCTCAAGTCAACAATTGGCGTCAACGAGTACAACAAAAAAGGAATGGGGGATAGCATAGTGCAAACAATGAGGATTGTCCAACATGAAACAACAACAAACAGTGAGGAATACATGATGGTGGCAGGAGTAACAACAAATGGCATAAAAAATGTGCACTTTTCTGCACTTCAGAAATCGTCAGCCTAATGCCGCGATGAAACCCGTAAAGGGTTTGAACTCAAAAGTTAGGTTGGATCTCATGCCTATGCAACTGCTGTTGCCACTGCTGCTGATGTTGCTCCTTCATCTTTGTTGCTGTTGACCATTGCCGAGGCGTTCATTTGTATAAATTCGCTAACAACAAATACAATAAGAAGGATCAAGTGGGCACCGCGCAAAAATTGCAATCAAACGCAGCCACTTCAATGGCATGAGAAATGCCGTGTTAGAGGAGTGGTGGATTGGCTGGGCAGGGGAGAGGAGGGATGCTTGTGAGTTCTCTTCGTTGGCAACATACGACCGACAATAAGTGCAGCTGTTGCCTAAGCAACGCAGCTTATTTGAGTATGTGTGGAAGCAAGAAGAAACTCAGTCAAATATGGTGAGAATGTGGGCAACTCGTTGACTCAACCACCATTCGCGTGGCGCCGAACCTTCTACTTCACTTCAAGTACAATACAAACTCATCACACACAAACACGCAGTGAGATACATATATACAATACGTAGATACATATGCATATGGTATATGGTATGGCAGAAAACTTTGCAATGTACGCGAAATTCTTAACAGGGGCACGCAGCAATAGAAACAACTTCAAACCTTGGACACTGCGGTCTCGTCTCCCTCGAACTTGAATAGGCTCAACAACGACGATGATGATAATGACGATGGACGAGGAGTGCCGTAGTTAAATTAGATGGCAATAGAAGCTTGTCCTGCTCCTTCTCCTCCTCAGACTGCTTGAAACCAAACATTGAATTCAAAATGTTCGAACGAGATAGCCTAATGAAACCAATGGACCAAATGTTACTGCTACTCCTTCTACTGCTGCTGCTGGTACTGGTGCTTCTGCTGCTGCTGCTACTTCTGCTGGTGCAAGTGTCGAGTACAGTTACGTCTGAGCCATCAACATCATCATCGCCACTGCCATCGTCAGTCTCGTCGTGGTCGTTGTCGTCGTCTCCATCGTCATCGTCGCCGTCATCGTCAGCTACAACTTCAACTATGATTTTGACCACGACTCCGGCGTTTTGATGTCGCTCGTTGGATGTGGATGTGGTCATGTATGTTCGCTGATGGTCACCCTCAATACAATATTTGTTGTTCTTGTTGTTGTTGTTGTTGCTGCTGCTGTTGCATGTTGTTTTCGCCGCGTTAACTGTCCATCAATGCGCCTCAAAATTAGAGTTTGAGTTTGACTGGTCTCCACTCAACTCAACTCGATTCGGCTCGTCTCGTTTCGTTCCCGGTGGCATGTGTACACAACGTGGGGTTGAACTTAGAGAAGTGGAGGAGTATCTATGTAAAAATGATTGTATTTCTGTGTTTCGGTGTGACTTAAACAGTAAAAGAGTTAGCACCCCTCTCCATATCTCACACCATTACCAAATGCCTGCCCGCGGCCAACAGCAATCGGCATCGTTAGCAAGCGAATGCCACATCTGAGTATGTGGGTATAGTATAGAAGAGTATGTGGACAGGAGGACTCTTTGTCTGTGCCCGTGCCTGTGCCTGCTTGGCACCATTCAATTCCTTCACTACGACTTTTTGCGTGGCATTTTTGCATATTTGAGGCATCATCGCTCATCGCTTTTGTCGGCATCAACTAACTTGATAACTCAAACCCAATAACATTTCTCTCTTTAAAGCCAATAACATAACAACAACGCCATGACCAAGACCAGGATGTTGCCCCATACTCATACCCTCACTCTTAGGATGCTGCATCATGATTGTCGTTGTAGTCATCGTCGTCGTCGTCGTTGTTGCACTCTTCTATTTATATTTGGCATTTTAATATACGCCATATCTTTTTTTATCTTCAATACTTGAACTTGTGTGAGGAATAGAATGTTGGCTGTTCACCCTTTTCCAAATGTTCTTCTTCTCTACATGTATACTTAGTATATGGTCACCTTCATACACTTACCACAACGAAATTTTATTGTGGCCTCTGTCTCTGTGTCTATTTACTAAGTCTGTCCAGTTGTCTCTTTGTTTCCGACAATGTCTGTCTGTTAGATAACTTTAGTTGCTTGTTTTATGATGACTATGCAATTGTTCTTGTTATTGTTCTTATTGGTATTATTGGTATACCTTCTTACACATACATACATATGTATATTCCACCTTCATCAATTTGTGAATGATGTCAACTGAATCTCTTTAAAATGCACGTAAATATTGTATGTCTTATATTTTACAGTGCAATCATATTTCTACATAAAATTAGCTAAATTTCATTATAACCCGACTGTTCAGAAGGGTTAACAAAACTGTTAATGTTAATGCACTAGTAGCGCCATCTGTTGCACATAAAAAGTAACAAAGAAAAATTGATTATGAAAAGTGTCATAAAATGTAATCATCGTGAAGGGGTGGTGGTAAGAATGAAAGAAGTGCAAGGGGGGAAGAAAGAAGCAGTCGGGTTTTTGGTTTTTAATAATTACATGTTTCCATAAAAAAATTGTCTTACCTAGGAATATACATACTAGCGAAAGTTACTCAGTGTCGGAGAAGTTTAATAACGTTTCAAAATGAACTATTATCAAATATATGGGCGGGGAGAGTTGATACAAGTGGACAAGTATGTAAGTGTATCAAAAAAACTTAGATTGTTATCAGATACTGGTGTAGGTCATTTATTGAAAATAAGGAATATATGCATTGTCTTCTATTAAGAAACAATTACCCCATTTAAACGATAGCCGGAACGGTTTTCAATGAATTGGGCTTGACCAAGGAGTATAAAATATATAGAGTGGAAAAATCGCTCAATTAAAGCTGTGCTTCTTTAAGTGTCATATCCAACAACAAATTGTGTGTAATTTCGAAGGCAATCAGATACCTCCTTAGTTCTAATCATAAACGATGCCTGCTAGCAATTGGGTTTAGCTGCTACCATGACTCTCTCAGTCGCTTCCCGGTAAACCAAAGCTTTTGGGCTCCGGGGAAGTATAGTTGCAAAGCTAATATACCTAAGAAGGTGCCATTGATACAATACAAAGTTTCTTATCGTAGATTTATCGAAAAGTATTGAGTACTTTCAATTGACACCAATTTTTTCTTCATAGAAAATAAACCGATTAAGACAAACAACCTTTCAAACCAAAAATCATAGAGTTTTTATGTTTCGTTTTATTAAAAAACATACAAGCAACTTAAAAAATATGAATAATAAAAACAAAACATTGAGCCAAGCGAGTACAACGTCCAATTGTATAATACATTGTTTTCATTTTCTTGTACTATGAAAAATCTTGAAACACTATTTCTCCTATTGACAGTGCTATATCACATTATTCGTATATCCATCTAATTTGGTAGTGACATTGACGACAGCATAGAGGACTTTGAATTCTTTTCGGAAAATGGTTTCCAGCCGAAATAGCTTTGCTAGAAATTCTTGAGCTCTGGGATGACACCATTTTCTTAGAATAATTTCGTAGGAAGGTATCATTATCAG
This sequence comes from Amiota communis, assembly GCA_037043315.1. Taxonomy (NCBI): domain Eukaryota; kingdom Metazoa; phylum Arthropoda; class Insecta; order Diptera; family Drosophilidae; genus Amiota; species Amiota communis. The sequence goes on from JBAMAV010000230.1 coordinate 392,860, forward strand.
ATGCCTTACTTTTGCCATTTTGTCATTGCGAATCAAGTTGTTGTTGAATCAGTTTCCAGTCATATTGTTTGCAGCAAATGGTATGTGTGTATCTACATCCCTTGGTATTGAGTGATAATCGCTAAACAATAGAGTACTGAAGAAAGTTTTCAAATCATTTTCAACGAAAGAAAAATCATGGGCATTTGCCTGAATTGCATGGAGTCGAGTCTGTTCAACTATCAAATTTGCTACTTCGCTCTCAAATAAAGTTTCGAAAACTTCAATTCTCCTAAAACCGCTAATGTTTTCCTCTGGCTCTCTTCCATATTTAATTGGCAGATATCGATTAACGGCGCAAATCACCAAATGAAATATTGTCCTCACTATCGCTACTTTAAAATATTTCTAGGTCACCTGGAATATCTTACGGCAACGTGTTTATGGAAATGTCATCGGCGTCGCCTTCTTCTTCATCTTTATTACAATCTGGGTCTGGCGGAATATGCGGTTTGTCAAAAGAGGCTTGATTTGATGATGTCTCCAAAACATTGGTACTAAAACAAAGCGTTACCGTTATTCGTAATCTTCATTTAGCACATTTTGCATGACGAAAGTACACAATAAAATTATGAAATTTTTTATTCTGCTTGGAAATACAGTTAATCGAATATGATCAATTTTGTTTACCCAAACAGATAAAATGGACGAGAATGGGTTAAAAAAAATGAGTTATTCTCCTTTCAGTAAACTTATGAACGGTGAACATAATAATCAAATTCTGTTGTAAATACTACATAATTTATTATATTAAAACTCCAAATCAAGTTTAAATTTCAGTAAAAGTTGAATTTCAATGGGAAGAATTAAAAAATATAATAGTAAACAAAACAAAAAAAACAACTGGTGGAGCTTATTTTATATATTTTATTAAAGAAAAAAAAAACAAAAAAGAATGCATATTGCTAACTCACTCATTCACACAGATACTTGTTGTACGTCAGTGTTTGTTTAGTTTGTAGTATTTTTTAAATGAATAAAATATATTGTATTTATTTTTATAGTTGTTGCTATTTCATTTTAATTTTCTTCGTGAATTTTTTCATTGAATATGCACAAAAATATAAAAACGCACACACATAGGCACACAGATATCCATACATATATATGTACATGCATACGTACATATATGATGCATGATGCAGAATAAACAAGAAGCACATCAATGACGGGTGGAGGCTTGGCTTCAAAACACAACAAAACTATAAAAATGTGGACAAAGAAACATGCAAAGAGAACAAAAAATACAATTGCATGCAAGCAGGTGCAGCAAAGCAAAGCAACAACAATAACAACATTAAGAGTAGGCAAGCAGTTTTAGTTATTGTAATTGACCGTGCGCTTTTTAGTATTTCTATGGCAATAAGCAAAGGAGAAGGAAGAACTGTCAGATATCATTTTGTTGCTCTTCAAAAGAGAGGGCGAGACTTCTTCCATCATTCCTTAACAAGAGAAACAAACATCAAGCAAGTGAACTTAAGTCAAATTTCAATAAGATGCGGCGAATTCATGCATCATGTTTCACTTGATTCCATTTCGTTTCATTTTCGTGAACAGTTTGTTTACAAAACACTCGCATGTGGGTAAAATGAGAGTGAGCTACCAATGTGTGTGTGTGTGTGTGTGTGTACGGAGTTACTGTTGGCAGTCGCCAACTAAAACTGCTGCAGCAGAATTATGAAGCGGCGGCAGCAGCAGCACCAACGCAGGCCGAGAGAGAATTCGAGAGTGTGAGAGCAAGCGATATTATTCTATTGTATATGAGAGTGGGAGAGCAACAATGAAAGAGTACAACACAATAATAATAACAACAACAAAATGAATTAAAACAAAAACGGAACTAATTAATAACTTTGTTGTATTTGCTGTTGCAGCAAGTTTCTTGTTGTTGCTGTTGCTATTGTTGTAAGGCTAATAATGGGTAAAATGATGGGTAAGAAATAGAGGGAGAGAATGAGAAAATCAGTGATTAAGAATGAAAAATTCATCTTTGTTTTTTGTTGTGGTAAGTAGAAGGCGCACTTCATAGATGCGTAAAGTGCGTGTAACTTTAATCAAAGAACATGAAATATTTTAGTACAATAAAACTTGAGAAAACACACAATTTATTCAACACCATTATCATCTTAAAACAATACCTTCCCCTAACACTTCTCCTTTTCCTACTTACCCATCTTCCTTTGATGTCCTTGTCTCGATATCTTAATATTATCAACTTCATCTCTTTCCTTTTATAGTGCTCAACCCCCAGAAATTGCCTACCAAACACCTCCCTCCCACAATCTATCAACTCAATCTTCACTTCCATTTCCATTACATTTATAAGGAAGGCACCACACGCGGTGTTACCGACGCATACTCAAATCAGAAACAGAATCAAAATCATAGGGTAACCTTTACTTACCCCCTACAACAAAAACTACAAAACAAGCCCAAAAAAGTAAGAGAAGATACGCACTGCATTCGTTCTTCCTCTGAAATCGCGATGAGACGTCATCATCATCATTGTCGTCGTTGCTGCATTGCACTTGCCGAAAAAGAGCACCAAACATCAACGCAATACCCAATACCCAATACCAGAATGCGCGCTCTCCTGCTTCTTCTGGGGGTTGCAATAGCAGTAGCAGCAGAAGAAGCGCACGCATGCCGTATACCACATGCATCTAGATACGTACATGCATGTGTGTTTTGTGCCGATTTTCCCGAGTAAAGGAATTCGCGTTCCGTTCGCCTTGTTGCAATATGCCGGCAAAATTTCATTGCCGCTGCTGCTACTGCCACTGTCACCTATCATACTCCCTTCATCCTTCCATCATGCTCATGGTCTTCTTCGTTGCCATCGTCGTTGTAGTCATCGGCTATAGTTGCCAATTGGAAGATTTGTATGTCGATGGCGACGACGCTGCTTTGGTGTTATGCCACCGCCGCGCACTAATCAACGCATGCAACGCGTTCTACTGCCTGCACGTCATTTGCCACCTTCTCGTCTTTGACTTCTTCTCCTTCATCTTCTACTTTAACTTGCATTTTAAGCACACACACATCCATGATCAACCTGTGTGTGTGCGTGTGTGTTGCACTATGTTGATAGTGTTGATGACGATAATGATGATTGTGATGATGATGGTAACTACGAAGTTGCATGCAGCAACTGCAACAATAAGAACTATAAGCAACGTACATACAACAAAGTCTCATTGCCATCGTCTGTCGTGATCTCAGTCTCCGGCATAGTCTCAACGTATTCGCAACATTTCGCAAACTCAACTCAGTAGCGCTCTACTGGAATCTACTCGACTCTACTCAATTCTGTTCAGTTCAGTTGAATTCGACGCAACTACGACGACGACGACGACGATAAAACCAACTGACTCGACTCCAATTTGACTCCGTCGCTGTCGTCGTCGATGTTGTCGTAGTCGTAGTCGTTTTCGATGTCGTCGTAGTCGTTTGTATCTGATTCGGTTGCACTTGCCACGTCGTCGTCGTCATCGTAGTCGTAGTAGTAGTTGTTGTTGTTGTAGTAGTTGCTCTTATTATTGTTGGCGTTGTTGGTGTTGTTGGCCAGTTTCTGTGCTTTAGAGTTTTCCGCAATTCCAACGCCATTGCCAACATATTCATCGTAGTCGTTGCCAGTTTGTTGTTGTGTTGTATTTGTATCTGTGTGCAATATTCGCGTATGTTGGTTGCTTCGTTTGTGTTATGGATGTATGTTTTCTGTGTGCTATATAAGTGTAGATAGATTTCTGTGTGTGCCCGTGTGTTGTTAAGTTTGTTTTGAGTTTTTCCGTATCAAAATGTGCAAAACGATTTCAGTCTAATTCAGACGCTCGTGCTGAGAAGACTTTTAGGGCCGATTGTTGCAACAGAACACACACTCCACACACACGAGAAACACGACGAATTACACATCAAATTACGAGAAAAATCATACAACATCAAAATTCGCGCCATCAGTAACTGCAACAAGAACCAGAATCAGTAGGACCATCATAGACGACTATAGTGACGAAGACGATAAAAAACGAGATACGACGAAACTTTACGAAACCCAAACATACTCACACCTAAATCCATTCACAGGGAGATATATAGATAGACAGATAGGTAGACGTATCTATTAGTAGTCGTTTTTCACACAATCACACACACCTTCCACGCACGCACACCACGTCACACTCACACGTTCAAATTGTTGGCGGCAATAAAAAATATCGCGCGAAATCACGTTGCTTAATTATATCGCGTCCGGCTTTTTTAGCGTGAAGAAGAAGAAAAACTATCGTTTTTGGAAATTTTTTCATTTTTTGTTGTTGTATGTTTTCAATAGAAATGAAAATGTTTTTTAGACATTTAAGTTTAATAAATAAGAACATAAAATAAGCCTCAAGTTACTGTTAAGAAACGAAAACGCTTGCGAGAGAGAACGTGACGGCGAGAGCGAGATACTCGTATATAAAACATGTCGTCATCATCGCCAACGCGTTCCGATCTTACATCGCCTTTTCGCGCTTTACTCGGTGGTACTGGCAGTCGACAAAACTCTCCACTTGGCAGCAGTGATGCGAAACCGGAAACAACTGCAGAAGAGAGTGGAAAATTAGATAGTAGCGGTGAAAGATCATCGTGTGCAACCCCAGAGCGAGAACAACAACAGCAACAACAAGAGCGACTTGAAAGCAAAGAAATATGCAGTGGTGATGATGGTGCCAATTCTCCATCGTCCGATAATGGGGATCAACAACAACATCACCAACAACAGTCAAACTCATCAGAGCGTCCCTCATCGAATTGTTCACCAACAAGCGTGGTGCCACAACAATTCTGTTTGCGTTGGAATAATTATCAATCGAATCTTACGAGTGTCTTCGATCAATTACTACAAAATGAATCCTTTGTCGATGTGACACTCGCTTGCGATGGTCGCTCCATTAAAGCCCACAAAATGGTTCTGTCTGCCTGTTCGCCATATTTCCAGACGCTTTTCAGCGACACGCCATGTCATCATCCGATTGTCATAATGAGAGATGTCTGTTGGCCCGATCTGAAAGCGATCGTGGAATTTATGTACAAAGGGGAAATTAATGTTAGTCAAGAGCAGATTGGTCCATTATTACGTATTGCTGAAATGTTGAAAGTTCGTGGTCTGGCGGATGTCACTAACATGGAGACAACGGCAGCTGAGATGCTTTCACCAAAACGATCGGATGTCTCAGGGACTGCTGAAGAGCTTCTAGGTAGTTGTTATATGGAACCAGAAAAAAAAATGCGTTTGAGTCGTGGTATAGACTGGGATTTTGGTGGTGTTGGTACTAGTTCTAGTGGTATTGGCGAATTACGTTTATCGCCACTTCAGCAGCAACAGCAACAACAACAGCAGCAACAGTCTCGCAATGTACGCAAACGGCGTTGGCCTTCCGTCGATACGATCTTTAATCCGCCCTCAAGTCCGCTAAGTGGTCTTATAGCTGCTGAGCGAGCCGAACAGGAAAAAGAAAGAGAACGAGAAAGAGAAAGAGTGCGAGAACGGGAACGGGAACGAGAACGTCAAAGAGAACATGATTTGGATTGCTCGCTTATGACACCACCGCCATTAGGCAGCAGTACTGGTGTTTCAAAAAGGCCTAGTACTCCACGCCGCCTAACACCCTCCACTGTACTAGAGTCAGGTATGCATGGCCTCGAAATGCCAACACCTGCTTCAACACCGGCACCGGTAGCAATGCATCAACAACAACAGTCAACAACAGCATCCTCTTCCGCAGCGGCAGCTGCTGCTGCAGTTGCTACTGCAGCGCTGCTAGCACGTTCAGCTGGACGTGGTGCACTTACGCCGAGTCCGCATCTTACCGGTGCCAGTGGAACTCTACAATCTTCCTCATCACTACAGCAACAACAACAACAGCAACAACAACAGCAGCAGCAGCAACAGCAATTAGGTCATCCTGGTACTACTGGTCATCTTCCTCATCAGCAGCAATCCCATTCCCATCACCATCACCTTCACACGCATTCTCAACGTACTTCACCCGCTTCCTCAACGTCCTGCGCTTCAACGCATCATCCGTCCAGCGTTGGCGCTGGTCCAATGACGCCATCACCCGCTAGTGAAACACGTTTTCCACTCGGTTCAGCTATGGCTGCAGCAGCTGCTGCCGCACAGCTGGAAATCTCTGCAGCCATTGGTATGCCACCAAGTGGCTCACATGGTCCACCGGGCACGGAGCCACGTTTACCGCCACCATCCCATCATCATGGCGTCGGAGGCATTGGTCCCTCAACTTCGGTAGCCGCATCATTAGCCGATGATCTCGAAATAAAACCAGGCATTGCGGAAATGATACGTGAAGAAGAACGGGTAAGTTATAAATTCATTTTTTACTATACTCATTTTCATTCATAAAAATCCAGTGATCGTTTTCCATCTTTCGAACACATATATTCGCTCTCCGCTAATGTTACTTACTCTCACTCTCAGTGTGAGAGCGATTTGTGGTCATAATTAGCTTCATTCTGTGTGAGTCTGAGATCGCTCTCTCTATTACAATAACTTTTTATTTCATCTCTCCCTATCTCAGTGTTTGTTGTGATATTTGTGTTTCTCTTTAAATGCTCTCCACACTCATTCAATTATAGTTATGCTTCTCTTTTTGTGTTTGTTTTGATTCTCGTTTCGCGCGGGTTCGTTTTTTTTTCGTTTCATGCATTTTGCCGGCGGCTTTTTGCTTTTTAATTTTTGAGTTCGTTCAATTGGGGGCTTTTTTGCTGAATGGCTGCTGATGATGATGATGATCATGACGTCAGAAGAGCACTTTGCGCTTGTCATCCATCCATTCCTTTATTCATTCATTCATCGTCATATTTGTCTGTTGTCGTTGTCATTGTTGCTTTTGGCGTCGTTTACTTTGTCTTCATTCGCTTGCTGGTTGTCGCTGGCATTCGCTTCACATGGAACAAACATGCTTGCTTCATGATTGACAGCAATCACGTGCTATTGTTGTTGCTGTTGTTTTTAGACGCGCTTCATTCATCGGCATCGGCAATGAAAACGCCAAACGCTTTTGTTAATGTTCTGTTGGCCTTATCTCTATCTCCAACTGTCCGACTGACTGTCTACCGAATTATCTTTCTGTGTCAAGTTCTCAATTTTCTTAAGACGAAATACTATACGTAACATATAACTATTTTTTCATTTGTCACACTGATTTTTTGATTGTCCTAGGTTCTTATAGCAAATTTGTATATGAAAATAATTAAATTGATTTTAAAAGTTTTACAATTAATCAAATAAAATTTAGAAATGACATATACTTTTGTTAAGCAGCCAAATTATAATTTTATAGTCACTAGATTTTTATTATAGACATTACAAACAAAACTTTAAAAACTATATAAAAGCTTACAGAGTCCCCATTGCAATTTCAACTCCCAGAATGGATAATGAGAAAATATCGATGACATTTTCTTTGAATAGATCTACCCTACCATACGAACCCGTTCACTAGAAAGGGTCAACAAAAAATACTCTCTTAAACAACTTTTACAACTTTCCAGACGAAAAACTCTTACTCTATCTTCACTCACTCAACTGTTCAATGTCCGAATAGTATATATTATTGGTAGTCTCTACTCTTAGTATTCATTCAATTATTATTTATATACATCACTCACTTAGTATGTTTGATCCCTGCCCTGTACAATACAATTTGAATGATCAGTAGGGAGATTGTCTAGCCATGTCCACAATGGCTAGTTAATTTTAATGTATTTTTTAATGGGTTAAATGTTGCATAGCTGATATCGGTATCCTTACAAAAAAATTGGATTCTCACATTTTTATTTTCATGCTAATGTATTCTTATTTTGTATTGATGTCGCCATTTAATATAATATGTATATGGAAATGATCATCATCATAGAAATTGTAATCGAATGATTGATGTTTGTCAGTTACCTCTATCTGTTCCCATGCAGTCTAATTTCTTTTGAGCTATCGAGCTTATTTTATGAGGACTCGTATAATTATCATTTACTAATAATATGTCGAAACCAGAGTTTCCCGGCTACAAAAAAATATAGAACAAATCAAAATCAGTTTGCATTCATTCAATATTAGTTTCACTATAACTTCTATTCCCAGGTGCCTCATAAACTTATAATTTCTAAATATATTATTTATATGTATATAAATGTAATAAATAGCAAGTTCTTTAGCTGTAGTGTTTATGGTAAGTAAACCTTGGTGAACCAAATTTAATGTTCTGTCTTATTTAATTTTACGATTCAACTGACATTTTCTTAAAATATTCCAAGTTATTAACAACAATATCTGCAATATAAAATCATCTTCAATTGATTGTGTATATTTATATGCCTCATGATAATAATTTAATTAGTTGCTTTTTAACGATGATGATGACTCCCACACAAATTCGAATATACTACTACTACTACTTACAAAACATATTGTATTTTCCCTGACTAAACTGACAGAGGAGATAAAAATTAATTAATATAAAAAAATATAAAATCCCTTTTTATGGAATTTTGCTGCCAAAATGCGTTCATAAAAGATCAAAGCCGAACAAAAGAAGTTCAGTGAACTGTGTGCTTGTCAAGATTGTGGTGACACGGGACGCCTGAAACGGAGGAGGCCTTTAGAGGAGACCTCCGCACTAATGATGCACATAAAATCAGCTAAAAATGAAATGAAATGATATAAAATAATAAATAAGTCTAAATTGACAAAGCGTGAGAGAGGAAGAGAAGAGAAGTAAAGTAGTATTTGAAACAAAAACAGAAACAGAAAAGATAAAAAGTAACACTCAAATAAAAATGCAATTAATCAAAAAATAACGAACGAACAAACGAACAGATACAAGATACATATTCTCATATAAGAATTTTATTATTGTAGTATAAAATTCCAGAGATATGTATGTTTGCCCCTTTCTTTCTCTTCCTCAGCCGCTGCCATCAAGCGATCATTTTTGATGATGCTGACGACGAACTGACACTTATCGCTTTTTATCTGATTATAAGAGAAATAATAATAATAAAAGATACAAATAAACAAATAAAATATTTTAAATGAAAAATGAACATTTAAAAAAAGAAAAAATAAAAGAAAGAAAAGAAGTCTGAAATTGATTCTTCTTTTGCATTGAACGAACATCATTTTGTTCTTTTAAAAACATCAAACAAAGCCAAAGCCAACAGCATCTACAACAACAACAACAACAACAACAAAAATAACAGAAACAACGAAAAAGATGCAAGATACAAATGAAAAAGATACAAAAGCTACTTTCAGCTGTCAATATTTAATTCTTTTTTATTTTATTATTATATTTTTCTTCTTTTAATTTTAATTTTTAATATCACACAACAACGGGGGGCTTTCAAAGCGGAAGGAGTCATGAGCTCAAGATCAATGTTAAAAATGCATCAAAATTCTTTATTCTTTATTCATTCTGTGTTTTATTTCTCATTTTTTTTTTCTTTATTTTCTTTAATGAATTAAGCCAAATATCTTCAACAACAAAGTATATAAAAAAGAAAAAAAAATTGAAACGTCGGTTCTAACAAAGATTATATACCTTTTGATTAATCAGATACACTTAGAAAATTCTGGATGATGTGTTGTATAATGTGTTGTGTAAGAGTTATAAGAATCTGATGAGTCTGATTTTATACAAGCAAATGTATTGTTTACATTATTCTAAATGGGTTTTGGTAAATTTGGATGTCTATAAATGAGGAAATTTCCAAGTTAGATTGTAGGTTGCACTATGATTCCAGGATCTTCTATTGGATTATCTTATTTTCATTCACTATCATTTCAAAACAAATTTTCAGTTTAATATCTCAATAATATTAGGATTAGGCTGCTAAGTAACATAGATAAGATTAGTTGATTTGTCAGATAGTTAAACACTTAATTTTCCACTCAACTCTTATCATTTTTTGAATATAATTCATGGGCTATTTGATATCTCTTTTATTGTGTTACAAACTGTATGCCAAAGTGAGAACTCCATTCACTCTTCTTTATGTGAATGTGGTATAAAAACGAATACCAATAACAATGACAGTAAAAAGGTCAAATAAAAAAAATGCATTTTTAAAGAAGATTTCTTAATAATGAATAAAATAAAGCGTGAAAAAATATTATGAAATGCCAAAAGAAATTGTACCACAAGTGGAAAGAATATGAAAGAGTTATAACAAAAATCACATTTGAAAGAATCGTTAACGAGCCTCAAAAGAATCCAACATCTATGGATTTACTTTCAGGTATTCATCTACTCATCAGTGAGGTGACCAAAGAAGAAGACATTGAAAGTCATCAAGATTGAGAATTGAAGTTATGACAATGCTAATGCAGTAGTAACAGCAGGATGTACAGAAACGAAGGGAATCAAACAGAAGTAGACCTTAAAATGGTCACCGACTGAAAGCAACTAATGTTATTTGATTAATGCACTCAAACGCGACAATAAACAACAACAACAACAATAACTATGACAGACTGACAGACACTCCGACCAACGATTCACCTTAACCGACTTAACACTCACTGGCTTCACTAAATAAAAAGTTTTATTTGATCAATGCTCTTGGTTCATCCTTTTGGACACTGTCTGTTGGACAGGGTTTCTTAAACTGTTCTCCTTCGTACAATTTAGGACATGTTGAAAAACTAAAATATATTAAATCCAAAATTAAGTTAAGTGCTCCTTGGCCAAAAAAGTTTAAGAAATTCAGCAGTTGCATCAACAGCGACACCAAACAAATATCACATTCCAAGGAATCGAGAATTTGTGAGTGTGAGTTTGCCTTGTGTGGAAAGACAAAGATGCGAAAATTAGATGGATAAATAAATAAATAAAGATCTGAAAAAATTAAAAAATAAAATGTTTTATTAAAGTGTGAGTTCTTGGCACAAAAAAAAATGGACGCGAGTTAATGAAGTTACAAAAAAGATTGTTCTTTCAAGAAGAGTAGACAATAGTATAGAGAAAGAGAGTAATTGAAAATTAAAAATTTGGTATTATAAATCTATTTTTTCTTTGAATTATTTAGGAAACTAATAATATAGTTCCTAGGAAATCTTTGTAATTGTTAAATGTAAACTTATGACAATTGAAATGCGTACTATTAACGATTTTATTGCAACCACTTATAAATGCCTTATTTACTGAATTGATTATGATAATTTTCTTATAAAAATCTCTGAATCAAAGTTATATTCAGACATTTCATCATGCCTGATCATATTTAACTATATTTAACATACATATTAGTACAATATTTCATAGTTTTTCTATAATTTTTTCATTACTATCAAAAAGAGGCATTAATTTATGAATTTTTGGTTCGAGGTTTCATGTTCACTCAGTAAGAACTAATTTTTAAGGATTATCGATAATTTTCCTATTCTTTTTTATATAAACTTGGCCTCCAGATGAAATTTTCAACAAAGATGATCTACTGTTAAAACTAAATAAGGACCCTAGTCAACTCATAAATATTACTTCAGTCCCCCTTAGTCCAATAGTTCTAGGCATCGTTAACTCTGAGGGTAAATTTTAACAAAGTCCTTTTTTCTGAAAGAAACCCTGTGCTGAAAATTTTAGTGTCCTCATAATTAGTTAACTCCGAGGAGCATGTAATTGCCGTGAGACCGGTAGAATCTGAATATTCCAGCAATCTGCATCCAGATGACTGCACTATGTGCATTGAGTTCCTAGGATATTGCACAACGTACTTTTGCTTCCTTCAGAATTACATATAAACCTCAAGAATAGCAGTTGAGGATACAATCTTATCCATGTCTCTTAATAAGAATCCATCACATTTCGATCTTCATAAATTTTTATACTTTTTACGCGGTGAATAAGTTCGACAAGAAGTTTGTAATACACAGAATGATACATCGGAGACCCCATAAAGTATATACAATATATGTATGTATTATTGAACAGCTCAACGTGACGAGTTGTTTTAGCCATGTTCGATTGTCCGTCTGTATGTATGCAAACTAGTCTCTCAGTTTTTGAGCTAGAGAGCTGAAGTTTTCTTTTCACCAGACGCTGCATATTTGTCGGAATCAACCGAATTGAACCACTAATTAATGTTTTTATGTACTTATGAAAACTTTTTTTTTTTTGTATCGAACTGAAATTTAGACACTATGAGTGCCATATTCATCAACAATGTAAATTTCTAGATTCTAGGATTACTGGATCGTATAGCTCCCGAGATGTGCAGTATGAATACTAGAATCAGTACTTAACATAAGTCAAATCACCCTCACAGGAAGGTCATGATTCATACTAATTTCAATACACCTCTATTGGTGTATTTAAATAAGTATGAATGCTGACTCTACCCTTAACGGAAGTCAGATCAATAAAACAATATAATATTTGTGTATGCTCATTCACAGGAGCGTGAAGAGTATTACAACTTTGGCATAGCCAAAATTAACCTCCTTTCTGGTTTAACTCTCGAAGTCTATATCCCATGCTGTAGTATCATATTTTTTGTTTGCCTCCACATTTTCATTCTTCTTTTAAGATTCTCCTTTGATACAGAAATATTGAATTCTTAATTATACCCTGATCAAGCACTTACAATTTGGATATCATATTTTGTGGAAAAAATGTCAGTTCAACAGATTTTAATTTGCTTTGCAAATCTTTTGTATATTCCGTACAATTATTTAAGAATTATAATTTCTTCGTTCCACACAATAAGGGAATTCCCCAAAAAACTCGACTTAAGTGCAACCTTAACATTTTTTTTTGTTCGAGTTATGGAAACAAATTCTTAACTCTAATGCAGCTTTTTGTTTGAATTTGAGTCAGGCTCTAGTTATGAAGTTTGACAGACAATGTGACATACAATTTTTCAGATACGAAAGCGATCCAATATCTTGAGAACATTTTTACATCATGCTAGATATAGATTTGATCTTAACAAGAATATGTAATTATTTATAATTAAAAATATCAATTAATTTTATAAGAAATGCCAAGAAATACATCGATTTATGGGTAAAGAAGTAATAAGATAAGTCTTGAACAAAAAGGTCACAAAACTAATTGAACAAGTGGTGTAATAATTACGTACGAAAGAAGAAAATGAAAAGTAAAAAGGACAAGAAAAACAAATTTGTAGACAAATAATCAGACGTCGATAATAACAAAGTCATACATCAGAAGGCACATAAATTAATATCGAGACCTTTAGGTAGAAACGGAAGAAAAATTACTGGAAAAATGCATAGCATAACAAGAATGAGGTATAAAAAAAGCAATGCACACAGATACACAATACAAATACCATTAAACAAATGAACGAAATGAAAGAAAGAAGGAAGCTGTAGGCGCAAGGAAGCTAAACAACAAACAACATTACCAATGCTAAAAACAACAAGAATACACCACTTAACTCAATCGACAAAAAAGTCATTACACTCGTCATCGTCACTTACATTTGGTTCACCTTACTTCAATGTTCCTCGTATCCCCTTCTCTGTTCAATTGAGTCAATTTGAGATGAAGACAAGGAAAATGATGAAGAAGGAGACTATGACAACGGTTTCCCTTAGTCTTGATCTTTGAATGACTCGAGACTCGAGAACTGCAGAGCATCAGAACAACAGAACAACCTCAAACCAACCTCAAGACACCGCACCACCACTCACACACACTATAGACTACAGTATATGGTATGGCAGTCATCTTAATTGGTAGCAAGTGCATGAAATACATCAGTCAGGGTAGAAGGAATGGAAGAAGGGCCTTTAGACAGCCATAGAGAGAGAGAGAGGCTGTGCTAATAAGGGGGAATTTAAGAAGGAAAGAAGATTGGTAGAGAACAGAAAAAAAACAGGGCACAGAGTGAGACCGAAGAAGAAACTAAGTCGAATGAACGCGGGAATAAAATAAAATAAATAATACAATTTATTATAACTCAGCATGTGTTGTGTGGTGGAGAATGAATTTATTGTATATCCATCCATATATTCATACTTAGATATCTATCTATACATACATTTATGATTGCATCTGCTGTTTAGAGTCTCACCAAATGAGCATCTTATGTGTTTGAGTATCTGTGAGTGTGTGTGTGTGTGTTTCTTAGTAGTTTGTGGTGGCAATAAGATATGAAATAAAATGCATGTTGCGCACATTCAAAGAAATGTACAAAAATAAAATAAAATAAATAAATAAAATAAGATCAAGATATTTATACTTATATTTATAATGCACTCACAGACATACAGATGAGAGATACTCACCGAAATGCACATGAAATGAAAATGGTATAAGAAAATAAAAACAATTTATGTATCTGCTTTTGTATGCATTTTATAATCCACTTTGATGTATCGCTTGCCGTATTATTATAAAATATTTAAAAAATGAAAAAATAACAACATAAAATTTATGATTTTCTTCTTTCTTTTGCCATAAAATATAATTTTTTATTCTTCTTCGAGGCATTGGTATTTTATTTTTATATCTTATGTGTTTAATTTATTACACAATAAAATATATTCAAGCTCTTTATTAAATTTAAAATTACAAAATCAATTTGTTTAGAGATATTCTTGTACCCGTATTCTTATTCCTATTAATCAGTTCAGTATCATGTAAGTGAGTCAGGGTCTTCTGATATATGGTATGTATTGTAGAACAGGAACAGATCATTGTAAGAAAAGCAAACAAAGTCAGTTTATTTAACAGCAAAATACTTTAAATAAATATTTAAAAAGTTCATTCTTTCTTCTAGATTTTTTTTTGGTTTTTTGTTTTGTTATGATAGAAATACTTTAAGCTGTTCCAAGGAAAGGAAATGATTCAAATAAACAAAATAAATAAAAATCAAATTGCTTATTTTATCAAGAAATACAAAATTTTTAATGGGAAAATAAAAATATATGTACTACAATATATTAATAATAAAGCGAAGAAGTAAATATTTAATTATTTCGAATTTAAAGAATCTTAAAACAAATCAGCAAAGTAGATAAGTATCTTAAAATATTTCAAGTAAATGACTATCTAAGTATCATAGATTCAGAAATCATAAATGCCAATGAGAATTGTAGTAAGAGTAAATAATTAGCAAGGTAGAATTATAAATTCGGAACATATTCAAGCTGTGGAACTTGCTTAAACATATACCGAAAAATATCTAATCTCCCCTAGGCGTATATCTCTAGTTGCCGGGCAAAATTTCTTTGTCGCAAATGATATTTTAGAACAAAATACATTCTGGTGAGTGGACTTCTCCCGTAACCAGACTATTTCAATGGAACCGTATGTGTTCGATCTCTGAAGATTTTACTGTGTTCTACAGATAGTATTATAATTCTCAGGGCACCATATCTAATATGTATCTTAATAGTAAAATTTTTATAAAAATGTTGATAATTAAATTATCATTTCAAATCGTTTTAAGAAGTATTGCTGAAGTATCTTCCATACGAGCCTCAAGATCTCATTTGGTAAATAGATATCAGATTACCAACCATGTTTGATTGGTTTTTGATTATAAAGCTCTGGAAATGATATGTTTAAGACAATGTGATGTATATGCACCGAATTTCAGCTCGGAATCAAATGGACAAAAGTTCTATACTGGATTCCCTAAATTGCATTAACAACACTGTGTGACAAAAAAAAAAAAAAAATTGTAACATAACCACATTTTTTTTTTGTTGAATTGCTGATCACGAAAATGTATTTGGTTTTTCTAACGCGTACCAAATGGTTATGAAACGTTAACGTTGCATATATATATACTTATCTATGTATGACCCTTATGGATTCCGAAACTACTGGACTATTTTTGTAAAACTATTAGGGAAACTCAAGCATAGTCTAAAGACTATTCCTGTGAAGTTTGGTGCGATTCGGACCCTTTGTTGCTGAGAAATTGGATAGTGCACCCGGCTCGGCGTCGCATGGCCAATCGCATTCTCCTTTGAATTTGTGTGCAATAAAACAATTTCAATACGATCATAAATAAAAAAACAAACATGTCCGACACGTCACACAGTGTAATCCTTTCCTGCTATGTAAAAACCTAAGACATAAGATTCCTGTTTATAAGGGATGGGCCATCTAATGGTCCGATTTTGGTTTGATCATTAAATGAACAAAGGCTAACTTTTTTCAATGAATTTTAATTTATTTGATAGAATTGATTGATTCTTCCAATCAGGTGAAAAATTAAAACCGATTGATCGGTATGGTCAAAACATGGAAAAAACTAGGCATATGAGGTCTATATATATATATATATATATATCTATATACTAGCAGCATTTTGTGACAATCGTCATGTTTCAGTTCGACAATTCGGTTTGAGCCATCTTAATAATGTAAATATATTTCAAAAATCCGTAAAATAACAGATAACTCTTTATAATGATGTACAAAACTCAGGCCATTTTTCTTAAACATTGGAAACTCAGGGAATAGATATGAACGTCGAATTTCTTGAGAGTGAATAAGAATAAATCACTTATGAAAAGATGTTCAGATGTACGGAAAGAACATCGATATGATAAGATGCACTTGACTCTAGCCAGACTACCTCAAGGAATACTGAAAGGATGAAACACTGCTTTTGTTTTCTTGGTATATTGCAAAATGAACACTGATATTATCGGAAGTTACTACATGACACTTTTGATACTGACAAGCTTAAAGTTTGACGTTGTAGGACATTGCTATCATAGCAAACGCTCCTTCATTTCTTCTAGACTTCAATTTCACACTCTTCATCTATTCAGTGAAAGGTTCTTATAATTTGATTAGCAATGCTCAGGATTAAATTTCGAATATATTTGAATGTAATTTCCTTTTTATTTTGGAAACATATTGTAATTCCTATTGAGAGGATAAAAGAGTTTCAAAGTATTTTGAAAATTAATTCACAAAAATCTATAGAAAGAGTCTACTTGTAGAATCTGTCCTCTAATGGAAATTTAATAGTATTCATAATTTTATTGTATATAGTAAATATGTTTTTCTTAATAAATATTTGTAAAACGATCCTTGGACCTCGCCCCATAGCAGACATCATTCTTAATCTTTACATATTCCTTAAATGAAAAACAAAACCAAAAGTATCAAAATCTTTGATTAACCTATGAAAATAAATTTTTGTATCTGTGCATTGGTATCTTGTATCTATAACACATTTGGTTGATATTATTTTTTTCCTTTCCTTTACCTCTTTACAAACACAGGCACACACATTACAACTCAACTTCACTCATAGTATAATAAAACTCATTGCGTACCCCTAAAACGGACAGACAGAAAGACAAACAGAAACACAAATACAAATGCAGGCACATATACAAATACAAATACATGCACACACACTGAATCATATGCGTTTGATGCCTCCTTTTCCGTTTTCTAATCCGATTTAGTTGCTTTGCTCAATTTATTTTATTTATTTTTATGCTCGTAATGCGGCATAAGTAATTTATGCAGATAAATAACCCAACAACAACAACAACAACAACACGAATAACAACAAGAACAATTCCATACAGTCTCAACGAAGCTGAACTCAACTTAAGAATATGTATATATATATATATCTGTAAATTGTATCTATAAACCCAAAGAGTGAGTGAAGCTGACTTTGTGACTTTTGAGAAGCTGCAAGAGATTTTTGTTTTTGTTTTATTTTTGTTCTCAAGCAGCGTCGCTAACACAAAGTATCTCAACCAAATAAAAAAAAAGGGATTGGACAGCATTTTGTGTTAAAGAAAACAAAACAAAACAAAAACAACAACAAAAAATATATACATATACAATAAATGTATCTTTTTATATCCCTCTAAAAATATTTATTTATTTATTTACTATTTTTTGTTTTAACTCTCAGTCAGATATATACATACAAACAGATATACTCAGATACAAAAATACTTACTATTATAAGATTGATATAAAATGAGTAGACGGCATACTGAAGAGAAGAACAGAAAGCAGCCACGCACATTTATTTGTAACTTTGTATAAATTTATTATATTGCATTAGTTGTAAGTCAGTTGCGTTCATTCGGTCTTTGGTTTTGGCTTTGGTTTTTGTTTCTTTCTTGGTTCGTTCATTCGTTGGCATCGGCTTTAGATACTCTGATACACAGATACTTAGGTACATATCGCATACGTACATTTAAATCCACAAAGTAAAGAAGGAAATGCAAGCATTGTGGCGTCATTGTCTTTAACTCCTTCTCTTTGTCTCCCCCTCAATCATTCACTCACACCATCCATCTGTCCTCATCTTCATCCTCATTCTCATCTTCATCGTAGTCATCGTGGGGTAAAAGGTGTGCGTAAAAAATAACTTATTATAAATTACTGTATAAAATATTACAAAGTATAATAAAAAGGAAGAATACAAAGAAAAGATATAAAAACAAATAAAGATCTGTCTGTAGAGAAATGATACATGCAACATTTTATGGTCTTTCTGAGTCTTACTTTATATCAGTTTTTCTTCTCTTCCCTTCTTCTCTCCTGTCTTTGCCTATTTTCATGCCTTTAGTTTAGTAAGTTGAGGAGTGACAGTCTTTGACTGCATTTGGATGATAAGTTACAGGGGTATGATGTGTAATTAGTCAGAGTTGCCCAGGAAAATTACAAATTTACTATTTTAAAACTTGTGTGGATACACTTACTAATCGGATGGTGCAAGGTCTATTGAGGTATTAGTTTTCCATAGTGGAAGGATTTTATTTTTTATAAAATATTGGGTCTACTATTAAGAAATTAAATGATTTTTTCTCAATTTTAAAGTTTCATTGTGAAAAATTCGGTACACGGTATTTATTGAAAGCATTGCCCATTGCTAGCTATGTCACTTTTCTGGTGATGCATGGATTCCGCGCCAATAAAACTATTCGTCTGTGCCAAGAAAGCATCAAGCCAATTTTTGATACTTTCCACTGAAGTAAAGCTTATTCTCATAAAGTCTTTTGCACCGTCCGGAACAAATGAATGGTGCAATGTCAGGGCTATAAGGCGGGTGGGTTAGAACTTCCCACCAGGTAGCATCGAGATAGGTTTTGACCACGTTTGCGACATGCGGTCGAGCATTTTCATGGTGAAAGATTAATGATTTACGTCTTGTTACCCGTTCCGGCCGTTTTTCCACAGTCGCACTCTTCAATCGTATCACTTGTTGTCTATAGAAAGCCCCGTCAATCGTCTGACCACTTTTCAGAAGCTCGTAATGAATCCATTTTTCATGGCCGGTGACGATACGATGCAAAAACTACTTTCCTTTATACAGTTGAAGGATCATTTTGGAAGCAGTTACACGCCGATTGATGTCTCTTGGATGAAGCACCCAGTTTCGGGCCCTTCTGCACAATGGCTTTCATCCGTAATGAAACGGCTTCTTGAGTCACGTTATTCTTGGGTTTGGCACGAGTCTTTGTACAAAATTTGCTCCAATTCGGCGTCTACAAACGTTGGTGCCATTCATCGCGTTCCTTGTCAGTTGTGTCAAAATCACCACTTTTGAAACGTCGGAACCAATTGAAATTGATGGAGCATGCTCTCCGTAAGCCTCACACAGCAGCCGATGACTTTCTGCTACACTTTTCTTCAGATGGAAGCAATATACCAATGCTTACCGAGAATGGATTTTTTTAGGCACAAAGACAGACATAGTTGTCGAACGAAAAAATATGTTGCTGACACTTATAGTGGCTTTACAGTGAGCTAAGATTCGAATCTATGAAGATGCGACTATTGATTCGAGTTCCATTTGACAAAAACAACAGGGAAAATGACTAAATTGAGGGGTTGTTGTTGTAGATGTGATTCGATTGAGAGATTCTAATCTCAAATATAATATAATATATCAAATAATTGATATACTTAGATTTTTTCTAAGCAGTGTTGAGCAATTGTTCCGCGTAAGTTGGCAGCATTTTTATAATTTCGTCAAAACCGATTCTTCGTGTTTCGAGCCACTGTAAAGCCACTATTAGACAGAATGAAATTTATTCTAAAATGTGGTAAAATGATGAAGCTTTTAAATTAAATCTGGTTCCAAAATGGTCCGGTATGCTTAAACACCACCGGTGCCCTCTTTTGGTAATCCTTTAAAACTTACTTGTATACTCAATATCATGAAGAATACTTCAGCGAACATTTAGAAAAGCACTGGAAGGAATGGATAAGATCAGAAAATTACCTATAAAATTTAGAATTCATACAAAATTGTAATTTATTAATTCCATCTTTCATTGGAAAGAATTCTACTGTTATGGAGACTAGATCAATATTAAAATCCTTCAAATTACTTAAATCTGAAATCTTCATTTATTTGTCATCACGACAATGAGTCAATATCTCAAACTAAGATGACTTTTGAATATAATCGCATCATCTTTAAATTAAACTAAAAAAATAATCGTAATATCGTACAACTCGCCAATATCTTCGCATAAGCAAATAAACAAAGTAGCTTGCATTCATCTTTATACTGAAAAAAGATTCCCATACCCACAACTTTCGAAATGAAACCAATATACGAAGAAGATAAAATCCAACAAGATTGATTTTTTTTTTTTTTAATAAAATCTTTTTATGATATTTTTTACTCAGTTCAGTTTGAAACCAATGAAGAATATAAATAAACAAAATTAATCCATTTAAGAGCGCGCAACAACAAAAATAAAAACAATAATAAAAACAAAGTAAGAAATAAGAAATAAGAAATATTGTAAATATCGACAAAGCTTTTGTCTTTATGAATTATGAAAATTTATAATGAACAGAAAAAATAATAATAACAACAACAACAACAAATATTGTAAATAAATGAATAAACCAACGAACTGAGGAACTCACATAGGAACGTCAGTCATAAATGCCTTTTAAGATTTTTTATTGTGGCGGTAAACTAAACAGAAATAAAAAGTAAAACAAAAAAAAAAATTAATAATAAAATACAACAAGAGAATCACAGATGATGGAGGGGCAGAGCGAAAGTTGCATGGATGCAACGCACATCATGTGTTGAACGCTTCAAGCGAACGAGTGCAACAAACTAAAGACAAATATTTACAATAAGATGCGAATTAATCACGCCGATGCAGCATCATCGTCATCATCATCATCACTAGAAGTGAGTGCAATGTATTTCTTGGAGAGGGGGGAAATGGAGGAGGTGCAGCGGAATAAAATAATGGAATTAAATAATGAACAAGAAAATCTGCAAATGATTCACATGGGAGAAAGACAGAGAGAGAATGCGCGCGCGCCAACTTCGTATGGAAACACGAAAGTATCTGCGTACGCAGTAAAGTAAAGTGAAGTATATTTGTATCATTGACAACCTCAACGTTGAAGATGAAAACGAAGGATCTACTTGCTGCTCTGGCGCGAGTCAAAAGATGAATTGAACTTTAATAAAAATCGACAAAAATAAATTAATTAAAAGCGTAGCGAAGAATTAAGAAAAAATCAAAAAGCAAACAACCAACTTAAGAAAGGCTAAAAGACGGGAAAAGAAGAGCGGAGGAGGAGGAAATGAAAACAATGTTTATAAATTATAAAAAGGCAATGCGGCATTTACTTCTTGTACAATACAACAAACTGAAACTGAAGAGGGAACACACAGTGTTCAGTGTTCAGCATGATTCGGAGTCAGACGCATGTCAGACTGACACCAACCAACGAGGACGGCAAAGTCCAAACCGCACCCAATGCGTTGCACAAGCATCCATAAGCAGCAGCATTCATCTATCTATTCATCATGCCACCACCACCCTCTTGTTGACTCATAGTAGAACTTGTGGCTTAAAAGTCACTATACGCAAAAGATGAAAGCGATTTTTATATAAAAATAAAGCAAAAGAAATCACAAATAAAATAATAAAACAAAACAAAAAAGTATTCATCTAAATTGTATCCAAAAGATATATTTCTGCGCAGCTGTGCACACGTATCTCAATGCTCTACACTCCTCCATCTAGTTGGGTTGTATGCGAGTATATCATCTCTCGGTTCCTCTCCTCTATCTGTATGGCGGACAGAGGTAATAGATGGACGGATGGATGGATGGATACTTGATTTTGTCTTTCATTCTTTACCATTTGGCATCAACGCCTTTCATTCTCATTTATTTTCGTTGTTCGTTGTTATTTTGTTCTTCTCTTGTCTTCTTTTTTTATTATTTATAAAAATTTTTTAATATAAATAAAATAAATATACTTTCGTTGTGTTCATTTTATGGCACGTTAATAATTGATGGAAGAAGGAATGCACACGAGTATCTGAATATCTGTGTGTAAGTTACAGATATTGTTTATTGTAGATACATATGCTGTGCAGATGTTTTATATCTTTTCTTTGAGGTCTTATGGTATGTTTTTAGTTTTAACGATTTCGTTGCTTGTAATTCTTTAATTGTTTTCATCCAGGACTATTTTCTACTGTATATATTGTATTACATTCGTTTTCTCTGCCTCTACCTCAACCTCAACCTATGCTACTAAGGTTAAAAGTATCTGTAAGATGCATGAAACAATCAAGAAGTGTGTTTATATAATAAGTAGTTAACCGCAACAGTTGCTTTACCTTGGGCTATTTTAATGATTGGTTTAGAGTTTTTGGGGTTGATTGACTACTACAATACGAATGTAGTTTTTATTTTTTGGAACACGTGTCTCTCTTGTAAGAATCCTTTTTCAATTAAGATACAAGTTCTGCAACTTAATGATTTTATTGATAAAGTAATCAGTCTATGTCAAATATTATGGGTACTTAGATCAATCAGATTATAATAAATTTATACCATTGACATTGGTTAATTATAGACTTGTCCGATTTAGTTTTATTTATTGTTAATCAAAGCTTTTAACATATTTAATAACACCATTCTAACACTACACTATGGGGAAAAAGTCCAATATTTTGGCATAAACTCTAAATATGAGACCTGATATTTTGCATGAATATTCATTTGATTAAAGTAGAATTTTGAAAGAATTATCTATTAATTATTTTCGAATTTATCTAATATATAAAAATACTCGTGTCATGGTGTTAGTGTATTAACTCCTCAAATAACAACTCGAACAATTTTTAAATGAAATTTTTTTTATATATTTGGTAGGTATGCAGAATAGGTCGTCAAGGTATTTTTGCACCCTCCTTCCTCCATCCACCATTTTTTAATCAAGATTTTCGTGTTTTCGTATGAACAATATCCAAATAGATTAGAGACAAAAATAAAAAAATAAAAATCAATCTAGTCACCTTTGTCAAGATATATCAGATAATTATGTCAATATTAATACTTAATTGAGTTCGTCTGATTTTTCCAATTGTTTCAATTGCTGTGCAATGTACTACAATTAGACAAAGAACAGCATCACGCAATTAAATCACGTCGGGAGCGTAGCAAAGCACGCCGGGTATACTAGTATATAGATATATTTTTAAAATATTGTATTTAGCTGAGAATACATAATTTAAAATTAAAATATTGAATAAATTGTATTCATTGAAGAAACTGGTTTTCGTTATACCATCGCAGGGCTTCAACACACAGAATAATATTATTGTAGCGTTTAAGGTTTTTTTTTTTAACGATATGTCACCTACGATACAATTAAGCCTAATTTTCTTCATATTCTTCTTCATTCTTGCATCAATGTTCCTGTCCAAAACTATTATGATTCGTCATGCTCTTCTTCTGAATAAGCATTTTCATCTTCAAATCTTATGAAAAAGTGTGCAGTCCGGGGATTCAAAAAGTTCGACCATATTGAAGATTCTCTGAATTAACTTTAAAAACCGGCGAGGTAAACTCACTTGATTTTAACAGTTGATTTGGCTTTACTCCACATAGTGGAACCGACTGACATGAATTGATACCAGTTAAAATGTTTAAAATCTTACCGTCAATATTGTTCCAGTTCTTTATTAAGAAGATTTTATTGTAGGAACAAGTATTTGAGTTGACCAAATTAATCCCCTGAAGAGAAAATATGGAGTTAAACACTATTGTATATTGGATATTAAATAACTTATTTTAATTAAATTTTATTAAATAACTTAACCCAAATTGTATGATTTTCTTTATTTACTTTATGACATTTATTAAAATAAAAGAAAAAAAAATTTATAGAAAATATTAAAGAATAAAGTCAAAAAAGAATCCAATCTTATCGGAAATCGATTGATTGCATTTTATTTCATTTATGTTGAAATAATATTTTTTATAGCAACGCAACTCGATGCTCATTGCCCAATTTTGTTGACCTCTATTTTTATAAAAATATTTTATTAATTTATTGAAATATTTCTCCTGTCATAAAGTACACACTTATGTTTGTATATAAAATACTTCCAAAATATTCTATTGTCCGTATAAGTATATAAACTTCTTTGATTATAAAACACACGTGATTCTAATCAAAAATCGATTTAATGGTTTAACAAGTTTTAATTTATTCTTGTTGTTACTCGTATTTTTTCCACATTTCATATATTTTACTTATTATTTTATTACTTTATTTGAAATAAATTTGTTGTTTATTGTACATATTGATAAGATTGATAAGTAATATTGATAATAAGAAATGTTTACAATAATCAAAAAGAAATAAGAACTCGAAAACTTAAGAATAAAATGAACAAATAATTGATTGATTGATTGCCATTTACGATACAATTGGGTAATTTAGATTATATTTCAAATTGTAATTTTTGTTGGATGAACAATTTTTTAAAGAAATTAGAACAAAATGTTTAGGAGATGCAATAATAACAATGTAATATAATGTTTAAGAATGCATTTGGCCTAAATAGTAAAACTGATTCCTCTGAAATTGATTTTTATGAGTGGTTGATGGTAGATGTTCCAATACTCCACTCCATTTTTTACCCTTTTATCAATGTTACCATATTCTGCAATAAATTTAATGAAATATTGTAGAACATCTAAAAATTGTAATATTTATTGCATAATGCGGAAGATCCATTACAATAATGCGTTTAGTTTTTTTTATCAAATAAATAAATATTAGCAATTTATTTATTTATTTTATTTATTAAATTAGGTATATTATCGAATAAAGAACCTAATGCTAGTAGAAGGTCAATTTGTTTAACGTGAACACCTGTCGTAGACACTTAATATTACGGTGCCGAGAACAGGGGACTTATTTTGGTCGTATGCCTCATTCGTTCGTTAGGAACAAGGCCTATCTAAGCCTCTGTTGCTCTGTGGGTCACTGCGCCCGGTTGTATAACGCAACTCCACGTCGAGGTCACACTCTACCCGCATTTGGATACAACCACAGCCTCTGTTCAGACTTCGTACCCGATGTACTACCAATTTGACCCCAAATAGTTCGTGGGTTGGTGTCCCAAAAATCGAACATAGCTAACAGGAATAGAATGCAGGCAGAAACCACAGATGGCACAGTATACACTATATTCATGGATATAGCTTTCTCACTGTTCGGAGCGAGGTCTATTCCAACCTCTTCTGCCAAGGCAGCAATCATTAGATCAACGATCAAAAACGAACTATGTCCCCATTGTCACAAGGACTTAAGCGAATGAATCGTAGGCTGAGACCGCTACTTTTCCAAACGCCTGGGGTACCAGAAAAAATACCTCTGGTCAGGTAGCGTGACAAAGTCACTACCAGTAAAAGACCCATGAAGCTCAGAGACTGGTGCCCCCCAGACAACACTAACACACACACACAAAACACGGATCCCTCAGGTTACAAGCGGACGACGCCTAATAAATACTGCACGTGCAAACTCATTCAATCTTCTAATTCTATCCCTACTGGAGAGCGCCTAACTAAAATCATAATCCTCATTAACCCACAAAATACCGAACGCATTCAAGTCCCTCAAATCATCATACTATACAGAGAACATTCACAAAGAACATGCTGCTAGCTAGTAGCTACTAAGGCCTACGACTCTCATCGCAATTGATTTAGGGTCTACATCTTTGGAGAAAATCGTTTGGATGCAGCCTCTTTAGTTGTATTGAGTCTTAAGTGAGTGCTGACGCCAGCTTATTTGGATGCCTTTAAAGTCGCTTATTGTAAAAATTGCTTTGTAGATTGATTTTATCGAGTTCTGACAAACCAGGAGCCCCGATCATTCGACTTAGAAGCATTACGAACCTGATATTGTAGTTAGAGGTGCCCTAAATTTGTTTGGCATAAAGAGAAGCCAAGGCCTCTACTTACTTGCAAATAAGCTTTTTACTTTTCAAGAAATGTGAATTGGCTTTATTGGTCCACCTTTGGAATAATCTCTGAGCCACATATGCTACTTGCCTCACTTTTCTCGAAGAAAATTAGATAGTTCTTTATAAAATATCTTACTAATTATTATACTGTATGTATTACCATATGACCAATTAAAAGTTAGTGGCAGCTGGTGTAAAAAACCACATCATTTAGGCCATATTGCGTTGTCACAGAAACACGGTGAAACACTTCCTATAAAATGAACCCACACTTAAGTCTAATCCTACTAAGACACCAGAATCATAACTTAATATACTTATGTACGAGTATATCAATATAGACCAAGGCTTTAATTCATGACATTTCAATTGGGTAAGAAGCTAACAATATATTTTTATAAGTACATGGTTTCAGAAGTTTATGCGTTTATTTTTAATTGGTGGACAAACCATATTTATTTGTACCTAAGATTGACAACACTGAATGTATTTCTTTTTTTGTTTTGTATAAACATCTTTTCATGTTATAGATGTATGTAATAGATACATACATTTCCTTTTGTTTTAAATATAATTTTCTTGATTTTTCTTAAACCAACAGAAGTGACAACAAACTTTATAGTTTTTAATATCTTTATTTCATTTAGTTCAAACACTTTCAACATGTTCTTATTGTTCTTGTTCTTTTTGTTGCTCTACATGTGTTCAGATTGAATCTCATCATCAGCATAATATTGTACATGCAACATACTACTTATCTACAAACATACATAAGATCAACCACAAAAGCTATTAGCGTTTATAACAAATTTTTAACATGCTCATCAAGTTTTCACCACAAAATGTGCGAAAGCGCGAAGCACAGGTGAAAATGAAACAAAATTAAAAAAAAAAAAAAAAAACAAAGAAACAAAAAGAAAATCAGTGTGTAAGTAAGAGGAGAAGGAGAAGAAATACAAAGTCAACTTGTCATCGCTTCGTCAGTGGAATCACGTCATTTTACGCTGTTAAATTGAACAAGTGTTGAACGAACCAAACGAAAGACTAAGGAAGGAAGGCAGGCAGATAGACTATTGTGCCGGTTATTTGTCTTTCTGTCTATCAGTCGTTCTGTCAGTCTGTCCGTCTGTCTGTCTGTCTGTCTACTTCATAATGTGATGAGAGGGAGTACACGCGTCTGGGATAGCAGAGTAAAGTAAAGTATCTGAAAGTCGCACGCGCGCAATTGTACTTCGTAGCGTTTGTGTTTATTTGCCAACCATAACCTGACTCAATAACAACCAACAACCGACAACAACAACAACACCAAAACCTTTTTGTAAAAATACTACTACTGAACAATAATAACAACACTGAATGAGTATCTTTTGTGTATCTGTGTGTATGACTTTGACTTTGATGCGTTTTACGTTTGTTTTGCTCGGCATGCGGCGGCTTTTTACGCACGTTGCTTTCCCACTTATCAATTTCACTGACCCCTTCTCAACGATTCGTTCGCTACTCTCCACGAACTCAATAACACAATATACAATAATATCTGCTACTTTACAACAAAAGTTCACTCAACACATGTTTCCGAAGCTTTACTCTTCTCTTTGTATCTCATTTTTATATTAGTAAATTGTGCTGCTTACTGCTGTTTATTTAATTTGATACTTTTGTATCTTTTGACGAGTATTTTCACACTTTTTTACATTTATTCACTTGACATTGCATTTCAGCAAACAAAATTCATAACTAAATTTGCTAAAAATATATGAAAAAAGATACTGAAAATACTCTTCCTTGCCATATTCAATATAATCAAAATAAATATTTGTCCATTTTTATTTATTTATCTTTTATGAGTGTGTGTGTGTGTGTGTGTGCATCTTTTAATTTTGTATCTTTTAGTTGTGGTTCTGGTTGCTTGTACCTAGAATGTTTTCATTATTGTTGTAATTTATTATAGCATTTTCTTATTTTTTGTTTTTATTATTGTTGTTGTTTTTGCTATTGTACTTGCTTAGAAGCAAAAGAGTGAGTATCTATGCATCTGCAAGATGTCTATTCCCTATCTTACGTAGAGCAGCATACGCATAACTTCAGCGTAGCATCTTATGCTGTTGCTTATATCTTCGCAGCATCACAGCATCTCCTCCTGTGCCAGTTTCATGAAGCTTCTTGTACCGACGTTTAAATTTTTTATGAGTTCGTAATAAAGTTTCAACATTTTTCATCATTAAAATAAAATATAAAGCCGAAATTATATTTTATCGTCTTTGCATCATTCTTTTTCCTTAAATATGACACGCACACAAGCATACATAACCAGAGATAGAGATACTCACAGATACACACAGATACAGATAGAAGCGAAGAACAGATACAAAAAGATACAAAGTATAAGTTACGGACAACAGCTCTACTACCTCTACCAAGTAAAATCCAACCAAGAATAAGAAAAAGTTACCGATGCCAATGATGATGTTGATGATGATGATGATGAAACAAAAGCAAAAAAGCAACAACAATAATAATAATAATAATAATAACGAATATATATCTGTATCTATGTGTGGATATGTGTGTGTATGTGTCTGTGTTTGGATATAAAACAAGAAACCGCATTTTAAATATGAAACGAAACAAAACAAAAGAAAACGAAATGAAATGAAAAGAAAAAAATCTTATAAATAAAATAAATATAAAAAAAATATACTTATAAATTTAAATTAACGCAGAGAAGAGGCGAAAAACAAGAAGAAACGTTCCTTTAATTTAACTGCGTTCCTTGCGAAGAATGAATCAAGAAATGCTAAAATAATGGTACAACAACAATGATAATATACTATATATAAAATAAATATGTAGTATCTCAAGTAAATGATGTTCTTCTGTTCAATGTTCACTGTTCGCAGTTCGTTGTAGTAATTGTTGTTATTGCTATAGTAATTTATAATATTCCTTAACGATGTGCAAAAAGGGCAGATAACGAACGCACAGTGCACAGTGGAGCAAATTAAAGATTATTTCAAAATCAATTAAATGCACACATTAACGATGCGGAATGATAATTCAGTAAATCAAATCATTGATTTATTTAGCCATTACATAATAGAGCATTGCACGAGTCAACACTAAACAAAAAATTATCTACTCACGCTCAAACGAAACGTGTGCTACACGCTCACTATCAAAAGTTGCACTGCCTATCTAGAAAACTATGAAATAAGCTTATGTGCTGTTGTGCAATACAATGTCTATCAATGAACTAGACGACAGTATACTTTTATGACAGCATCACACTGTGTCATAGCCGAAAGCGACAGTGCATTTTCATGTTAGTGTTGTACCGACTCATACCGTAATGCACGACTCACGCTGCAGCAACAAAATTGAGTCAATGACTGACTCGATAAAAAAACTAACATGCTGTGGTATGATATGTTCGAAACACGCAAATGACTCAGTATCAAGGTGTGTGCAATGTTAGTGTGAACTGTTAACACTACTTAGTGCTTGCTTCCTTTTGTTCTTTCTTTCCTTGAGACATAGATACTTTGATCTCCCATTGAACTCTGAAATCATTCATTTAAAGAGTTACATTGACTGTAAGTTTTATCTACTATCTGTTCTTTCTTTGTTTTAAGATATTATTTTATTTAACTCATCACTCAATAAGTTCCTAGACTGACACCTTTAAATGATATTTTTCATAATTTCAAGACTCAGACTCATATTTACATGTTTTGTCTGCTGGTTAAACGCGTTTTTTGATGGATAAAAGTACCGTTCAAGAAAAGCAATTAATTATTATTTATTTTGCATTCGATCGATCGATCTACTGAACTGAATGGCCTTATATTGAGACATACGATTTTATTGATCTTACCCACTGTATAAGTTAATTTTAACTTTTTGCTCAACTTTACAAATAATAAATAAAGAGCTAAGGAAATGACTTTTATAAAATAACAAAAACAAAATAATAAAATTCATGACGATGAATGGAATATATTTTTCATCATCAGCTTAATACCCTTCATATAGACTGCGAATAATACTATAGCATTAAATTTGTAACGCATTTAGAAAAACATTTAAGATCAATAACCTTAAGCTGTTTGAGTTTAAGATCATATACTTATTTCAATTGAAGTTTGTTTCCTTCTTCTTGTTGTTATATTTACCCAAATACAGAAAAGCAAAAAGGAGGGTTATATCATATGCCATTTGGGTAGGTCCGAACAATAGATAAACATACATTCAAATCCAAATACAAAGCGATCATTACTACTGTTAGAATATATTGTTTTGTTAGGGTTGATGGCATAACACCACGGCTATGTTCTGAACACCACTATGAATAGGTAGGTATCAAATACATACAAACGTGGAAATGAATACGCCTCGACGGCAGCCCGGCACTTCAGCACTGCCCCATCCCACTTATTTAATCCAACCAGTCTCAAAGTTTTAAAAAACCTGGTTACTGACGGGCATGCTCAGTTTCAATTCGTCTGCGTATCGCACATACTAAAATTACATACCAAAATCTCCTCAAAGGTTTAGTTCGTCCACCATGCCATAATTGCGAGGCTGACCTCACCATAGATCATGTTCTGGATTCGCCAACATTTGAAGAGTATAAGGGTCTCCTTTTTTGATTTCCAAACCCCATCCCATCTTTTAAAAACTCACTCCCTCTTAAACATTTCGAAATTACTGTAAAATATCCAACCTTAAAATTTTGTTACTGATCATTAAATCTTAAATAAATTATCATTAATCTGCGAGTGGAAGGCCCCAGCAGATTTTGTAGTAGTCTGGTTTTAGTTTTTTGACTTACGATTTTTAGCATTTAGTGTCAAAAGGAAGAGCAAAGTATTCACCCTAAGTAACTACATATAAACAGAAACATTAAGAATAATTTACAAAACAACTAGAACTCATTTATCTATTGGACACTTATTGAAATTGTATTGGTCCGATATTCATCTAATTTTAATGCTGCAAGTAGAATTTATACAAAGGTTCCTACCAAACTGAGGTTATTTTTAGCCTTTAAAAAAGTTGGACTTTTTCTTCTAATAATCGGGGATATCCAACAAAAATATTATGCCAGACAGACATTTCTTTCATCTTTCATTGACTGACAATCCGCACTGATTATTTGTGCATAATCGACACATGAATATGCTATGCGTTACAAACATTACATGATAATATCAATTCACACAACTTACCATATACATAAGTGAAGAGTATAAAAAAGGGGCACATAAATAGCAACAACAGTAAAAAAAAAATAACCATTTATTTTTATAAAATATTACATTATTTTTTATTTTACAATACTACATACAATACATTATTCATTAACGTATCTTTTTATTATAATGATTATTATTATTTTCTTCTGCTTAATGGCCAACAAAGTAAAGAAAAAAATGTTAAATTAAAAATCAAAATGATCATGATGATGATGGTGATGATGACGATGACGATGAGACGGAAACACAAAGAGCGCAATGAACTTAGCCTTCATTTAAGGATTTGTCGATATTCCAAGTTGCTGGGAAAGAAGAAATGGAAGGGAAGAAAGAATCAGAAAAGTTTTTAATTTATTTCTTTTATTTTTTTATAATTTTTTTTCTCTCTTTTTTACTTTTGCTTTAATTTAACTTAATTGCGCGTACTTTTGAGGTGTTTTTTCTTCCATTTTCTCATTATTATTATGTTTTTTCCCTTTGTTCTTTATCGCAAAAAACGTTTGAATTATTATTGCTAGCGATTAATCAAATCAAAAGCAGCAGCAGAAAAATATTAAATTTGCAACTTTATACGTCATAAGTGTTATAGATACATTTGTGCGCACAAGTATCTATTGCAGCCTGGTATGCGCATGCTAGTACTTACATACATAGATATATAAGAGTATCTATGTACATGCCACAAATGCATTGCAAACTCAAAAGCGAGGAGCGCCTCAAACTAAAGCCAAAGGCAAATGCAAAGGCTAGGATTATGACAAAGCATATTTTTTTATTTGATTGACTGACGTTAACATATTCAGATACTTTCGTTCGTTGGTTCATTCGTTTACTTTATTTTCATCATTATTATCATCGTCATCATCATCATCATCATCATGATCACAATTGTCGTCATCATAATTTTCTGTAACTTCCTTCCTTCCATCTCTTACTGTGCTCTGCATATTATATGCAAAAAATAATTATTATTAAAACATATTTGTTCATAGGAAAAAAGTTGAAGATTAAAATCAGAAACGAGTGCAAGCACTTCAACTCCACACACACTTACACGCACACATACGCTCCAAAGAGTATGGAAATCTCGCCCCCACCATTTCAGATACATACATCGATAGGAAATACCTTTTGTTGTATCTGCGATTTACACGACTTTGAATTTCGCGTGAGTAAGTGAGTTGCCATCGTCTTTTATTAAATCCTTCGCCTTGCCTTCGCCTCTACCTTCATCGGCGGGTGTTACACCTATAACATACCATATATCTATATGCCCTGTCATTCTGTTGTCTGTTGTCTGTTCGGTCTGTCCAATTGTCCGATTGTTGTTGGTGTGTGCCTGTCTCAAGCAACTTAAATGTGTGCTGGGGATTAATGAATTTGATATAATGACATTTTAGATTGCATCTGCATAATATTGTATTTAATTGTGTTTACCTGTCTGCTGCTCTACACCCATCTACATTTCTACATTTCTACAATCTACATATTTATCTATAGTACATAAATATGTATCTATCGGCATATTTGTCTCGTTTTCTTATACATTTTGTATCTTGTTTTTATTATTGTTATTGTTGTTGCCTACTACTCTGTCACTCGCGTGTCTTGAGTACTTTGTAATACAAATTTTTTCATGCTTTGTCATTAATGTCAGAAATAAAAACAAAATATTGTATGGTAAATAAAGAGGAAAAAATGTTGAACTCATTTTTGACAATTTATTAAAATATTTTTTTGGTTACACCAAGATTGTTGTCATTGATCTATTTGTTATAAATAAATTGCTTCAGGGGTATACAATATCAAAGCTGCGATCAGTAGTTTCTCTTTTGAATTAAAATTATGTAACATTTTTGAGATGTTTGCTTATTTCCTTTTCCTCTAATTTTATAATCAAACATACATATGCATATATGGATGGTTGGCTTAAGTTTAGTTATTAAGATTATGTTACACGCATATCCACATTAGTTACAAAATTGAGAAATTGAGGATAAATAAAAATATGGTTCCTCTTGTTTTTTTTTTTTCTAGACTAAAATATTCAATGAAGCAGGTGATTTTTTATCAGATTATCATTTTTACTTCACTTTATGAAGTAGTGAATTTATTTCGTTCCACCCCAACAGCTCAGAATTCTATTGATGACATATAGGCGACAAGAACCAAATCTAAAAGGCAGTTCGTATTTTTATTTTATTCTGATTTTTCTATTATTATTATTTTATAAAATTACTAGCGGACCCGGCGTGCTTTGCTACGCTTCCGACGTGATGTTAGTGCGTGATACTGTTGTTTTTTTACTTTTGAAAAATCAAATGAATCAAATATTAATATTGACATAATTTCCTGCTATATTTGACAAAGGCGACTTGATTGATTTTGAAATATGTCTCTAAGTTTTATATGCAAAGTAAAAAACTGTCTATATCTCCAAAACTACGCCACCTACCGGGTCCAAATGTAGCTTATAACCATCCACTTGACCCAATAAGTACAACGGCCGTTCTCGAATTTGGTGCTTACCTCCACTTTTAGCGATTCATTTTTATATATATAGAGGTGAGATTATTTGCAATTTTTAATGGATTGATTAAATACAATTTTGGACAGAATACATATATATGTGGCAACTCCAAATTAGGAATCTCACCACGATCGAAATTAGAGGATCTCACCACACTATTGTGAATTAAGTTTTGACTATTGCGAATAAGTTTTTACTATTGTGAATTGAAAATTAGTTTTAGAATAGACACGTGTCAATCATTTAGAGAGGTTAAGAACATTCTGGTTGGACACCTTCATCGAGGAAACATCGTATTAATTTTGCTGCCTTCGACTGCTTCAACTTGTTGACCAAATAATGTTAGTGCAAACATAAAAAATAATAAAACATTTACAACATTAAATAATCTGTAATTAAAAATAAAAATAAACTAACCAAACAAAAACTAGCCAAATATATTTTCAGAAATTTCTAACACTTTGTTTTACCTTTTACATACATACAGTATGTAATGTTAAATGTTTTCTTGATATTTTTCATTTAATCAATTCTTGCTTTTGCATAATAAATGTTCTTGGGACATTAACCTTAAACATTATGTAGATTTAACATGTATATCAGTTGGAAATCAGTTTTAAAATGACTTTTTTGTACATATAAGTAATCTTGCAACTTTTCAAATGATAATTAAATCATTACTAATACAATAATTTCTAAAATAGAACCAATCTGTCCAAGGCGATATATATTTCTTAAGTAAAGAAAAGCATAACATTATGGTGTTCCCGGACTGCAATAAACCCCAAATATGTTATATTACGAAGAATCATACGATTTAAAAATGTGTTTTGTATTCTTAAGTTAAAGTATTGAAACTTCACTGGAAGGTATAATTAAAATATGACCATAAATAGAACCGATCAGATCAATCTGTCATATTGCCTCCATACAATCCTATGTTATAAAATGCCTTGATCAATACTCAATACTTGGTTAAAACAAGAAAAAAAAAGAAGATTCGGGAAAATCGTAAAATTAACCAGTTTACGAGTGAGATGGCAAAACATAAAAAACATGACCATGAAGAGAGTTTCGTCATGTATTAAGCGATGGTCATGTGTAGTGTATTAAAAAAACCAGGAGAACCAGCATTTACTCAATTATGGTTACAAATTTTAATGAATGAATAAGCATTTGACAAGTAATGATTATATAAATTATACAGCTAACCAATCAGTAACCAAGAGCAATGTCTGCCCGTGTATCTAGTTAGGTCTAAAGAAAAGATAGTTCTCATCATAAGATAATAAGATTATCTTTCTGTCGTCCTATTTAATTCTAAACGTCCTATTTAATTTGCAAAACGGTACCGCTTCCGTTTATTAATCGGTCATGCCTATCCTCTACTGCTTATAAAATAATTAACCAAAAAAATAATAAGGTACATATGTACCTCGTACGTTTATGTTTCTGTTTGGGATTATTATTTTGGAAAGTATTTTTTTTTTCTTTTTTGTTAATTAATAATAGTGTCACAAAATAGCATAAAATATTATTATATGCAATATTTATCACAAAGTATTAAACCAATCTTAATAATAATAGTTCACTTTTGGCACATTTTTGTTAAGAAATGATAATCTATTACGCATATCTTCATGTATGAGGCCTGCATTTTGCTAACTTGGAAATATTTCATCATTACGCCAATATTTCTTGGAATGTTTTGACTTCTCTTCTTGTCACAAACAGTCAAAATACCTTCCAAATCTTATCATTGGCTCTCTTTGACTTAACAGAAATTTTATCCACATTATCCCGTTGTACTTTTAATTGACGATATACAGTATAAGTGTTTTTGTTCGCCATAATGCCTGTGAGGCGGATTTAATGTTGTTGTTAAGATAAATGTCTTCTCACTTAACAAATAACGAAATCTGCCATTAACCTTGTCGAAAACTATCAAATGTATAGAGTCCGATATCGGAATCGTTACCTCCCTTCCTTAAATTATTATAAAAGCATCAATACATCATAATTTCTAACTAAGTATATTAATTTTTCCAAATATGTACTCATGTATGCATCTGTTTCTGGTAAGGAAATGTAATTGTAATTGGTAGAACCGATGTTAACATACATAACATATGTTTGATTTAATATTTTGTAGAACAATGATCTATGTAATATTCGTAGCTTATGTTTCTTAGAAGAAATGGATATTTGTTTGGTTATGTGTTAAAGTAACATACATATGTAAATTGAAATAAATGTTGATATCGCATTAGCCTCATTAAACTCAGTTGGTTTGTTCACATTATTTTATATTTTAAATAAGTTATATTTGATCTAAAAACACAATCAGTAAGTGTAAATGGAAAGTCAGTTTTTTAGCTATTTATAATTGATCTAAAACAACATATTTTTATGTGCATTATTCTTTGTAAATCATTAAATTTGCGTTTTTTTCTTTTGTATGTCCGCATTACAAAATTTTATGTCTCACAAGTTTTCACCGAATGTGTAATTATCTCAAACAAGAGAATTGCAACCAAAAAACAGAAAACAATAAATAGAATCCATAAAAATAATATGTTAATGTGTTTTTTGTTATTATGGTGGTTTGTTTTTCTCTTTCATAACGATGCGAAAACTACTTTGACAAACGGAAAAAGTGTCACACAAATGAAAAGTTTGCAATGTCAATAAAATTACAATGTTGCACAATATTTAAGTTTCTATAGAAAAGACAAATAAAAATAAATTGGAATACTTTTGCCTGGGTCTGTAATGTTCAAGCAAATGTAATAATTTATATAACAAATTATGCATTTTGTTAAATAAAAATTAAAATTTATTGATAATTTCAAATGCATTTTGCATTCCTTACCTCGTTGCCCTCCTAATACCTACTACCTGAGTTATATATTGTATATTCAAGCTCAATGAATTCATTGAAATGCTTACTTATTATACACACAAAAACCTACACAACTCAAGACAAGTCATTATGGCATGAAGGTAGTAGACAGTATAACTGAGGAATCAACTCCTTGCCAAATCTAAACGTAAACGCCGAAGAAGACATTTGAAGAAAACTTTTATCCACACAAACAAATCGTACAAAATCGAATTATATCAATGTATAATAGTTGGACGCCAAGGACGGACAATAAGACAAACTTCAGATCTACAATGTTATAAGCAGCAACTCCTTCTTCATGGACTTCATCGTCGTCATCATCATCATTATCTTCATCGTTTTTAAATATTTCTTCCATCTGCTCCTACAAATGCCCAGTTTATTAATCCCCCACTCACCCTCTTGTCAAGGCAAATACTACAGTGAATGGGTACTTATATTTTAAAATGGTATTTGTAACAGCACAGCAGATACTAATAATATTCACTTGGACACATAATTAGTAAATTAAATCTTTTTCATTGAACTTTCTAAAATGAACTAAAATGAAATGAATATCTTCTAAAATATGTTCTATGATAGATAAGACCTCACAAATGTTGATGGGTCTCAGAGTTCTTAATCTATATACAATATATAAAATAGGACGAGAAAAATAGTTTGACGGTGATGGACTCGGACACCGTTTGACCGATCACCATGAAAATTGGCACATATATATATTTTTTCACGGAGAAGGTTTGTACATATTTAAATTTTTCGGACCCGCTGTTGTTGAGAAATTGGTGAATAAAGTTTTTCATATAAAGCTTAGAGAATCTGAGTAACAGCACAAATCGTTCACGAAATTGTGTTCCGGTTATATGGCGAATGGAATATTAAAATATGTTGCTTATTCAGTGAATTATTAAAGAAAAACAATGACTGCAAAAATCACACACTAACAAACTATAAGACGGGGGCGTAGCATGGCGCGCCGGGAATGCTAGTGTATTCTAAGTCGATTCCTTACTAATGTTATAGATCCTAAGATTTCCAGTGTTTTTAAGTATAAATAGAAATTATTAAAACCTTTGAAAATGGTTATGTTCATGTGTTAGATATTAACTTTTATTAGTATGTTAGTATGACGAGGTTACCTGGTTACTGCACTTTCCATAATCATGTATGTATTAAAACACAATTTACTTAGTTTTCTTCTCACCTCACAAATGTCAAAGGCCATAAAGATTTCTAGAACACATATCAATGGGTTAATAGTACTATAAAAGTTTTTAAAGAGTTAAGTTTTTTTATTTAATAATAAATTTGAAGTATTAAATCACAATTTAGTTAGATCCGCTGATGGTCCACTGTCACCACATACATCATAATGTATACTTCAAACAGGAAGCTGGGACTATGATTTACCATAACTTGTAATTTTTCAATATATTGTAGTATCTGCAGTGTATAACAAATTCGATACTATCAATTTTAACTTGTACTTCTTTTATCACTTATTGTTTTTTGTATCTACCGCCTTGGTTTATCCCCTCTTATGTGTCCTCTACCACATTGTGGAACAAAAAGCCAACCGAGGTGCTTACTAAGTATTCTCTGTAGTCGATTCGATTTGTTCAGTTTGTTTGCTGTTCTGTTCTGTTCCGTTCTGTTCTGTTAGGTTGCTTTACGCGGACTCTGGCATTGGATAATAATTTCTGAATTCCTGCTCATTTTGATTGCCCCTAATAACTGAGTAGAGTTGCCGCCTCTGCAGCTACTTCTACTTACTTCCACTACTACTGACTTCAGTCAGTCCGTCAGTTTGTTAGTCGCACAAAAAGCTTTTGTTGGCCATTTTTTATGTTATATTTTTCCTTAGTCCTCCTTCTTTACTTGCCATATTATATGCTATGTGGTTGTTGTTTGTTATTATTGTTACAAATATTTTATTCCAATGCCATATATTTTATTTCCTTCTATCCTTCTTGTGTTTCTTTGTTGTTGTTTTTGTTGTTGTTGTTATGTTATGTTTTGCTTTATAGTTTTTATTTTATTGCATTGTTTATGAAGCCAAAAGTAAATTATTATTGTTGGGTGCGTTGTATTCATATCCTTCACTTCACTACACTACACTCCACTTCACTCCAATCCAGTTCACCCGGTCTCGTTTAACTTTCTGTTCTTTCGTCATCTATACTATCCAATGGATAGATCCATCCATCCGTCCATTCAAAGAGTAAGTATATTTGGTTTTGTGTCAGTCTGTCCTTGCTGTCCATTCTGTCATTTTTAGAAAT
This sequence comes from Amiota communis, assembly GCA_037043315.1. NCBI lineage: Eukaryota > Metazoa > Arthropoda > Insecta > Diptera > Drosophilidae > Amiota > Amiota communis. Next base: position 432,162 of record JBAMAV010000230.1, read on the forward strand.
TATTATATTATGGTATACTACGAGACTCGAGGTTTGTCGGTTGGTTGTTGGTTTTTTGTTCGATAGACTTTTATTATTTATTCTTTCTTTTTGTATACAATATATTGTATTTCTACGGTTGCGACTGCCGCTTTTCTTAATGTTGATTATTATTATTTTTATTGTTGTTAGTTTTTGCTCTACTTTTTATATCTTATTGTTGTTTGTAGTTTGTTTGTTTTTTTCCGTTTTTGTATTGCAATTATTATTGTATTTTTGCGGCATTTATTTAGTGGCAGCCCCACCATCATCATCAACTTCTTTTGTGTTTCCCTCTGTTGTCTCTTATTCAGTACACCTTGAAGTCCATCATCAACATTGTCCATTCATTTGTCATTGCTCTGTGTATATTTTATTATTAAATAATAAATGACTATTAACTTAATTGGCAAATTAGGCACAAAGCGCCCTCTACACACTCTAAATTTTTAATTGGTTGAGAATGTCATTATTTTCATTTTTGGGTTGCATTGAGATACTTTTTTATGTACCTACATATGTACATACAAATCCAAAACAACCAAGAACACAATTGAGGTTTTTTTTTCCAATTCTACAATAATCACAAAATAAACCTTTGAAATTACTAACAAAACAAACCAAAATATAAATGCCATAAAATAGTTTTTTGCATACAAAATAAGTTTTCCTTTTTCAAATGTGCATATTATCGAAATTAGTCTATTAGTTTATTATACTTATCTAAGTATATGAATTGCTTAGTATGTATGTGTGTATATATATATACACACATATATCGTTAACTGTCTTTTATAATGGTTGTTGTTATTAGATTTGCCAAACCATTGTAGGGTTTCTTAAATAATTGAGTAAGGCTTAACAGTAGTTAGTATGACAGAGAGGTCAGCCATGGAGGACAACTAAGAAAATTATATTTTAATGTTCGATATATGAAGATATATAATATAAAGTATATTCATATATCTGTTTATAACGGATACATATTTATACATACACTGCCAACCACATTTTGAATTCGGTCAATTTTATCAGCGATTTCGCGCTGCTTCAGGCCAGATTTGACAAATCCTTTCATTTGGCCTTTTTCAAAGTCATTCAATTTCTTTCCGTGACCCATTTTAAAAAAAATGTTAGTAGCGGTAATCACTTTCAGTTAAAAAAGACAAAGGAATTGAAGACGGTACATAACCGATCTACGTCACAAACTTAAGACATCTCCCGAGAACCTATTCAGTTGACTTAAAATAATAAAGCATTTTTTGGAATGCTTGTTTTTTAAACAAATAGTATATTTTTACGGATGTTAGAGACTTGAAACATTTGTGCGTCATTAACAATTGATTGTTCTATATATTAGAAAATATTTCAATAAGATCAGAAAGATGGTTGAAGAGATATTGCCGTTTTACTTTCTACGAAGTGTTGAACCTATTCAGCTGATTATCAGTGTTACATACATATGATGTCTGAAATGTAAAGAAAGTTCATACATTATATCTATAGTAAATATTGGAAACCAACGCATTTTTAAATACACACATATCTTGTGAGAATATCGCTATAAAATGATTAGTCTCGGTATATAACTTAAATTATGCTTACACCCGTATATATTTGCATATAAATATGAATCGATTTGTGCAAATGTTTGATAATTGTATAGTAAATTAAAATATAATACATAAATGTTGCTCACACTAAGATATAGGACTACAGGAAGTTATCTGAAGAAATTTAACCTCTAACTATAATTGAGTTCTCTTTTTGGGAAGTAAGACCCAATACGACAACCGAATAAAAATCATTTCAAAGCTTATCAGGTGAATTTTTTTTTGTTATGCGAATAAGGCGGTCAAAATCTTCAAAAGACACTTATAGCCCGTGCTATAAGCTATGTCGGGTTCCTACCGACTTAAACAACCCCTCAAATCCCTTTGATTTCCTACGGAACCACCAGAACATCCCTTCGTACGTAGAGATAATATCCTTAATTAATCAATTAATTAAGAAGGTGCCGTTGATCGCTCGTTCATACGAGCCCCACGCAAAATGTCAGCTATTTCAATAACAGAGAATGACCAGTCACATGTTGAGCTGATCATTCGCCTTACAATCTCCTGTGAATTGCAGGGAGATCCACGGCAGGCATATATTCTCCTTGGCGCTTCTTCGAATTGATATGGATAATGTGATCCGTGTCTTCCAACACACTTTAACATATACTACAGTATGGATCCACAGCGTGCTCAAATCTGTGCAAGTGCTGCCTGAAAGATCCAAATCATCATCTTGTGAAATGATAATAAATAATAATATAAATTTTTTTTTTTTTTTAACTATAATTTTTATTTGCAAAGGGGAGATCCAGCGAATTTTATGAGTTGAGATCGGCATGCTATTATACTACTTAAGAGCTATATTTTCAGGATTTTATTTGGTGAAGATCTTTGCTTAGCCTTCTGGTGATATGAAGGCAACGATTTCACCTTCGAGTGTGTAGACTATTGCCCAACAAACTGATGGCGAGGTGGTTTTAGTGAGATTCAAGCCATATAATGTGTGTCTTACTGTGGTTCACGATTTCTTCACTTACAGTTGACACCTGCAAGTCTCTATGGATGACGGAATTACGGACATACCATACTATTCAGCGTTAAAAAGCCTCTTTAAGACCTTGGACTTTGTATGATTTTAAAATTGTGCCCCAAAGTTCAATGCCATAAGTCCATATTGGTTTGAGAATGTTTTATAGAGAATTAGCTTATTTTTTGCTCTTAATTTTGATGTGTGCCACATGAGCCAGCTCATCCTGGTTAGTTTGAGGTTCAGCTGTTTCCGATTGTTTATGAGGTGGGGGGTCCAGGTCAACTATCTAGTGTCAATCCAAGGTACTTGGCTGAGGTATAGGTGGGTATGTTTTTTCCGTTTAGCTGCACCGGAAAATTGTCGCAGAAATGATCTACTAAACAGCTATGTATACTTCATATAATACAATTTGTAACTTCTTTGTCTATTGAGAGGCAATAGATGGTTGTATGTTATTAAAATTATATTTATAGGTTTGCAGAAAGATCTTAAAACAAATATACTGAATATCTACAAATATGTTAAAATTTGGAATAGTTAAAATATGTGAAGTTCTGGGAAAAAAATTGATGTAGAGATAAATCTATTGAATATATCAATGGATTCATTTATAAGAGAAACATTCTCATAGACAAAGTTTCCAAGAAACAGAAATGGAGGAATAGTTAAACATTCATTACTCTCGTAGGATCTGATTTCATATAAATCCCCATCTATAGTATACAAATGCTAAGTAGTAAAAGTTATTTTGTGAAGTGTATGTTCGCTTTGGTGAAACCAATGTCATTGATATATATATATATATATATCGTAATTAAGCTATTATCTTTATGATATTTATAAAGCATTTAAACATTAAATAAAAACAGAATAAAGATAAATTTTCCATTGAAAAACCTGTTTTCAACAATCAACAAAATTAATATAAATAAATAATAAAAAAAAAATAAAACCAATAATTTTAAAATAAGAAAAATTGTCAAAAGAAACAAATAATAAAAAATAAACAAAAATAATTAAAAACAAAAATAATAATAAATGAAATAATAAATAATGAAAACAAATAAATAACAAAAGTAAATGTTGTAAGTAGCACAAAACTTTAAACAAATATGAAAAAGTTATACTCGTATACACACTCTGTCATATCTTACGATCTTTCATCATAAGGCAAATAAACTGAATTATCTTTGAAGTGAGGCAATTTACGAAAGTAGTTTTACATTTAGTTAAGCGATACTCCACATCCACATCCAAATTTTAGAGTCAAACACATAAAAAAGAATAAAATTTCAAATATACAATATATAAAAACCATAAAAAGAAGTTAATGATATAAAAAATATTTAAATTAAAATAATTTGATATGAAATTATATTTTTATTAGGGTTTTTTTGTTTTTATTATCAATTTTTAATAAGTTTATTATAAAAGCAGCTGCTAAAATTTATTCTCTAATCACGTTCGACCTATTAATAAAAAAAATAATACATATGTATAGGTATGTATTCAAAATTATTATTACTTATTATTATTTTAATATTATGTATTATATTCATTTCATATTCGTTAAGGTTTTGTTGTTTGTTTCTTTTATGATCATAAAACCAAATCAAAAAACAAATGATGGACTACTCTTGTAGTCACATACTATTGTATTGGCACATATTTCCATATGCATAGGAAGAGAGATAAAGTCAATCTTATATTGTAGATAATTGTTAATATTTACATACTATGTATGTATCTATGGTATTGTATATATACAATATATCTAAATAATATATATTATTATTATTTTTATTTTTTATTGTCACGCCACATGTCACAGCCAGGTATTTCATTCATCAGTAATATAAATAATACATATAAATAAAGATATCGTCGTTTATGTTATTGTAATTACAATAAAGTTCAAGTCAATAACTATTGTATATAAATAGTAATAAAATGTATTACACAAAGTTAAAATCGTTGGTTTTACCGAAGTATCCATACCCTTAACATACGGCTCTTTGGTAAGTGTTTTATATATTGTATTAATCTTGAGGAACTTGATTAAAATCATTGTTGATCATGTGTTATGGCATAAAATTGTTATCCGTACCTGGGCAAAAACAAAAATAGATCATACTTTATTGAACTGTGGTCAATTGTATAATCAGTTGCAATTGGAAAAATGAAATTGTGAACAAATCGGAATTAAAAATTTGTATTACTCAAATATAAAGATGTTGCTTGTTAAATGTTTAATTATTTTAATTTAGTGTATAATGTTTAACAAAGTAACTTAATTTAATGTTCAAGTTTAATCAGAACTTAAATACAAAAGCGATTGGATTTGTTTAGATTAAGGTTAACTATACATGACATTTCAACTGTGATCTACTTGTATCACATTGCTCAACGACTCTTGTCTTCTTCAAACGACCTTGCGTCTTCATCCTTCTCTGCTACCGCTCTCACTGTCTTCAACTTAGGGCTGGACACACCAACTAGGACTATCACATATTACATTTGGTCGTCCTCAATTGAATCAAGTTCTTCATCCAAGACATAACACTTTATGTTGTTACAGCTGGTACACCTTTTGTTCGGTCTTTCAAAGTCTGCTGCTTTCTGAACATCATATCCACCATTCCTCATGACCTTCACCATTTTATACGTCCCCATAAATTCACTCGCCAACTTTTTATCCGCAACGAATTGCGTCCGCTTCACAGCTACCAAGTCATTCAAGTCGTACTCAAATTCTTTCTTTCGCCTTCCCTCGAAGTTGTTCTTGTACAAGTTCTAAACCTTTTCAATTTGTATCTTAGCATTAGCCCTCAACTCACGCCTCTCGTTCTCAAATGCGGTTACCTGTTCATGTTGAATAAGCTTTAGTAGATCACTATTCACGTTATTAACATTACTTCAAATGGGGTAAACTTCGTTGAGATGTGTACGTTAGAATTAATTGCTTTTTGTACTGCACCAACATGTTTGAACTATTTTGATGGATCATCCGCTGACATCTTTGAAATGAATTTGACAATTTCAACGTGTTAAGTATTTGATCTACAAATCTTCTTTTCAAAATCTGAATTAAATTAGAAAAGAATTTGTGTAATGATAGACAAATATTCAGATGGTCGAATTTAGTTCCTCTCACTAGGATCATAAAGCCAATACACAATTACTTCTATCCTATGAACACTTCCGTATGTTACAAGCATTACACTAAAGTAATAATACCGAATCGCACCAATGTAAAGTTAATAAATATAATAAAAATAAGGAAATACAAATATGTTGTATCTATAAAGTTTTTATACATTTTATTGTAGTATTACGAAACACATTTTATTAGAGCATTGTTCGAGTTCAAATGCATTTCCCCGTTCATGTTGTTGTCCACCCCACACTCAAAATAACTTTCTTATTGGATTGGATTGGATTATTGTCATTGTCGTCGTCGTCGCTGTCATTATTCCATTTGTTGGTTTCGTATGTTTTGTTATTGTAATAATAATAATAATAATATGTATAATAAAAATAATAATAAAAATAATTGCTTTAGAAAATAATATTTTATAGATGTTGTCATTGTAGTTGTTGGTATTTTATTAGAATTACAATTTTTGTGAGTTTTTATTTGTTTTTTTTTTTTATATTTCGGTTGAATTCGATTAAAATGAAAAGCCATAAAAATGTGTCATCATAATGATGACTAAAACAAAGTCATAATACTCGTTAGTTTTGTTAGTTTGTTTGTAATTTGAGAGTATACATGAAATATACGAGGGCTGTGTATGGTGACTATTAAGCTTATGACATAGTTAGCACAGCTAGGTTTTCTTGTAAAATGTTTCCCAACAATGATTTTCATTGTAACATACTACGAGTATTATATTAAAAATAAAAAAAAGAGAATCGAAAAGTAATAAAATTCCTTTTTTTTTTTGAAAATGATAATAAATTGATGAATTTCAAATAGAGCTCAATAAAATTCATAGAGATTCCGCACTTTTAGTATTAATTTGAAAATATTAAATAGGTTACCTGAAATTTGGATGTAAAATATAAAATACTTTGCCGCGTAGTAAAGCTAAGATGGAAAAGTCAGGTTACAGATTATTGAAATGCATGAAGCTTAAGTCGTTCAATTCTGGTTTAAAGGATTAATTTAACAATATTAAAATAAAAAAGAAAGTGCCTTCCCCAAAGACAATAAACAGTTTCACACAAAAATGGTACTGATTGCCAGATTCAATGAATATTCGTTAGATTTATCTCTTTGCAATTCAATATGGAAATGGTTGCAAGGAACTTTGTCTGTCACATAGGCATATTGACATATGAATGCCACCTTATAGCTTATTTAAACTGATTTGATACAGCAGTTGTCTCTGTGTCTAAGAAACAGTTGTTTTTGTTTTGGTTATACACACAAGTGGAACGTTGTGGCAAAATTGAGAAATTAAAATTGAAAATTTGTGAAAAATACATGATTTACATAGAACAAAATCTAGTGCATGCATATGGTTCTGGCACTTCCCTTTTTTATTCCTGCTACGTATTATATTAAAATTTTAGCAAAAAATTGTAATATCAAACAATCATCATCAGCTAAAAAGACGGCAACAATGACAAAAAATTGGTAACAATGGCCAACTAACACTGCTGCAGACTGATCTTTCTAAGCATTGCGTCAATTTTATTTCTATTTTATAATGTTTTCACACCAAACTGAATCAAGTCGATTCACTTTATCGTTCACAACGGCGACATTGAATCAAGAAACAGTTGTTTTTTGTTTTAGTTGGCTAAATTAATACCAATAATTTGTGAAAAATACATGATTCAGAACATTTTGCAGTATATGCGTATAGTTTTTTGTAGCTCCCTTTTTCATACCTAATAATTAATTATTTTGTTAAAATTAAAAATAATTTACAATTTCAACAGCTGTATGACCGAAAATCTCATAAGAGAGGCAGAAATTGCCCAACACTAACGCGAGTGACAATTATTAGTTCTAGAATCAATGCGCATCCATTCGATTATTTATTTGAATCTCATTCTACAACAAAAACCTCTAAAAAACGTAATTTTCCCTTGTGGTTGTTGTCGAAACTGATTCGAATCAATAGCTGCATCAGAATGGATTCGAATCCGCTCCGGTCTGAATACACAATTTCGTCGTTTTCCTTGTGGTTGTTGTAGAATTAGACACGAGTCTATGGTTGCGCCAATTAGACACAGGTTTTGACAATTATTTCATTTGCGTGCTTTATCTTCTAATACCTGATGGGATGTAAAAATAAATGAAGACAGACGTATTAAAATTTGTATACCTTCCCAGTCCTAATCAATTGACGACGTTCTGAATAAAATCATATTACGGCTTATTAATTTCAGTATTCTTGAGTACATTATGTGCTTACTATAAAAAATTTCCTTCGAACACTTTAGTTGGTATACATTATACAGGGTGTTCCATCTTTTATGTCGGTATGTAAACATTGAATAACATTAACATATGTCAACCGATTGACTTGAGTGAACATTTCTTTGAAACCTCATTCCAGTACAATTTTAACCATGAATCGCTTCACACCGAAACTACGCGGCGAAACAGTGACCAACAGGCACCTCTGGGAACACTCTTTTCAATGAACTGGTTGAAGTGGACAGAGGGAGCGTTGCCGTTTGGCACCAACTTGCGGTGCATTTTGAAGGATGATATGCACTTGTTCCCGTATAAAGTACAACTACCACAAATAATATTGCCGACAGGCCGTCCACCGTTGACACTGAACCTGATTTTTTGAATCAAATTTTGATGACCGACGAAGCCTATTTCAGACTCTCTGGTGGTGTGATTGTAATAAGGAAAACAAAATCCATGAAGCACCACAGCATGACCAAAAAGTGACTGTTTGGGCATTTGTGCCAAAACCTTTAATGGGCCATATTTTTTCAGAGATGTATATCGATATCGGTGGAAGATGGCTCACTTTGTCTGCCTGCAAATGCGTGAAAATGGTCTTGATGGTTACTGGTTTCAACAAGACGGTGCGCCATGCCAAACTGCAAATAAATTAATTCAGTTTCTGCAATGAAATTTTACTAGACGTCTGATGTCAAGAAGATGCGACATTGACTGGCCAACCAGATTTCCAGATATGACCCCTCTGGACTTATTTTTGTGGGGTTATTTGAAAAGCAAAGTGTACACCAGCAAACCTCAGATAATTGACGAGCACAAGGCTCAACATTCGTGCCGAAATCATCGCTATACCGCCCGAGATGCTCGATAAAGTAATGGAGAATGCAGCAAAAATGGCACATTGCTGTTGCCAATAGAGGCGGCCACTTCATTAATGTTGCATTCAAAAACTAGTCCGAATAAGTTACAAAGAACCAAATTGAACAAAAATACCTCATACATACCGACATAAAAGATGGCGCACCCTTCATTTCACAGTGATACTACTTATTACAGATATTTTAGAAACATAGGTCTCGATCGACGAGAAGAATCTTATTTTCTTCGGAATTGAAATTGTGGGGTTCCAAAATTGTTTTATTAACTTAAAGTCAAAAAATGTCATACGTGAATCTCCGGTAAAAGTAAGCTCAGATCCCTAGAGTTTCACGGACCACTGAACTAAGTAAAGGAAGACAAAGTATTAGTGTCAAATCGAGCTTAATTTTAGTTAGTTTAGAAGTAAATATCTTTTTAATGGACAAAAGATCACAATCTTAAAAACCAATTAAAATGATGAAATTTAATTCATAAACAAACCAAATTAATTATTATTAACAATTCTTAATCCTTATAAACATAAAATCCATTGGAACTGAAAATTTATTAAATTCCGCATGTGACTGCTCTAAAGTCATTTCTTTTTAATGTTATCAAAACTATCTTAATCCATTATTTTTACAACAATCAAAACGTGAAATCTTTAGTGATCCATGTGTTTTTCTAATCAAGTTTGGTTGTTATTTTTTCTTATTTATTATTATTTCATTCGATTGCAAGTTTTACAGTACAAAATACTCCGTAATGTAAGTAACGCTACTAAAACTACCAATCAACTAAGTACCAAATCATTGAGAAACGTACAAACTAAATATCGTAAAATATTTAGGCGGTGGGCAGGCAGGCAGGCAGGCAGGCAGGGAGCTTGCTGTGTCTATGTACTATAGTTGTAAGTCCTTTTGGTGCAACATTGTTGCACTAGTAAAATATTGTAGTTAAAGCGACTATAATGGCAACGCTGACGTCGACGACAAAGACGGTGAAGCTGAGAAGCTACCACAATTAACTTACGTCAATTTTATAATGCCGCCCCCCATTGAGAACTCGTTCTTATTTCTGTGCTTTAGTACAAGAATTCTGAAATACTTGGAGGCGCCTGTTCTAGCAATGTTAAGTTAGCCCAAGTGAATTTGTATCTGCGTCTTTACAATGCGTTTATAGTTTGATAGAGCAAGTTGCTGCTTCATGCAATGAAGTCGAAGTCGACTGAGAAGCATAAAAGTTAAATTTAAAACAATAATAAAAATAAAATCTTCAGCTGGAACATTGCCTGCCATTTGGTTTCTCACTCCAATCCATTCCACTCCAGTCCACTCAAACATTCATTCGGTTTTATTCGACTCAACCCCAGGCTACCCTTACCATTTGTCTGCATGCCTGCCTGCTTGCCATTTTATGACTTTCTATAGCATGAGGAATGAGAATGGGAATAGAATAAAAATGAGAAGAATACCGACCAAAACTACTTTTATTTCATTTCGTTTTCATGTCGCATATCATTAGAATTAACCATTAAAATGTAATAATAATTCTAATAAATGTTGCAACAATGTTGCAAGTTAAAGTCATATTCACAGCAGTCGCTTTTGCAGCAGCAGTAGTAACAGCGAATCGGAGTATCAAATGAAATAAAATTTCAAATTAAATATAAAATAAGATAAAATAAAAGAAAGAAAAATGGACGGTTGAATCGATGATTTTATACATTTCACATGAGAAGCCAAATTAATAAAGTGGTCAATTTCTCACAAAATTTGTGTTCCTATTTCAAGAAATCGAAGGTTTTCTATAAGTCACCACCTCATTTCTTTAGAAATAGATATTTTGTACCAAGTTATTCTAATAACAATATTATTTCAGATACGCCAGGGTGGTGATAATCTTTGAAAGATCCTAATATCTTTATTAGGCTCTAGAGGTCAACTTCTTAGTCATCGTAAAGGACAGGATTCCTCTGTAATATTAGAACCTCACGCACTTTATGAGCAGATGTTTTGTGTTCAATGAATGCAGTGGGTGCAGCATAGATGCATTATAATCAATTTGTTACAAACTTTCTGATAATCTTGATATGCCATCAACTATTACATTGTGAATAATATAGAAATTGGGAAAGAGGTAGGGAGAATTGCATGTATCCACAAACCAGAAATTATTTTATGATCGCATTTCTTGCATTTTGTTGCTAATAACATATGCATATGTGTGTACAAGTATATATTTTTTTGATGTTGCAAATGGCAAATAGTTGCTGCAACATATGCTTCAACACTTTAATTTTGTTGTTGCAATGTTTATTGTTGTTGACGCCGACACCGATGCCACCAGCCGCATGTGCATTCTTTAGTATGCATTTCCTTACACTTAACTTGCTTCCCTGTTTAGCTTCCTTTCTTTTTTCTCTCAATTTTTTTATATTAAAAGTAATAAAAGTTAAGAAAAAGTCAAAGAAAAAAAAATAAAAATGTTGAGACTTCACTAAGCGCAACAATTTATAGCCTTAAAACTAATTTAACTTTTATAAAATTACCAAACACGCATAAACACAATTTTTACTACTCTGGGAAGGTTAAGGAGAAGGCAATGGAAACACCAATCTAGTGTTCTACTGTTGCGGATCGCAGTCTTTGAATAGACCGATGCATCTTTGATAGAGCAAAGGATTATATTATGTATGTTTAAGCGTGAGTTTGCAACATTGGGCAACTATATACTCTCCGTAGGCGATATCATAGTTTGTTGTTACTTTTTATTATTTTTTATGATGCACAACTTTGTTGCACCTTGCCAGTCACTCGTCGCTCTTAAATATTGTAGTTTTGTATTTAACTTTAACGCTTTGATTTAGAACACATCTTTGATTGCAATAACTTTGTTATTATAGTAAATTTAATTATGTTTTATGATATCGAAACATGCATTTATTTTTTGTTGTCTCTTTGGCAAACTGTATAATTGCATTAATTGAGGAAATTATGTGTAAAATGAGAACTCTCTTTTAACATTTAAAAATAGTTTAAATACTTTTATGATTTAAGGAAGATCATTTTTAATGACTAATAATTATTAGAACAGTCATCTTTCTTTCTTCTTTATTAAGAAGTGTTTGTTTTTGTTTGAACGATCTTGATGGAATTGAGGCCAACATAAGAGAAACTTGTGTACCCCATAATTGTTTTAATAATGGAATGTGTTTACATCACCTTAGAACTATAAAGATAAGATATGTTAAGAATTACTATTTTGGATAGAATTATTATCAATTAGTTTAATAAAAACTCCTTCATGATTCTTTCTTTGTTATACCTCGAAGATGTGTGTCTATTATTTAGGTAAAATATACTCCAATACAAAGGTCAATTACATGACACAGAATCAAATATGTACCATGTTTAAAAATATATTTTTTTTATGACTTTTCATCTGTAAAACACTTAACATATCAAAGGTTCTTGCTTTGCGTCATCATACCAAAGAAAAATACAATAATTTTTTACAACTATCACTATTTTATAACTGATCCTTGTAGATTTTGTCTCATCCACTCTTATCTCATATGCTTCCCAATCCCGTCTGATCATTTTGCAGAAATATAATTCATCGACAAAGTATGCAAATCAAGGGTTCCAATCTTTAATATGCAACCACGTTTATGCAATTGTGTCCCGATTGAATCATTTTTGATTGTATAAAGATGATTTTGATAAATTCTATTCCATTGTCATTTATAAAAAAAAAAAACTTTTTGAAGAAATTAATTTTTCAATTATTTAATTGAGAATATTTTCACAAATTGGTCCATCAAGATCATTATAAAGCAGAAGGATATAAAAATGTATGAGCAGAATCAACATGAACAACTCATATTGAACTGACAACAGTTAACTTCTTGAGTAAACCTTTTTATCACCTTTTGATTAGCATTATTTTAAGTAGTGTTACAAGAAAAATAAATTGTGATAAATGAAATACTTGGTAAATAAATTTTGTGACTTGGTTATATAGAAGTGAATTCCACAACCTTTCCTTTTTAGTTTAGCTATCAAATCACCCTTTTTTTAGAGCTAATTTAATTACAATTCGAATCAACCGTTAATGGAACGATTATAAAGGATAGTTTTGATACATTGGCAGTGAGTCAAATTCCTAAGTCAGGATGTATTGACATTCTCCTGACATACCAAGGGGCACCCGTGATGTTGAGAAGAGCTTTGTTCTACATGGCCTGGACTCGGTTAATTGTTGATTACTGAAAATCCCCAGAGCTGAATGTCATAAGTGTATGATGGCCTTATAGATCGTATCCTTGGCAAACAGATTCAAAGTACTGCCGGGTCGGATGAGCCACCTCAGTCTGTTCAGCTTGTGTCTGCAATAGCAATGATCATATTTACATGCTCGGATCACGTCAAACGGCGATCCAGAGACATGCCTAAGTACTTAACAGAAGCTTTTTGGGGGCTTGAGTGCCTTTCAGCGTGGTGAGAACTGACAGTTATAAAGCGAATGCTTTTGCTAAAGAATTGGAGAATCGTTTCTCATCACTAAAACTCTCTAATGATCCAGATATCAATGAAAACGTTGAGGCCTTAGCGATGAATGAATTGGAGCCCCGTATTATAAAAAAAATTGCTCCAGTTAAAGTAAAGGTACATATTCAAAAGCTGAAATCTAGTGTCCTGGTCAAGACCGAATTATCAATTTGGGTTTAGGGATCAGCAAGGTACGCCAGAGCAATAAGATCAAGTTGTCCAGCACATTATAACTATGTTTTAAAATATGTAACATTGCTCCGTTGTTTTCTTGGATATTAATAGTCATTAGGGTATATCACACCAGATGATCATATTTTATCACCGTGAGCTGTGAATGCTTCCTACTTTTTTTCTACATTTCAGTTTCTTTAAACTTTTGTTAAAATTGTGTCGCTTCATGCATAAATTTCTTCCCGAGTCTACATACGAAAATTATACATCGTACGCGTGGTATTCGAACAATGTTTGCTGGTATTTTATTGTATTGGATCATATAAAAAGTCTCCGCGGTTTTTTACAACTAGATGGTGCTGTTGTCCATAGATCTGGCAACACTAATCGGACACGTGTTTGATAAGTGACAATTCAGGCTACATTTTTTGTGAAGACAGCTGTGTAATTCGTTGTACGTGTTAAAAGTTATACTGATTTTAATATAAGTGAAATATCTGAAGATATACGCTATGTGATGCTTTTTTACCATAAAATGAACGGTACTTTAAAGATAAAAGGAAAAATGGTCGATAAAAGTAAAGGATGATTTGTAAGAACATAAGCAACATGAATCTAGTCGTGTTCCTATTCAGGTGACCATGGTGACCAGGTGGTTTTATTAAAAATTTTATCAAAAAAAAATTGCAATATTAAATTTACTTAATTTTGATTTGCCTAATCAGCTGTTTAATGGCGCGCAACAAGAAAAAAGGAAAGGGTCTATAATTTACCCGAAACAATGCGAAAAAAGTTGGCAACAGTACTCAAAATTTAATTAAAAATTAATAGTTTTGATGTAGTACGTCGATTTTGATTAAGTGAATACCGCATTGAAATCGTAGAGGCCGATTCTGAAATTAGCGTGCACAGACAGAGGAGATAGATTTAATAGATATTTCAGCGAAACAACGTCAATTGTTCTTGGCATTCTTAGCCATCTCAATAACTATTGTATATAGCTTTGAATGTCCTTAAAATCATAGAAATAATTTCAGTAGATCAACACAATGGCTCTGACCAACTAAATAAAATTGATTTAATATACATCATATTTATTTATTCATTCATAGTCTTTTCAATTTACTTCATCCTGCTACAATCAAATAATTGAATAATTTTCTTATTTGGATCTTTTGCCAAATTCATTAATTTGATGAACTGCTGACTGCTCTAGTTGACGGCTACTTTGATCTGACATTTATTGAAATATTTATTTTAAGTTAATAAAATTGAAGCAAATTATCTAAAGATTGGAAAGTCACTCTATTTCTTTCAATTAATTAAATTTGCTATCAACAATCACTTTAATTTAGTAAGCGAGTTATGTTCTTAGCGTATTAGAAAAATGTTCTACTTGTATTGTACATACATATGTATATTGTACTAAATCCGGTTTTAGTTCTTTTATTTTAAATTTGATATGATGTCATTTGCTGTCAACAATTATAAATAATTATAAAATCATTTTCTGTATTTAAAATTAAATAATAATCAACTAAATATGATAATGTCTATATATCTACATCTATATATTGTATAATGTTTGTATGTTTATGTGTTGAAAATATGCGTTTTCAACACTTTTATTTGTATAGAATAAACACTTCACTCATAGGTATACATACATACATAGGTATAGCTTTGTGTGTGTATGTATCGACGGTGCAAAATTAGAATAAATAATTAATTCGATTTTGCAAAAATGCGCATTCGGAAAATATAATAACAATCAACAAAGAATTCTCGTCATCATCATCATCACCATTGTCATTATCATGAAAAGTGATAATTAATAGGTTGCAATTTTATTAAGTTCACTTGAATTATGTACTTCATTGTACACATAAAAGATGTAGATACTTTTGTTGTACTATTATAGAACAACAAACTTAACGCCATCATCACAGCAAAAAAAAAACAACACCTTAAGGCGTAAATGTGTCTGAGACTTGAGTGGAAAATTCTTAAATTAAGAAAACTTATTTATTGCCAATTTATGTTTAATTTTATTTGCTTTAAATACACTTATAATTTATGCAATATGCACAAGTATCTAGATACAATGTACATTTTTGAGGTTCGCTCAGTGGTGAGTTACGTGTCTTAACCATTTGTGAATTGTTGTGTCACTTTGCCTATGCTTTTCTGTTCGTGACAAGTTGGTAATCGGAATACTTACTCGTACTTACATTTGACAGTGTCTGCTGTTGTCTTGACATGTGGCTAACACTCACCATCATGTGCAGATACATTTATACAAATACACTTCCATGTGGTCAGGTGTCTGTGTGTATCTTAAGTATGCGGCAAACATTGTATTAATGTTAAATTTGATTAACTTGACTTTCTTCAAATCAACTTAAAAAATTTTCATTTCTTTCAGAAAAAAACCAAATTATTTGAAATAACAGCGAAAAAAGGTTAAATTTAATTAAAAAAAAATCCAAAAATATATTCAGTTTTTTAAAAAGGAAATTAACTGTCTAAGCAATGACTTAACAAAACTTAAAAACAAAAATTAATAAAAAGAAATAAGCAATATATAAAAATAGTAGATATTCATCTTTATACGTGTATCTTTGGTGAGAAATCATTTATTCATTTTAATAGGAAAATATTCTCAACAAATTTACTAAAGATAGAAAAACGGAAGCAATTAATATTTCCATTCAGAGAATTACAACAATAATTTGTAATTTAAAAAGTGCTAAGTACTATGATATGCCTATATACCCGTACATACATACATAAAGTATTCCAAGTACAGTGGCTCACAGCAGTGACACTCAGTTTTATGAATGATGTAAAATTAGAAAAAATCTTAAACTATTTAATATTAATACCCTACAATATTTTGAAGTGAGAAACAGTCAAACGCTTTGTACGAGTATGAGAGTAAAAATTTCTTAATAAATAAATTGTAAAATACAATTGTAACAATAATTGAATTTTAAATATATTAAACGTTTGCTAATTCATGCTGAAGAAAAATAAAAAGATAGATTTACAATCATTTTCTTAAGAATTCTATTTTAAACCATTTATAAATTATTAACTATACCATATAAGCATGTACATGTGTATGTGTCTTAGCACAACCGCCCTAGACAACAGAACCATAAAGAATTATATGGAGAAAAATCAAATTATATCTTTTATACATACAGACGTTGCTCTGCCTCTCCTTCCTGGATGCTGATGATTGATTAGCTGTAAAATTTTTATAGTCATATTTTGTCAAATGTTTTAGAAAATCCACTTCATTCGTTAAAATTCGCTTGTGACCACTTTTTGCAATATCTCTCTTTTTACCTATTTCTTTTTCCTTGCTTTTATTTTTATACACTCCACATAACTACTGCTTAATACATGACCAAAGCCTCTTTATGGTCATGTTTGTCATGTTTTGCCATCTCCCTCGCACGCCTTGCTATTTTCGATTTTTAAACGCAGGTTGCTTGGTTTTTATTTTTCTTTTTATCATAGTTATATTTGTCATCTTCTGCGATCTACCTCACACACCTGGTTAATTTAATTTTTAGATTTTTCGGCTGTTCCCTTATGGTTTTTCAGAATTTTCTTTCTTTTTAAAGCACCCCAGTATTGAGTCGAACAACACAAAAATTATTGAAATTTGTGGAGCCATTCTCGAACTTTTGTAAGACTTAATTGATATTTATATGTACAGATATAAGTTAGATGTATATAATAATTTTTTTATGAATACTACATAGATTTTCGGTAGATGAAAGGGTAAAGGATGTAAATTGTGATGTTAACCTTGTCTACTGTTTTTGGTTATGTGATTATTGAATTTTAACATCGAGTCGAGATGTATGTCTTACTACCTTGATTTAAATATTTTTTGTGGTATTCCTTTTTTCCACACATCTTAAAAATAATTCACAAGTTTGCTACATTTTTTTAAAATTTTTCCTGCAATTCTTTTTCTTTTTATGAAGAACAACCCCAAGCATACCAATTAGTGAAAAGATTCAATTAAAAAAATATTTCAATTGCTTAAATTTATTTAATTGTTAGAACAATATGAGCAAGTGATGCACATAAGGCTGTAGAAGTATGTAATCATTAATTTC
The DNA here is from genome assembly GCA_037043315.1 of Amiota communis. NCBI lineage: Eukaryota > Metazoa > Arthropoda > Insecta > Diptera > Drosophilidae > Amiota > Amiota communis. Next base: position 449,927 of record JBAMAV010000230.1, read on the forward strand.
AGGTCATCACCTTCTTTTCTAGAAACTCTTAAAAGAATTGCTATGACAGCTATCTATTAATTCTTATTTGAAAAGGCGACATATATCAGCTGGATGCGTAACATGTTGTTAGCTATCTATGTGAGCAAACACTTCGTCCAAATTGTTTGCTAAATTTGAAATAACATTATTAATGTATCAGTGACAAATCGAGGAAACTCAAATTACCCTTGGAGTCCTTAAACTTATTCAGCAATTTTATTTCATGAAATCCTTGTAAACTAAGATACAATAGTTAAAGAACTTAAATATCTAAAAAGCATTTATTAAGACATTGAGTTGTTAATATAATTAAAACACACTCCTTAATATGAAACTTTTTAAACCTCCCTCGAAATAAATGGGAAAAAATGAAACATAAAATAGAAATTTCATAACTTCAAAAATAGAATAAGAGAAGTGGAAAATTAATTATTTTTATACAATACTTGAGATATAATGATATCAAGTACGAGTATCTATTTGTCTATTCTTATGAATCGCTTACACTATGGTAAAGAAAACAATAATAAAAACAAATTTCTAATTAAATTCATATGTTCTGTTGTTACTATTGTTATTGTTATTGATATTGATGTGTAAGAAATACCGAAAGATACACAACTAATGCTTCAAACTTGCTTGATATCTTTAATTTTGAATTTCTAAATTTGTGTCTTCTTTCTGGTTTTTCTACATTTTCTTTTACACACTTGAAAATATTTAATTTTATTTTAGTTGTTATAAAACTAAAGGCGGGTAATTGTGACAAATGTGAATGACAACGCGACAGCAACGGTTAGACATTTGTTGTGTAGCTCATACTAGATACAAAATGAGTATGTATTCATTGTCTTATTCTTTTTGTGTTGTTGTTTTTGTTTTTGTTTTATTCATTTTGAAGAAGAAAATTAATATTATGCAGCATGTTTAAGATGCAAGATACCACAACTTCTATGGTACTACTACTAAATAAATAGAGTAATATTGTATCTGTGTATCTTTTGTACAATTACACAAACATTTGCGGCATATCTTTCAGATACATTTCGGTGTAATTAATGTTATTTTCTTCTTCATCTTCAAGCACAAGTCATATGTATAAATAAAGAAGGGGGGAGGAAGGACAGGCAGTCAAAAGCGGCATAATTAAAATTATTAAAGACACAACAATTTTTTCTAATTTTTTTTTTTTTGTTTGGTTTTGTTTTCTTTAAAGAAACTAAAGAAAATTTATTGTAATATTTAATTGAATTTCCAGTTTAGAAGGAGGAGGAGGAGGAGAGGTGGCTACGCACATTCAAAATGCATTAAAACATAAAATTTAATCAAACAAACAAACAAACGAACAACAAAAATGTATCTCAATCGCTCTCTCAAGTGCCGCAAATAAAAAGTTGCATTTTGTTGTTGTACTTGAATGAATAAATGTAATCATTAAGACAGAAAACAACAACAACAACATGCTTCATGACTTTTGCTGTTCATTTGGTTGATGCTGCTGATGATGATGATGATGATGATGCTGCTGCTGATGGTGATGTTGATGTTGATGATGATGCGCTTTTCTCTCAGTGTGTATGTGTGTTTGTTGCATCTGTTGTAATTTATAAAATGTATCTAGATGTAATTAAGTAAAGCGTAAAAGTAAATTACAAACAAAATGCGGAAGACTCATTTATATATTATACTATAAGCACATACATCCATTCATGTACACATGTAAGTAGTACTACGGGTAACTTCGATGGTGGCAATGGTAATGTCTACTGCATCTCGTACACATCTCATATGTTGCAGTGTCGACAAAACAAGATACTTATGCATTTATTTTAAAAGCAGAAAGCAAAAGATTTAAAAAAAAATTAAATTAAAATATTTTTTCTCCTTATTTATTTTCCTATTTTCTTTTCGTTTCATAAATTTTAATAATGCACTCAAAATAATAATTTGTTTGCATCCGTTAGTGCATTCCCCTTGCCTTGCCTTGGCTTGCCATTCCTTACCTTGGTTAGCAGCGTTGCCTCCTCTACAATTTCAATTTCAATGTTTGCAGTGCAGTGGCAAGAAGTCTGTGTTTTGAAAATTATTTACAAATTATATACGTGTATGTATATAAACACATACTCTCGTATAGACAAACAGACATACTACAAACAGATATTGTATATAAAAATTTTATCTTGAATTATATTGTGATTCTGAATGATCATGTACGATATGCAGACACTCATATGTAAGTGTAATTATAATGAAGATGCACAGTGAACTGTTTGCATTTGAAATTTATTCAAAAATTTCATGTGCTGTTTTGGGAGAAGACAATGCAAATTTACTATTTTTACTAAAATACTCTTTTAATATCACAAGATTTGTGAGCTCCAGCGAGCTCCAAAATATATATTTTTTAATCGTGATTGTACTTTTTCAGTATTGCATTTTTGGCAGCTGATGCGTGATTCGTGACATGTGTCAAATTAAAACATGTTCAGTTGGCATTGCCATTTTATCATGGAAATACTTACACCCAAACAACGCTTACAACTTATCGAATTTCAGTATTTAAATTTGTGCTCGGTGAAAAATGTTTTCTTAAAATAAAATTGTCTTCAACGACGAAACTCATTTCTGATTGAATGGATGTGACAGTAAACAAAAAACTACCGAATTCGGTCCATTAGCCCGTATTTCTTCAAAGATGACATGGCATGCTGAACCTGGGCGACATGCGGTTTCAACAAGACAACGCTAGAGCCCACACAGAACGCGAATCAATGGACCAATTGAGAAATGAGTTCGATGAGCAATTTATTTCGCTTTTTGAACCGGTGAATAGGCCGCCTACACCGTGCCGATAATCCAAAGTCAATTGCAGCATTGGAAGACAACATTACTCGTGTTTTTAGCGAGATTCCAGCCAAAATGCTCGAAAAAGTGACTCAAAATTGGACTTGTCGTATGGACCACTTGACACGTAGTCGTGGTCAACATTTAAGGGAAATAACCTTCCTTCAAAGATAACCAAAGTTGAGATTTAGAGTTTGATGAAATTTTTGAAAAATGTGTTATATGTAATTTGTTAAAAATTTCATATATGCAAGAGGTTACAAGAAGGTGAAATGTTTTATTAACTTGTTAGGATACTCTATTTTTGGGAAAAATTAGTTGTATTTTACACAAAGAAACCACAATATGATTTCTTTCAAACTCTATAATAGTAAAAGTAGTATAACTAAGGAAAGTTATACCCCATTTACCTTGGCCAATGATAATGCGAAAATTGATTCGAATCACATTCGACTACAACACGTTAGTTGGGAAATTTTTGTTTTTATTTTTTATCATTAAATAGCTGATGAGAGAGCAAGACGATAAATAAAAAAATTTCTTAAAATATTAATAAAAAGTTTAACTTATAAGTTTTAGATATTGTATAATATTTAATACTATACCTAAAATTAAGAAAGAGTACTAGCTACCAGGGCCTACGCCTCTATGATGAGATGCATTTATGATGATTAGAATAAGTGGATTAAGTTACAATGATGAGGAAAATTATATACTAGTCAATATTATACGAAGAGCATTAAGAGCACTGATGATTTAGTTCTTTTGAAAAATATAGCCCGAGCTCTCACAAAGCTTGAATAGATATCTGGAATGTGATCGACAGAGATCGTGGCTCCGCATAATTCAGATTTTATCAGTATAATTCCAAATAAATCCATACACATAGTACAGTCCACGGAATTAACTAATCAGGAGCAGATAAGTGCATGTCAACTTGTATAACCAAAGCAAAAACCAGCTGTTCATGATTCAAAATATCTAGTGTAAACGTATACTTTTTTTTATTTTTATTATAGACTCCTAGTAAATTTTAGATTTATTTCCTACATTATTTACAGTGATGGAATAAAATTTCAGGTTAAATTCCTTAAACTTAAGAAACGTATATTAATGATATGTTCAAAAAGTTACTCCTGTCCAACCAGTCGATTTGCATGTTGAAGATCTTTAAGTTATACTACTTGTTTTCAGCTGAGTCTTCCGTTTTTGTCAATAAATTGAGTATAATTTAGCCTATTGAAAAAAAAGAAATTATGTAAAATATTAAAAGGGAAAATATTTTTAAGATTCTGTATACAGGGGAACATTAATTGATACGATTCATAGCATAGGTCATTGTAGGAGCATCGAAACAAGCATAAAATAAGTCAAGCAAGTCAATATTTAATTTACCAAATATCATATTATAAAATAGATATAGATTGGCCTCCCCCATCTCTTGTATTGAACCAGTGTACATGCACAATTACATTGACTTCAGTGATGCTTGTTTACATTATTTTATATCAACTTTATTCGCGCTGTAAGAGCAACATTATATCCTCTGCCACCACCATCATCTACACTACAATAACAACATCATCATTATTATCATAATAAGCAACATTGTTATTATCATCATCGTCGTCATCATCATCATCATCATCATTGTTGTCTTCATATATCTGCAACTTTATTATTTTTAGATAAATATCTTTCGATATTTCAATTTCATTTCCTTGTCTCAAACGCACTGCAACAACAAAAACAACAACAAAAACAAGTGCAACAACAAGCAACAACTAAAAAACGCACTCAGAAAGGCGAATGAATGAAATGAACTTAAGTGAACCAAACAGAAATGAACTGAACTCAAATTATATAAAACAAAACAAAAAAATTGTATCTACAAGATGCATTTATTTATTTATTTTGCCTTAATATATTTTGATTAAACGAAAAAATGGGAAAGAGAATAAAAGAGAAAAATAAAAATAAAAATAAAATCGGGAAAATTTAAGTGTTCACATGGCATTAATTATAATTTATTATAAACAGCATTTGCGCAAAAGCAACTCTAAATAAACATTAACTCATCGATCAGATAGATACAAAACAAAAACTAATATACGAGTACCATATACTGAAATAAACAGAAAGAAAGAGAGAGATCGAGCAGTGCATTTTATGTTGAGATAATTTATTAATAAATTAATGCGCTAAACGACAATTATGCAAATGTTGTATCTAAGAGTCACAAACACTTTCAAAATTGTAGTGTCATGCGCATGCGACATCCATTGGTAACAAACTGAAACTAAATAGTATGACAACCATAGGAAAAGTTTGTTGAGATACAATATTTTGTTGTCGCACCCATTTTGAACTGACATTGTTTGCATTCGTGTGCGCACAATTTGCACTTCATCATCAATTATAATTGTATTAAAATGACGATGATGTTGATGATGATGATGATGCTGACGATGATGTGGACAACAACGATGACTCCAACAAACAAATGCATAAAAAAATATAAATAACTTAATATGATGATGATGGTAATGATGATGATAATGATCTCAAATATGCTCCAAAGAGTGATTGATCTAGTTTAAGGTAGCCAGCGGCAACAAATTGTTACTCCTTTTTTACAATTTAAAAGAAAAACAAAAACAACATAACAAGTTTATTGTTCTTTAATATAATCGAACTTTTCTAGAACTGAAACGAAATCTAGATGCAGTAGAGTATTAAGCGATTATTCTACACAATTTTAACATGCTTCCATAATTCGAGTATCTCCATAATAATAATAGAAGACTTGTCACATATGTATATTCTATTGGGTTGTTCGGAAAGGAATTTTGTTTTTTTATGATTTGTATTTACGATATTTTATTGAATTATATTGTCCATTCTGATCCAATACTTTATGCCAACTTTCTGGCAGTAGCATGAATCCACGCTCATTTAATTTTTGTTCTTTGCTGTCAAAAAGCTGATCCAGCTTATTTTTGTCTTTCTCACTTATAATAAAAGTTTTACCGTGAAAAAAGTTTTGTACACACCACAACAAGTAATAATCAGAAGGTGGCAATTCTATTTTTGATGAATATTGGCTTTCGAGGTGCTCTGAGACAGTTCATCTTTTTTACTCCATGATCTCTTGCGTTTAACAATCCATTTATCATCCGCTGTGATGATGTGCTTCAAAAACGAATCATTTTCTTTCCGTTTGAGAAGCAAATCACAAACATCAACGCGATGGGACAAATAACTTTCCATAAGAACATGGGGACTTCAATCAGCTGTGTTTTGTTTGTAAACAAAGTAATTGTTAAGAGAATTTGAGGATTGTTAGAAGTATATTGAAATATTATTTATTTAAATAATTTTTAGTAATATTTATATTTTTTATTTATTTATTAGATCTAAATTTAGAATTATACATTATAACGTAGTTATTTTTAATATGAGCAATAGCGACAGATGCGTTCAGCTCAGGCGAAGAGTTAAGAAGGATAGGGAGAAGAATAAGCAAAGTGCAGGAACCAGACTTGATTGGGAAAATTTATTTATGTTGTTAATATGTGTTTCAATGATGAGTGGAATGGAGAATATCTTAATTGTAGGCAAGATTGTCATCCATTGCTGTCTCTTACTCAGCTGTTTCTGTTCAACACTCCTAAGCCGCAATTAAATTGCGTCAGACTTCGAAGCCGCACATTTTACAACGCCGTAATATTACAAATAGTCAGCAGTACGTTCAGAAACCTCAAATCAGTCAGCGCTCACAAAGAAATCGTTAAGATTTTAACAATTTATAATAAATATAATTGTTCAACCACAATTTACTGAATATTTAGTCACTACTTAGAATACTTCATGTGGAATAAATAAAAATGTATGTATGTTAATTTAATAATTGTCTGTCTTTTGTCACTCATTTAATGAATAATTCTAAAACTCGAAGTCGAACATTTTTATGGATTTTTAACTACATATATGTATTTATTATTTAAATATTTCAACTTATGATTCAGATTCAGAATTCAGTCATTTCTATGATTGATTGACCGAAGCTTATTTAAATCAATTTATATCATATAGTACATAACTTGATGCCGAACTACTAAAATGAAATGAAGTGCAATGAACGAATGAAGAATCTGAATAAAAAGTAATTAAATTGAATTTCTATATATTTGATTTATTTACATTTAATATTCAGCACTAATAAACGTCACTAACATTTCACAGTTTTCTAAATTGGCTAAAATGCCAACAATTCACATTGAAATATGCAAAAAAATTACAAAGTTCTCTTCCTTCTGCTACCAATAAAAATAAAAAATAAAAATGGTGTTGTTGGTTTTGTAATAACTAAACTAACTGTGGGGGTCGAAAAATTCCTCAAACACCTCCAACTTCTCTTTGCCATAACCATCACATCGCCAACATCTCGCGATTCTCTCTATCGTTCGTTGACTATGCAAAAGTTGAAACGTCGAAAGCAATTAAAAATGTAGAAAATTCAATCGGAACAATCTAATTCGATTTCTATGCCGGCAAGCGCGCGTATTTCGTCGTCCCCATCAGTCGTCGTTGGTCTCCACGTCCTTTTTCTGGTCCCAGTCCCGGTCGCGGTCCTTGTCTTTGTGCTGGTCCTGTCCCTTTATTCTTTAGTTGTTATCCATTCGTTTACACAGCTTACATCGTCGACCATCGTCGGAAGCTGGCCCAAACCTCAACCATTGATAAAGTAAAAGCAGACGTTAGTTAGGCTCAATCGATGTTCTAATAGCACTATGATGGTTTGAGTATGCATTTGTGTATATCTATTTGTATGCTATGAGTAGATATGTGTAAGTGTATATATGTGTAAGACCAATAGAAGGCACAATAAGCGCTTTATAGGCGTTTGGTTTCTTTGATTTCATTCATTCCTTAAAAAAAACCTTTTTCATTTGTGTGGCTTTACGAAAGCACTAAAAAACCAAATAAATGGAAATTTGAATAAAAAATTTTTTTTTTAAGAATATTATATTTTTATGAAAACATAAGTTAAATGATTTGATTGATTGATACATTTTACTCCTAACCAAAATTTATACCTTAAGTATTCAATTATATGCATAATTTTATAGAACAAATTGCCTCAAATCCCTTCTAAATTGAAATTCTATAATATAATATTTTAAAGCGAAAACGAATCAAAATGGCTGGACTCATAAAGAAAATTATGTTAAATGTCATAATGACATTATCAATGTTTTGTATTTTTAATTAAAAAATTCTATACAAAAATTCTAAGAAGAAGAATTCCAAGGGATATATAGGGTGTCTCAATAAGGGTGCACTATTTCATTTCAAAATAAAAACACGTATTTTGAGTGAATTGAAATTGTTTTCATGCACTATAAAGTAGACATGTTCCGATTAAGTTTGGAATAAAATAAACGGCAAATGGCCACACATGCCGTCCAGTTACTGCAATTCCAGCCTCATTTTCATAGAAGTAAAGCCGCACCAGATAGTTGCTAATTGTGAATGCATTTGTTTGTTTTCCTGAATCGTGTGAGGATTTTCTGAGCCGCAAATATGACAATTTTGTTGATCCGCGAAGTTTGCAAGTGGTCTCAGCGTAACTTTCTCCATGTTTGCAATGGGTTTCCACCATGATAATTCGTTCTTCTTTTGTGTAGCGCTCCATCATTATAATTATTGGAACAACAATAAAAAAAAATCGTTCAGGTGGGAGTCGGACTCGCACACGAAGGGTTACACTATGTATGCAAATTCGTTGAACGTAAAACTTGTACCTCTGTCTGAAGTTATGCGCCTAAAGTAACTACAAAAAAATTTTATATCAGCCATAAGTATGCTACAAAAAATTAAACCAAAATAAGAATCAAAATAAAATAAGAACATTGATTTCAATTTGCATTTGTATGGGAGGTACTCTTTTTAGGAATCCTACGAATTTGAAAATTACATGGTTAGTGAATATATGGATCACACATTTATTGTGTCCAAATTTCAGTTGGATAAGATAGAAAACAAAAAAGTTTCTCTAATAACAACATTGACCGCATTCTAGAAAAAGCATTTATTTTTATAGTGCTAATACAATAACTTCTCTAAAAACAGTGGTCTTTGCGAAAACTCTATAACACGGTGTCACAGAACCAATGAGCGTACACCAATAGAACAGAAGAGAGAGGCACACAAACCTCTCTATTCTCCCATTCTACTGCATTCACAACATCAAAGGCTGTGTGTTGTTGTTGTTGGAAAACGGTTTTCTTTAACATCTATTCTTACCTAAACCACTAAACTAATAAAATTAAGATTGTACAAATCTTGGGAAAAATACCTGTCAATTGGTATTTTTTTTATTTTTTTGTCAAAATCGATTCGGTGGTGTTAGCAGGAAATGCTTCATAAATTCAATGTTTGCCGTTTAATTATATAGATTTGGGTCTGTGTGGGAACCCCTCTATGATTTAAACTTTATTTTATTTCTAGTATTTGTCGTTATACACGTAATGAAATATCACACTCTGTGAAAATATCAACTCTCTACCTATTACAGTTCATGAAATAAAGCTCTCTGACGGTCGGACGGACAGTGTAGGCTTAGTAATGGGTTCGGAACCCTAAAAATTACTCAAAATATAAATAGTGTATTTTCATTGAGACACCCAATAGTTGTTTAGAAATAAGATAAATTATATTATCTAAATCATATGAGCCATATCCATTTATTTGCATAAATTATTTGTTTAGATGCCAATGTCTCTCAGAAGAACTATAGAGGGGTTTTGTCATATATCATATATTTCCGCTTTTAAAAAAAATATCGATACTTTTATAAAACAGAAATAATTTTCGATACTAAGTAGTATTGTAGAATCAGAAATTTTATAATAAAATTCAAGTGACAAAAAAAGACCACAATAAGACCCAAGCCAATTGTCAAGATTTATTGATGATATTTGATTGCGCTCTCTTGACCTCGGCTTTATAATGGTTGACTAGTAGAAAAAATAGCAAAATGCGCAATAATAGAATTTGAAATAGCAAAATGAGAAGGGAAAAGAAAAAGAAAATCTAGAAAAATTACTAATGAAAACATAAAGAAAACATCAGCAAAATTAAGTAGGAAATGAGAAATTGTCATTGTAGGAAAAGAAATAGAAAAAATCAAGGGAAAATGATAGAAATTATGTATATAAATTAATGCAATTGCTTGTTAAAATGACGGAAAATCCATGGAAAAAGAAGGGACATAGAAGAGAAATGAATGAGATTGAGAAGAAGGGGAAACACTCTGTCTGATAGTTACTGAGTAGTATGGTAAAGGCAAATGCTTAGTCAGTCAATAGAAAGTGGCAGCCAGACACAAAGAATTACTTATTCACAATTTACTTGAATTTATACGCTTTATTGGCGAATGTGTTTCATTAACACATCCAGCAGAACATAAGAGCAGCAGCAAAAGATTCCAACAACAAGCACCCTACACCCTACACTCACATATGTACGTGTATATATATTTATACAATATACTTATATATATAACTCATTCCATTTATGCGTGTATGTGCGTTTAGGCGCAATATTGCTTAGTCTAACTAAATGCGTTTGTAAAATAATGCGTGTCCTTATAGCCTCTATGTCCTGGTGCAATTCAAAGCCTATGATTGCATACTGGGGTATATGGTATATAAAGTTGTATATCCAACGTCCAATGTACAAGGGTACACACTTTAGGCAGCAGTTGGTGTCCGGAAGATATTCCTCACTCAGCATGGCGCCCTCAATGGTCTCAATGGTGCTGAGAAGAACCAACACACACAGTAGTAGAAATAGTTATAGAACGTCAAAGAGTGAGAAGCCATGGAGAGTGGAACATGGAACATGGAGAATGTAAAGAGGCTCCTTTTTCTGGCATTTGCAACAAACAACAACAGCATCGTTGCAACGTCCGTCGTCAATGGCAACGTCGTCCATTGGAACATGACTCCTAGTCCCATTACTACAACAACGAATCTACCATGAATAGCACAAAAAGTCATCAAGAGTGGGTGGAGGAATCGTATGCGCCTAGAGATGCATAGCGGCTCCTATTACAGTTCTAATGCAAACAAACGCGTAACCAAATGAAGCCAAGCCAAGCCAAGCCAAATCAAACCACATCACACCAACCCAAGCCAAGCCAAACTGAGCTGAGTCCGAGGCATGCTGTAGACCACCGCGATATCTGTTTGGTTATATACCAAGTCCACATACCATACTACAATACATACGACTGTAGTATGTGTATGAATACATACAAATGTTGGTTTTATGCCTACTACGATTCCATGCCACCAATTTCGAGTTCTTTGCCACGGCAGCGTATTTTCCTATATATTTTATAGCATACGAAAATGAATTTATCTCGCACTTTTTGAGTTTACTTCATCTGGCAACGACAACGACGTCGCGACGTTCATTGCTCAACGTTCAAATTTTTGCGTACTCCACACATGCAATTGCCTACAAACACATGAGTTTGGTCCGACTCCAACAGCAAACGACCAATTGTCCTTCCGTCCATTTGTCTGAATATTTGTCGTCTGTCTATCCTTCTGTCTTTTCATCCAAAAAACAACGCGAACTTTTTACTATACCATAGTAGTAGTAGTCTGTCTAGCTTAGTAGAACTCCAACTCAACTCAACGATTTGAGTAGTCGTTCTAGTCATCGTCCTAGTCGTCGTGGTCGTCACCCTATCTTATCCTATTCTCTCCTAGCCTATCCTATGTGTCCTTCCTGTAATGCTTAGTTTGCATCAGCATTGCATAGGCATCGTTTTCGCCGTCTATCGCAAGTTTTAGGCGCGTTCGTTATAGTATGTTTGACGTTGACGTTGCTCATCGGTTTGGTTTGGGTTGGTGTCATTGGCATAAAAATCTGAAGAGCTTTGGCCATTGCTTTCACCCAATCTCCTACTGCTTCTTCTTCTGTTTCTTCGCAATTTTCGTTGCTGGTTTCTGTGAGTGGCAAAAATAGTGTAATATTTCGTGGGTGCAGTCACCATTTCCATTACCAACGCCATTGACATCGCCTTTGCCTTCGCCATTTGGCTTTGCTTTCTCTTTGTTTTTTTGGAGCGTTTGAAGCTCAATGCTCCTACATACGTATAATTTGGCATTTCGAAATGTTCTCCAGTTAGGTTGGTTGATGCACCCAACCATAGAAATCCATATATATAATAATATATATATATGCGTTTGTATTGCAGTAAGGCGATTGTTTTTGGTGTATGTTGATTTGAGTTTATGTGGTCGTTTAAAATTGTTTAGAAAATCAATGCGTATAGTCTAGTTCAATATACCCACACAATAATATATTTGAATAGTCATATATATACACACATACAGGATAGAAAAGATGGTGTATAAAGTCAGGTATCTTAAATTTTTGAAAATGCAGTTTTGTTCGCACAAATAAACAATTCAGAAAAGAATTTTATAACTTTGAGAATCTCAAAAGAGAACCTTAGAAATTAGTATAGGCCAGTTAAAATGCACCAATCAGTAGGCTATAGGAATTGAAAGCCATAAACTAAAAAAAAAATGGCAGTAGAAATAATATCAAGCTAACTCGCACATTCGCTATCCTAAAATAAATTTACAAATGCTCTCGGGAATTTCAGACACACAATCATAATAATCATATTATGATTGGTTCTGACCATATTTATGGACACTTCAATCTGGAAATTCTTTGCCCAACAAAGTGATAATCATAGAAAAGCAATGGACTAATCTTTAAGATTTATTTATATCGGATACATTGCACTCTCCCAAGAAAAGTGACACAACCCAAAAAAACACGATCATTGAGTTAGTGATGCTGAATTATTCATTATATTCATCATGTTTTATATGTGTTGTGTAAAAAATTCTTGTAAATATCGTACATACTCTCCGCGTGAGAAGAGAACAAATTTTCTATAATTGGCCAATTTGTGAGTAAATTGAAAACTTTAAATTCGATTTTATTGAAATGCTGTGAAGTTGTGTCACTTTTCTTGCGGGGGTACGATATGTACATGTAGATTGACATGATCAGCATTTCGATATTAGTCTATCTAATCACATTCTTTCTCTTGTGCGTCTAAAAATCAATTTCCACATATCCTGAAATCTATCATGGTAAGTCTTCTTTTTTTTATGATTGAATGAATAGTCAAAAATTCTTATTATTCTATTAATTATTAAAATTTATTATCTTTGAGATATAATTTTAATGCGAAGAAAGTTTATTCTAGAAATACATACCACATATGAGATGTTATATATTTTATATGCTCTTCATATATAAAGTTATATGGTAAATTGAATTATGTATGTCTTTTACAACCCTCAGTTGCATTCAAGTATATTTTATAAAAGCATTTGGGATCATATAAATTATATTCTGGACATCTGTTGCCTCTCTTAATATACCATATATTAAATTGCATTATGTTAATACATTTCATTCTCCGTTTTATTTTAGGTAAGTTCCATGGCAAACATAATTCTTTAATCTCATGACAACATAACAAAGTGTGAGTATAAAATGAAATATAAATCTCCATGTTTTTACAAATACCGGGCGACCGAGCTTTGCTCGTGTGTCGTGTAATTTCTTTAGAAACGTATCACATTTGTATAACTGATTAAATATAAATATTTTTCAATTTTATCTACATATGAACTGATTATATAAATAAATAAATAATAAGTGCAATTAGTTTAACATTTTATTAGAAACAATTTGTTATATTAAACTACTTTTTATAGTTAATCTGTCAATTATTTGAACACACTCAGTTTTAAAGATAAAATTGTGTCTTGACCCAATACTTCTTCCATATTATGTTGCGTCGAGGATTTTTATTTGGAGAAAAGTTTTTTTAACGTGGTTTGTCGCTTAACTCTGGAAAATGCTACATACTTATAACACTCCAAGATTGACGATCTTATCTCCGACAAATTCGTATGGTTGGCCTTGAGATTTGCGTACTGTCATGGCAATTGATGATGTTGATGATGGTACATGCTAGTTGACCTTTTGAATGAGTTAGGATTTATTGTTGGTATATATACCTCTTTGCCAGATTGTTCACCAATGGTGATTTTTGTCTTTATGATACACGTATTATTACACAGATTTGTCACAATGAATCTTACACCGTTACATAGCCCAGCCAAATAATTTAACGGCATTATTAAAAATTTTTTACACTGTATCATGACTGTGATAGATTTTGTATTCTCCGGGAAGCTTGGCAACTATATGATGGTTAATTTTATCAACATACTTTATGTATATGACAACTGTTCACTCACTCTCCCACTCTTGCACACCTTGATTTGGATTATCCGATTTTTCGGCTCGCCCTTTTGGGTTTTCCGAATATTCTAAAAACCACTCCAGTAATAAGGCGAACACAACAAACAAAATCAGTCAAATCGGTATAACCGTTTCAGAAATACACCAAATATACAATATATTCAAGAAATGCCCCGATTACATATGTATAAGATATAACTAAAATTCAAATAAATCATTTTTAAAATTGATAACCAAATAAAACAAAAATTTAATACTGCTAATAGTCAAAAGGAGACAAAATTGTTCTTTGGATCTACACAAGCTTAAATACTTTTCAAAATCCTGGTTAAGAAAATTGTTAAATTTTTTAGATAAAATCAAGGCATTCTATTCTTAAGTATATGAACTATTGGTCCGAACAGTTAAATATTGTGAAGACTTGATGTCGTTTCAATACTACAAATGTCTATTGAAATAATGTTTTCTACGAAAAGCAATCAAACCTCTTTCAGACAACATCTCAATTTCAATTTTAATCTTAATTTAATTCCTTAAAAAATTTACAATTTCACTTAAGCTGGTGATTTATATTAATATTTACAGAGTTTAGTATGAAAAATGCTACTTATCTACTGTACATTTACTGATATATCTTTGTATATATGTTTAATAATTTGTTTGATTAATATATTGTATAAAAAAATTAAGGAAAATTGTGAAAACCTTAAACGATTTTGACTAGGATGAGGTCAGTACAGCAGGTTCATTGTGCATTATGATATTTTTACAAATTTTCAATTTGAGAGTTTTAAAATAACACAAACTATAAATCTGCTGTCAGTTGGCGAGCGGATCCCGATTGGTGCGGCGTGTGCACCGAACTGACGGAGGCAAGTGGCGACGTGATGATCGAACGGCGACTTGCATCTCGACGTGGTGATCCAGCAGCAACAGGCCATGCAAAAACATCTTTCTTTGTTCTCATCTACAAGTCCAATATGGAGGTTTTTCCTTAGTCCAGTTAATCAAATTCTGCTATTCGTTTTTTTTCTTCTACATGTCATTGACTTCTCATTTGTTATTATTTTACTTTTCCTCTCTCCTGATTCAGCTGTTCTACACCAGGGCTACCTGCATTTATTAAAGTGCTGCCAAGGTGTTCTGGAAATGATCGATAGTTGTCATTATGATATTTTTTATTTGATTTTATTTTATTGTATCGTAGATCATCTTAACCTTAGAGCAGAAAGCCGTGGCACCTAGTGCTTTTATTATTCTAGGTAGTTGCATCATCTCATAATATGCATAAAATTCATATTCTTAAACGGTGGCTATGAGACTTATTCATCTGATTGATTGTTTTAATTTTTACTAAAATTCATGACTAAAAATTTAGGGTTAAAGTGTTCAAAATAATTGTATTGTTTATAGCACAATGACACAGTTTTCAAAATGCAGAATTCTTTTTGTATAAAGCCAACCTCTTAAAGTAACTTAACTTACTTCACAAAGACATGTTTCTGCCAATTAACAGTTTGATATCTTAGTAATATTATAAAAAAGGCAGACAAATGTATTAACTGACAAACATGACCCTAAAGATTCTCCGTGTCATTCTGACTATATTAACATATTGTATACAAAATCTCCGATGCACTTTTCTAACATATGCGCCACAATAAAGCAACAATATCTAAGTAATAACATAATTCGATCCCATAAATCAAATTAAGTATTTCCATTGAATCCAAATTCCAAATATTCATAAGTATAGGGTGCATTTGCAAAGTTCAAAATTATAAATGACGAATTCACTTTAATTATGCAATTATCATCAACACCATTAACAGAAGAAGTAAAAATTTATTCCAAACAAGAAAAGTGTCGGGAATTCGCAATTGTGATTATTGAAAATGTGCAGAAATAAAAAGAAAAATCGGAAAATTTTAGAAAAAGAAAACTGAGAAACTAACAACAAAAGTATAAATTAATGAACAACTGCGTCGAATAACTAAAAATAACAGAAAAGTACAAATCAAAGCCAAAAGACGACTACCACAACATCACAATATACTTATGTTACTCCAAGGGGAAAAATGAAAATCAAAAGTAAAAGAAAAAGAAAAACCTACAGTTAGACTTGGATTTCAGCATTTAAACTTTGCAATATGTAAATTATTTCAATGGAAATTTCAGGCAACAACAACAATAACAATAGGAAAATAATAAAAAATGAAAAGAGAAACTAATAATAAATTACATGAAATAAAAAGTATATGGCATTTTGGTCTTGGGAAGGAAGTAAGGAACTAAGGAAGGAATGAATGAATGATAGAAATAGGGAATATGGTAAGAAGTTGAGCCAAAAAGCGCAAAGTCAAATGAAGTAACAAATGTTAAACTCAAAGTTCATAAAAGGTAATGCAGAAAATAAAGATACAAAGAAAGAGACTGAGAAAAGTGGGAAAGTAGTTCAAAGTGGTGGCGATCGACATTAGATTGTATGTACTCGTAGTATTCATAGTAGTTTAACATTATTGGTCAAGAAGTTGGAGGGATGTCGAAAAGTAGAAAAAGAAATTTATTCATATCCGGTGCATGATTATGCATCAAAACAAAACAAAATAAAACAAAACAAAAGAAAAAAGGTTCATTTGCCACTACATGTACAATTTATAGATGGTTGTTGTACTTATTCCTCACCTCACACAAAGTACACATGAATTGTGAATAAGAAAAGACAAGAAAAACACTTAAATAATAACAATATGAAATCAAAGTTTAATTGATGCAAAATTCGCGAATAAGGGTAATTTTATCAAAATATAATGAATATGAAATTGAAAACTCATCAAATCTAATTAATAGTTTTGTTTGTACGTTTTTATTTTTAAATGGAGTTACCCATTCTTCAGAAACCTTAAAAATATGTCACTTGTACAAGTTTTAAGAAAGTCAGTAAAATCTACCACGGTTCCAGTGTGATTGTCCGACCATGGGAGATGTCCGTCTGGGGAAATGACGAAAATATAAAGCTTGTTCATATGGGTGAATGAATACATATGTTTATGTGTTGCAAATCTCAACAGAACCAAAATTTATAATTCTCTCAAAATTTGCAAATTGTAGACCATGACCAAAATGTTGCAACCGCGAAACGAAAATCATCTTTCTGAAAGATATCACCAAACAAGAATAAAGTAATCTCTTATTTTATTGCTTTCAACACATACTTACTAAAGTAATTATGCGTACAGTCCATATGACTAAAATACGAGTAACAAAGTTTGCTATTGCATTTTTTCATCATTGAAAAAGATTAAGGGCTGCTGTTGTGAAAAATTGCGTTACAAAAATTTGTTACGTGATACCGTTGGGGAAGTCGAGGAGAGAGAAGAATGAAATGATGATAAAGCACTAATAAGTTAGGCAAGCATCTAATGAAATGAATAAAATAGAGCAAGAGAGGAGAATGAAGAGTTCAAGAGCTGGTAAAGCAAAAAATAAGTTAAGGTATATGTGTGAGTATGTGTGTATGCAATCATCATAAGAAAGGAATACAAGAGAGGAGAATAAAGTACTAAAACAGAAATAAGTTAATGTCGATGTGTCAGCAAAGAGATGTGAGCTGTGGGTCAATGAAATAAATATAATAAGTAAAGGTGTATGTATGAGTGTGCAGATCTTATTAATTGAAATGTGAAATGTGTTTCATAAGAAGGCGCCTTTTTGTCCTTCTGCGAAAGATACTTTAAATGAAAACTAAATAAATGTAGTGTTCATGTCCAACCAAAGGAACGTCGTCCACCGAAATGTATTTTTTTCTGTGAACATATCACCATGGGACTAAGAAAATTTTCAAGAGTGAGAGATTTCCGCCTGGGGAGATGTGCACGACTAACAATTCTTTATTGAAATTTTAATTTTTATACCTTATGAAATGAAAAAAACAAAACCTGTTGTTATACTTATATTAAACTAAATAATTAAGTGTGCAGAGTCTGACAAGTACCATACTATCGTCCAAACCAGCTTCCGTTGTTTGTTGACAATTATCCTTTTATATTCTTAAGTTTCACTCTAAGTCCTCGTCATTGACCAGGAAAGTTTATTTTATCCACAAAATAAACTTTTTTTACCTGCTCATTCCAGTGACAGGTTTTTTATCAACCAGCACTTTGGCATCAGCTGTCCAGCGCAACGATTTGTCGAAACGTCAACTGCATCGAATGGTATAATGACTCAATTAAAAATTTTCATTTGAAAAACCAGAGAATTTCCTTCGTTATAATTACTGATTCTATATAACTTTATGGATTGTTTTTTGAATAATTCCTTACATTAGGATTAGTAATGCGAGACATCACAACGAGCATTTAATGGTCTAAATGAGCTGGTCGTACCGGTTACTATTCCTTTCTATGGTTAGGTGTTTCTTCAAATATTTATGCTGTCCTACACAGATATTCCAATGTAAAATTAAAAATCAATTCCAAATTATTATTATTTATTTAAAATAATTAAAGAATAGCTGCATTAGCATTTCAAAACATGGCCATAAACTTAAACAAAATTACGACGCGAGCTCCATACGCATATCGAAGGATCTTATTGAATTGATAGAATAATAAGATTTCAATGGTTTCACTATTTTTCAATGTAATACAATATTATATAAACTTATCATAAATCATTCAAACAAACTTTCATAGAAAATGGATCGAAATTTGAAGTTATTCTAAACTTTACTTTAAGTTTGAATACAAAATTTATATGATTTAATATGTTTTTATTTTCATTGCCTCGAATAAAGTTTGAAATTGAAGTTTTTGACACAAAAAAATAACAATTTAAATTTCTTAAGAGTATAGTATATATTATAATCAGCGAGGGTGGGTACATAAGTTCTTGTTACAACATATTAGACTACTTTTTTACTTGCTCAATATAATTTACCAATTTGCTTAATAAACTTGAGTGCTGCTCTTTGGTGGTGAATCTTGTTGATTCCGACCCATTTTTGAAATATGAACTAAAAACAAGGAGTTAATTATGACGAATGTATAATAAAGAGAAATATGTATATGCATAGTATTGATCGATGGCTTTAACAAAAGATAACCATGCATGCATCCCAAATAACTCTTACCATTTCTACTCTGTTAGATGTTCTATAAACTTATTAATTCACCTCGGTAAAAGTATATCAAAGTTACAATTATTCAACAAAATATTCATCATCTAAGTATTTATCTTAACTTAAAGATAATTATGTACATAAGTACATATATGAGTTTATGACTAATATACATGCAGATGTTCAAATTCAAGAGTACCTACTAATATAAAATGAAAAAAATAAATGGAAAAAGATTAATTACTCTTCTGAAAGAAAGAAATCATCATAATTATTATTATTATTAAAGATTATTTTTCAAATAAGAATAGGAACAAAATGAAATTATAGGTTAAAGAAAGAATTTATGAAATGAAATAAAATAAAAAGTGGGAAAAGTTCAATTAATATTCTTGCAGAAATTATCAAAGTTGTTCATAGGGTGAGGGCAGTAAACAGATGGAAGGCCCTGAAGGCGGTACTCTCACTCACAGTAATAAAATTGGCAGCGCAGTTGTAAGCAATTAAGAAAATGTTGCATTTTCACAATCACCCACACACACACAGACAACCCCTATTTACATGAGTACCTACTATATACTACATTTAGACTATAAGATGACATTCATAATAATAATTAAAAATTCTTATTAGTTTTTATTATTATTTCGTTGAGTATTTTAAAAATTTAGAAGAAATTACATTATGCAACATGATATCGGTACCTAGTATAAAGCATATAATTATAATTTTGTAAATTACAGAGGATATGTTATGTTTCTCATTTTATGTATAAACATCAAAGTTTTTAATATTGAAGAAATATACCTACATATATCATATATAAATATTAGATCCTGTTTGCGGCAGTGCCGGAAGGAGAAATGGTCTTTATAGCGGGTACTGAAAGGAAGTCGTTATGACTTTTTTTATAGCTAGAAATGTTTTAAATATTTTAAATTAGTTTACTTGTAGTTCAAATGCTTAACTGCTCACTAGTGCTTTTTATTCTCATATTCTTGTATCGCATCAATTTTATCATTTTTAAATGGGCAGTTGTTTTGTGTAATTAATAATATTCAAATCAGTGTTTTAAATAAGTGCTTTAGAGACATGCAAATAAGTATTGTAATACATTGCTCGTGTATTATTTAAAAGAATAAAACAAAAATCGGAAAACATAGATAGACGGCATATTTAGAACATATTCTGTGGTGCATCGGATGAGACCTTATCTATCACCGCGGTACATCGAAGTTCAACCCCAGACAGGTGCAAAATAATGACTATCTTTATTTTGTATTACTTAATGACAAAAACTGCGTTATACACACTTTGTCAAGGCAAAGTAAAAGTTGGCGTTGGTGCATTGTGATAAACAGCGGCCCACAATCGAAGCATCAATGGTTCAGGTTTAACTTTTTATAAAATAAGAAATAAATCTAAAATAAAAAGGTATCTCCCAACAAATGCAACAAGAAAAAGTGCTCCAACTGGAGAGGCATCTCACTTCTACCAACTGTTATGAAGGTACTGAATCCAAATCATACAGGGTAGAATTGCAGAACACGTAAATAAGCTTATTAGGAAAAATCAAACTGTGTTTCGTCCAGAGAAATCGTGCACTGATCTTATCAACACAGTACACAGATTGAACAAGCTGCAGAATTTAATGCTCCACTATACATAGCCTTCATCGACTATTTAAAAACCTTCGATGCTCTAGATCGCGATGGTATATGGTTAGCGCTAAGAGCTAGAGGAGTCCCGCAAAAAATCGTCAACATCACCAAGGCCAGCTACGAAGACTCCACTAGCCGTGATCTACACAACGGACAGCTAAGCGAGTCTTTTGCATGTAGGAGCGGTGTTAAGCAAGGATGTGCGCTATCTCCGCTGTTGTTTATCAAAGTCCTGGATTTAGTCCTTGAATCTGCAGAAATCAAAAACATAAGACTCAACTGGAAGTTGCACAAAAAATTAAGCGACCTGCAATACGCCGACGATGTAGCACTGTTGGATATGCAAACCCAACTAGACAAACTCACTGTGGA
This sequence comes from Amiota communis, assembly GCA_037043315.1. NCBI lineage: Eukaryota > Metazoa > Arthropoda > Insecta > Diptera > Drosophilidae > Amiota > Amiota communis. The sequence continues at coordinate 471,323 of JBAMAV010000230.1, forward strand.
GTCTAAAAAAGTGGGATTGAATATTAACTGCATGAAGACCAAGAGCATGCGATTAAATACCACTACTAGCACCTACCTTATAATCGAAGGTAACGACATCGAAGAGGTTGAACGTTTTGAATATCTTAGTAGCCAAATAACAACAAATTGGGGAACCCATATCGATATAGAATGTAGAATTAAAAAAGCCAAGGCCGCATTTGCGAGACTAAGAAACTTCTGGTCTTCATGTCCACCAGGAAACGTTCATCAACCGATGTCTACGTACTATTCTGCGAATCTGGTGACCAAGAATTATTAGCAATCAGCGACTCTGGCAAATCTGCGAGCAAGACCCAATTGAAATTGTGATACGGAAACGAAAGTACGGTTGGCTGGGACATACCCTTCGCAAAAATAACGACGAGGTTCACAGGTAGACCGAAAATTACGTGGAAACGAACTGTTGCGGCTGAAACAAGAAAATCTATGAGCGAACTTCGCGCATTAGCACGCGATAGGGACGGATGGAAATCCTTTGTTCATCAACTTTGTGAATAGACTATGTTTATAATTTCTTTAAATTGTAAATACGTCATAAATATTAATAATAATCTCGCAACAGGGCCCTTTAGACTTTTAGACTATTACAGATTATTTCATGCTGAAGTTTTTCCAATAAGGATGCCTGCAGAGTTTATATATTGGTTATATTTAAGGTAATAACATCGTATTGCTTTTCATAAAAAAACAGTTCTTTAGAAAAAAATTCTAAGAAATATTTAGAAGATGCTGGAAAAGAACAAGAACATGCACGGCTTACTCAAAATCTCCAACTCTATTAACAGTCTAAGCGACATGAAGGACAGAAGTCAATTCTTATTTTAAACAATACTTGCTTTCGCTAAAACGAATCAAGGAAAATCCATTTTATTTTCGATACCAGTGTAACACTATATAGCCTAATGAAATATATATTCATATGTATATTCATTTCATGTTCTATTCTAGTACCAAAATTAGTACAAGTTATTTTTATAACAAAATGTCATTGAATGTAAAATCCTTCAAAGAAAAAATTAAAAGTTGTCAGCATATCCAACATGTCCATCATCTGTCAAAATCAAAAAAACAAAAATCACTTTCGTTGACCTACAATTAATATTGTAATAAAAAGTCGTTTCCAACTTATTTGAAACAAAAAAAAAATACAAAAAACACAAATACAAATTTCAAAAATCAACTGCCAACACACATTGACTGACTGATTGACTGACTAAAGCAAACTATGTATTCTAATACAACCACCCACTCTTAGGCACGCATAGATATGCAACCCATAAGGAAACAAGAAATGTAAGCCTTGCTGACTATGCTGACGGACCGAGGGACGCACAAACCTGGCCTGCTGTGCCCTTAATTATGGCACGAACAATGCTTAACAACACTAAATGTGCGGCGGGTAGGTAACACGACAAAATGATTGCCGTGAATGCCTTGAAAATACAATTTAATAAATATTTTTCTATATTTTTACATTGTATCTAGATACATACATAATCCATGCACAACAACTTAAATATATACATATCTATGGGTGGGTGTGTGTGTGTGTGTACATATTTTAATATTAAGCGTAATTTATTTTAATTGGAATAATTTTATTTGTCTTTATGTTTATTCATTATGCAGACTAATGAATTTTATACTAATACACGATATTTATTTGTATCGCACAATGTACTCGTATATATTATTTATATTGTACGTACAATAATAGTATAGATAGATAGATACATATATCTAAAGGGTCTACTAAATTGAAGGACTGTTTATCTATTTCTCCCATTGAGTACCCGCACAATTCTATGGCAAAAGTTATAGTTTGAGGTGGAGGTGGAGGTGGAGGATAGAAGTTTTGACATAAAATCAGTAGATGGGTGCATCGGTTTGAGTGGGTGGTTGGTTTGAATAATTAACGAGTTTTGTGAACCAGTGCCTGTCTCCCTAATATATCTGTGTGTATGTATAATAATATATACAATATAGTACAATAATAAATTTACGAAGAAAATGCTTAGTCAGTCTTATATAAATGTCTACGAATGTTCAAAATATAATTATAATAATAATTGAATTAGATTTATTGATTATTTATTGAGGGTTGTAATGCGTGGTGGACTTGCACGAGAATATAACACTGATTGTGCAATGCAATGGGAGAGTGAAAAATGGAATGTGGAATCTAGGAAGTAGATATGTAGTAGTGGAAATTTTAGTCAGCTCAGTTTGGCTTGAATTGGTTTAAACCACCAAGCAAACAGCGAAGAAAAAAGAATCTACCAACCAGCAGTCGACAATGATGACGAAAGAAAACTTTCAAGTAGTTCATGCCACACACAAAACTTGGCTAAGACGTTTGTCTGCAATCTCCAACCATTTCCAGTTGAAAATTGAAAATAAAAACCAACCATTCAACCATTCAAACACCTAATCATCCAACCAACCACCCACCATCCCAATAAACACACAATCGCATTTGTACTCGCTTGGAACGTCAAGTGTAGCCCACTCGCGCAATTTTTGTTACTTATTTGCTCCAAAAACTTCTTCTTCTTCTCCATCAACATCGTCATCGTCCTTATTGTTGTTATTATTAGTGTAGCTGTAGCTGTAGTTGTAGTTGTCGTATTCGTCTTCGTTGTCGTGGTTGTTGGTATTGCCATCATCTCATCGTCTTCATCTTTTGTTGTCGTCATCGTCGGCATCGGCATTGGCATCGTCCTAGCTGCACTTTTCGCCAAAGACGCTTTTGTTAGCTGCACATTTTCTTAGCGAACTTTCTATTGAATCCTGTGTGCCCAGCATCCTTACAGCTTGCACATTCAGCTGCATTTTTCGGTACGCATTTTTTGCTATGGCAACACGCATGTGGTAAGTGCCCTCGATGAGTGCGAACAAAAAACTGCATTCCGCGTTATTGGCTTTATCGTTGAACAAACTAACATACTCACTTCTTACAGCGTAAACCCTTCTACCCACTTATATCCTTGCTCAAAATTCATACACCAAAAATGCAATTGCGCTCATAACCTTCTACGTCACTCTACCAATGGCACCACAACAAAAGCATTCATATTAGTCCTTGTTGCTGCTACCTCGCGAATCCACCAAATTTGGCATCGCATTTTCTGCTAAAAGAAAATTCTCTATACCTAGAAATGTACGTGTATATACTGCTTACATATATCGATTTTATCTGAAAATGCCGGCAACGAAGTTTTCTTCGCTTCTAGTAGTAGTTGCAATCGCTTTAAATTCACTTGCCACCTACTTACTGCAAGATATAAGTTGCAAGTTCTTCCATCTTCCTGCTTTCCAGTTTCTTATTCTTCTATTTATTTTACTATATAGTATACTGAATATTTTATTTATGAATTTTATTTATTTATTTTTCTATATAAAATATTTTGTAGATATTTTCTTCTTTTCTTTTGGGTTGACGTTGCAATAAGATACTTTTGTAAAAACAGTTTTATATTTTCGTATACATATTTTTCTATTTATGTGCTTTCACTTAAAATTTATGCTCGACCGCCGACGAAAAGTCGCCGTGTTGAAATTTTCCTTGTTTTTCTTTGGTTTCTGGTTTCAAACTTTTCCAAAAGTTGCAATTCTTTTAACCTCCCTCCCCACCTCTCCATCTGATAACATTTTATATCTTAAGCATCTCTTAGAATATATTTCCTTTCATTTTTTTATTTTTCTGCTAAAAATAAATATATATTTTTTATGCTGAAATATTATTTTTTGAAAAGTTTTCATGTAATTTATCGATGCGGCTGCTTCAGATGACTTCGCAACCTGTGCACGGCGACTTGTGGGAAATCTTCTACAATGTTGCAACCTAAGTTGATAGTTGAAAATATCCCAATATCCCAATGTGGAAAAGTTTTTTTCATATGAGTAGATTGTCTAGGAAAAAAAATCATATTTGGTATGAAAAGTTTCTTATCTTTAAAGAATAATATTCATCAGATAGAATTTTCAACATAACAAAATATTTACACCAGAAATATTAACTAAAATCCACAGTTTTTACTTATCTATGATTTATAAATAGTACATGCAAGGGTTTTGTTTTAAATGAAATTTCAACTCCTCAATATTTGAAATTTTAAAAATATTTACTTCTTTTTGTATTGAAGTACCAATAAATTCATTTGTATTAAATTTTGTTTTGTCAATATGTCGAATTATCTCATATACAATAGTATTCACAATATGAGTTGAGTGTCTAGTGTTTAAGTCTAAAACAAAGAAGTTTATCTTCGAAACATATAAATAAAAAATTATAGTTTCTATGGACAAATAAAAATTCAATTGGGAAAAGGAATATATCTTTCTATCTGTCTTAATTCATTAAATTGTTAACGTTGACTTCCCCACCCAAGCATTCATAAAAATTCTTAATTTCTGGCATATCGCAGCTTACAGCGAAAAATCGAAGCACCGTACGTTTGCGCTTAGCAGAGACTCCTGTCCAACCGTCTTGCTGTATAACTCGGTTTTTACCTTAGGTGGCGCAAACACATTGTCAACTTGGTGCCAAAAACTGAAGAAGCTGGACTGGCTCATTAGCCTGAACAACAGCCATCTACAAGGCTATAGTGGTCACGTCCTGGACTTATGGAATTCCCCTATGGGGCACCGCAGCTGAGTCAAATGTACTCCTCATCCAAAAGATGCAGAACTCTACCCTCTGTAAGATAGTTCACGCTCCTTGTCACGTTCGTAATTACGTTTATCCATAGACCTGAGATATCTCTCAGACAATAGGCTAGCTGCTGATTTGATTATAAACACCTCTAGGAGGATGCTGAAGAGCCTTCACCTTGATGACCTTTGGGTACACAGACGCTAAAGAGGTCGTAGGCTCAGTTTCAAAACCAACCAGACATTCCCTTGCAAATACTTTTAAGGCTTTAAGTCATCTATCAATCTTTTGCCATATTCGCTTTTAGTTTGAGTATCAAAGAAGATTTCTACAATGATCGCAACTAAGATGTTAAATAGAAGCCAAGTTTACTACAAAAGACATTCCGAATTGTCAGTGTTGCCAATAAAAAAGTTGAGATGTCAACAAATTTAAAATTGTATAGTAATTTCTTAAGTTATGGCTATGGAATTTACAATGTTCTTCAACTTATTAAATAAAAATATGTTAAGCCATAGAAGCAATTGTTTTATCTTAGTATCTTCTTAGAAAAAAATAAATAATATTGCATTTATATTTACAACTATATAATTTGTCATTCCAAGAGTTCATGGTGGTTTATAAAATATGCAAAATTATATACCAGTCTATTTTGAGTATCTTGTTGAGATTGCAAGAAATTCTAAATGTTGAGAAACAATAAAATATACTTATAGTATACCAAAATAATATTGAAAAAATTTGAAAGCAATTTGATTTAAGATAATAATGAGCTGATGATTTGAAGAACCAATATCGTGCTACTGAATAAATATTCAATTTGATTGATTGTCTCAATCAATACTACAGATTTTATATTCTTACTCATACATTTTACCATTTATATATTATGTATTCATATTTTTATTATTATTCATTATTTTTTGATTCATTTTATGCAAATGCATTCATTAAAAATAATGTTATACAGTATACAATACAATAGTTTGTTTTTTTTTTTTGCGCAAAAAAAAATATAAATCACTTTTAATTGCATTTAATATGTTATTGTTTATTGTTCATATATTAAAATAAGAGTCTTACCTAATTTTGTCATTTTGATTTGTAATATTTACTTATTTTTTTATTCATATCTTATCGATTTAATCTAATTAATTCTGATTCAGAAATGACACGAACTTGTATAGAATATTTATATGTATTTTACTTTCATTTCCTTATGTTCTTTTTATTTTAATATTTCAATAAAAATCATACTGTATTATTATACTTATTCTATACATCAAAATATAGTTCATTTTTTTTAATTGGAAATAGGTTTTTTTATATGTCCACAACAAAAAAAAAAAAATTATAATTTTAAAATCCTAGACAATTAGATTTTTATTATGTAAATTACCAACTTCAAAAATCAAGGAAATCAATTTGTTCATTGAATAGGTGCATTTTGTAATGTTACATAAAATATACCGTGTCTCGTCTTAGCATTACTCATACATGTTCTCAGTCCGTTAAGTGTCTTATATGCTGCACTCTTTAATTCCATTTGTCTTTTGAATTTGATTAATTTTAAACATTTCTGTTATAATAAGTAATAATGCTGAGCTGCTTCCCTCTGTAGCTTGGGTTCCTTCTAAAATTGACTTCACTTCTGACATCATTTTAGAAACGACAGCTCACAAGATAAGACGTTAGTCAACTTTAAACAGACTTAAGAAATAAACATCGGTCTAAAATTGACAATGTGTATTTTTTTAAAGAATCTTACTTATCCCATTCAAATCTTTATATAATCTTTTTTGTAATTTTACAATAATACTCATTTTTTATTGATCGAATCCTTGCCAAGCCTTAAAAGATTCTCAAGAATAATATCTATCCATTTCATAATTCTTCTATATTTTTAAACAGTAAAATCTTTAGGCTACCACATTTTATTTCCCGTAGTTATTTCATTTAATTACTTTTTTAAACATAAAAACGAAAAAGTAATAACAAACACAGTGAATAATCATTTTATATTATTATTTATTTATTTCATTGAATTGTGTTTTATTTCGTTGTTACTTTTGAATATTTAAATGTAAATATAAAAATTTCTGTCAAATGTTTGCTTGACACGAAATAATTATTTCAGACGACATGGTAAATTCACAAAAAACAACCAGTAAAGAAACTACATGATAATAAAAGAAAATAAAACAAGAAAAAAAATACAGTCAGAATAAAACAAATATATATTTATTTACATTTGATTGTGTGGCATGTGGCATGTTTTCTTTTTTATTTAATAATTTATAGTAATTTGTTGTAATAAGAATAAAAAAAAATAAAAAATGAATATGAATGAAACTAAAATGCATAAATTGTTGCATTTGCAGTAACAACAAAAAACAGCAACAGGAACAATAATTGTCACAAGTGAAACTTTCGAATCTATCGAATATTTAATACCCTTCAGATAAATTAGTAAGATAAAGTAGAGATGGTAGGCACCAAACGTAAGGTCTCATTGACACGCTGTGTCCCATATTCTAGTTAGCCAACCGATCCAATCATTCTATTAAAATTATTGAAATGACGGTATGATTCCAATTTAATTTAAAATTAATTTCTATCTTTGACTTCCATACAAAAACTTTCAGAACATATAAAACTAAGTGGTTACTGTTTAAAGAAAATTTAGGAAAATTGCCATTTGAAATAAATTTAACAAATTTCGAAAATAAATAACAAAATATTAATTGTTTTATTTATTCATTGTAATATACTGTGTAACTCTGGATCATAATTATAATAAAAGTTATGATTAAGACAATTTCTAACTTAATAGCCCCTGAGATTCTTGTTCAAAAACCTTGAAAACAATTTCTGTAGAATAATACAATATATAAAATATATAAAACTTATCCAAAAAAATTGCAAATTTAATATAAAATATTATATGTAATTACTGAACTATTTCCATTTGATCTTGAGCATTAATTTGTTTATAGATGTGATCAAATTGTCTCTTAATTTAAAGTTCATTTCAAGAAAAAATAAATTTATTTAAGAAATGTTCATTAAAAGCCTACGATTTCTTATTTAAAAATTAAAAATCTAACTTCCGTAGTATTATAAATCGCAAGCCTTATCAATAATGAAGATATTGATGGCTCCAAACATCATAGCCAAATAATAATACCATTTTGCTAAGAAGGGTACAAAAACACAAATAATAAACAGGAGGATAAATAAAAATCGCTTGTAAATTAAGGTTTTCTTTTGTTTTATTTTCATTTTTTGCTTGATTATTATTCGTGTCGACGACGTTGATGATGACGATGACTATATCCAACAATGTTGTTGTTATTGTCGTTGTTTCTGCCACAATATAATTAACTCAAATAATATTGTAAGGCCCTCATATTTAAACTAAATCCATAAAAACAATGCAACGTGCACATTTTGTTTTCTTGTTTTTGTTTTTGTTTTTTTTCTTTTAATTTTTGTTTGGTATTTTATTGTATTTAGTTGACTTTTTCAGGTTTCATTCGATTTCGTTTTCATTTCCACTTAGTATCTTTTTATCATTACTATTTGTTTTGAATGTATTTTTGTGCTTTTAACATGCATATGTAGATACATTCAAGTTAAATGTTTCTTTAGTTAGGGGAGTAAGAAAATTATGTTTGTTGTTTTATTGTTTGTCGTAATTAAGGTTGAACAAATAAAGAACTTCCGTTGATTATATGCATGATTTGTTTAACTGAAATAGTATGTAGTTAATTAGCACAAGCTACAATAATTTTCTTTTATTTCTTTCATTTTTTCTATGTTTATTCAAAAAATATTTTAAGTACTTATAAATAAGGGTTACAGATACACATATAAAATGTAAATAAGTATATGCGTGGGTAAAATCAAGAATTCCATTTCAAAATACAATATTTATTGCATGTGGAAAATAGTACTGTAAGTATTTATCCAACCACTGAAGTGGCTACAATCAATTTCTAGAAATCAAACATATAAGTTAACAAATAAGGGAAATGGATTCATTTTCAAACGACATATAACTTATCGCTTGGAGTCGTAATTTAAGACTAAAATAACCAATGAAACTTAACAAATCAATCAAACATGTTGAATGTTTCATTAGCATTTAGTTGTTGTTTGCTAAACTGTCCCTATACCATATCATTCAGCCGTTACGTCTTCTTACAGTATTGGGAAAAATTATTCTTTTCTTTATTACTTAAGTTAACTTATGGCTTAAACTGATTTTCATAACAAGAAAGAAGTCGGCAAAGGACTAAGAAGCGGAATTCTTTCAAGTTTCACATTGTACTCAGAATGACTATGCGTTACTGTTATTTCAGGAGTCGTAAAACACATGCCCACGAGTCACATCCATGAGGCAAAGCAAGGTCCAGTAGATTAGCTGTAGCTCTTACTCTAAAAGAGTTTATTATTTATTTCAAATGTTCATCATCTGCTTGTTCTACTTTCTAGATTTATCTAGATAAAAATTTGGAATCCCCGTTTACCAATCTATTGTTTACATGTCTTTTGTGTCCCATTATCGAAAAAAGGGTGCAATTATGCATTTTCATTGTTATACTTGCGTAGTTCTGTAAATAAGTGAACTAATCAAGGCATATAAAGATTTCCATAATCTGGAGATTATGCAACATTCATTGTATGATATTGGCAATGATGGCCAAGATCTTCTGATAAATTTACTTTCCAATATCTGTCCACGCCATTTTAAATACCGAGTCGTGTAGTAAGACATTTGTAGAAATGAAATCAAAGTTTGTTGACAGTGTATTAATACAAGTACTTATTTTATTAATCAAAGTATGTACCCATATTATCTATACACTTTGCCATTTATGCTAAAAAATGTTCAGGCCGGTTGTATAAAACCCTGGATGAAGGGAGTCAATGCATTTCTGGAAGGAAAAGATATCCAAGCTGTGAAAAAATCCGTGGGGGCTAAGTCTGGTGAGTATGAAGGATGTCACAGTCATTTGTGCAATGTGAGATCTGGCGCTATCATGCAGTAAGATAGGATTCAATCTGTTGACAAATCTAAGCTGTTTTTGTTACCACTTTGCTGAACGCTTATGATAGTCATATTGAATTCAATTTTCATCAAAAGTTTTTTCGATTTAAAAATGGATGCTTTTTCATTAACCTCATATGGAACGAACTTATCTAACTTTTTCACGATTTAAGCCATGTGAATAAATACTGTTGTTTTGCTAACACCTATCTTAAGTGACAAATTCCGTACACTTTGAGATGGGTCAACCTGAACATTGACCTTAAGTTCTTCGTTATCGACCATTGATTGTAGACGAACGCGTGACATATTTGTGAGGTCAAAATTCCATCCGCAAAATTTTTTTTATTGTGTAACACTTGAGCCAAATACACTGTTGATGTTTCGCGCGGTCTGTGATGCCGTGTTTCCACGTAAGAACTCATACTTCATAATAATGCGAATTATCGGAAAATACCTTTCTTGCAAATTTATTTTTTATAAAAAGTTGTGAACTTTTTTAACTGGTTAGTTCAACTTTTTAAAAGATATAATTGTGTAGCTTTCCAACCAAAAAAACGGGACTTTAAATTATTCAGCTGTTCTAAACTAATCAGCTGTTACAGTTGCCAATAGTGTTAAGTACAAATTTCATTCTACACGACCCAATAGAAAAGAGTACAAAATCTCATTCTTCTTACGGAAAATGTGCCAACCAGATATTATTAGAAGTATTTTATACCATAGATTTAACAACATTTATTCTACTTAGGAATATGGTTTCAAAAGAGATATGATTACATCATAATACTCGTAATAACTACTTGTACCCTTATGCTGTTTCCACTCAAATCGTTCCTTCTTTTTCTCTTCTTACTTTCTTTTGTTTTTGTTTTTATTTTTGTGAATCGCGCACTTAAAATTTGATTGCACAAAATGTTGCATTCGTCATAAAAAATGTTGCAAGATTTTCTTTTATTTTTTTCTTTAACAAATGTTATAAAAAAATACAATAAAAAATGCATTGCACATTCTAACATAAAAAAAAAGATACATGGCATGCCTCCAACTAAAGAACTTTGGGTGTAAACGTTGCAAATTGTGGCTGTTGCCACCAACTATCCTCCAACTGCCATTTGCTACTTCTTCTTAGAAACAAAACAAATGATTGGGTGTTGCAAGGCAGCAAGCAGCAGTAAATGCAACACACGGTGAGGTTATAAAACTAAATGGAATTAAAAATAACAAAAATAAACAACAAACAACCGACAACCGACAACATCAAACTCACGCATTCAACGCCAAATAAAACTAAAAGTCCAAATAAATGCGAACTTAAACTATAAAATAAACATTAAACAAGCTAGAAATGCTTTTATGATGCGACGCACAGATTCAACTGAGTGAATGAGTGTAGAAAAATGCAACACATTCAGTTGTGAATCCCTCCACTCAACCTCTCATCATCATTAACACCACAATGTGGTCTCTCCTTTTCTATGGAGTAGGATAAGTGTGGCGTGTCAAAGCATATCCTGCTGTCCTGTTGTCCTACTATCCTAACATTCCCTTGCACTTATTTGACACGATTATTGCATGTCTTTATACATATATTGTTGCAAATGTTGCTCACCCTCTCTCTCATACTTGTTCTCTGTTTGTTCTTATTATTTTGTTTTTTATATCTTTTTATACTTTAATGAAGTTGAGGCTATAAAAATTGATTAAATATAATTCAACAACAATGTAGATTTTATAGTTTACAACCAACCAACAACGAACAACTAGTGAACTAAGCGAAACGAGCAAACGCTATCCATATAAACATATTGGATTGTAAAAAATAAAGTTTAATTGCTTTTCCTTCTTTTGCTTCTTTCCTTTCCTTTCCTTTCCTTTCATCATCATCATCTCTTTATACTATTCTTTATAAAGTTTTAAAGGCACTTTGGATACTTTGTCATTAATGTCAGAAGAAAATGGTGAGAATGGGCAATTGCTAGAAGACATTTATTAGCGATATCTGGACATGGATTAACTGAATACGTTATTTTATAGCGTGATTAGATTTTTCATTAATAAGTGACTGCGAACATTATTAAAATATGGTACTACTTACGAAGTTTTATAGATCCGATAAATATTGTATTTATGTACCATATACACGTATACTAAACAACTTTCAAATGGAACATTAAATAAAAATACAAAGTAAAGCTTGCGTGAAATTCAAAATGCAATAGAATATGGTTAAGAGAATGTATTTGTTTTAGTCAAAGATTTCATTGACCTGTTACTGAGAAGGTTTCTGTGGATCAGTAACTTTAATCAACTCCATATCTGTAGTTCATCGCTCTATTCTCAGTAAAAGTTAAACACCAAAGTCTTTGATAACAATTTTTCACAAATATCTGAAAAAAATTACAAGTTTTCTTCGAAAGTTTACTAACAGGGCAATCGATAAAAGATCACAAAATCATAAATAGAAATATTTAATCAAGTCGACTTAATCAAACATCTCCTTTTTTTAGCTCATATTCTACACTAGTGAATTGATCTATTGGATCATGTAGTATAAAATTTTAACAATATATCATAATGAAAGTATGCACCCAGATTATCTATACACTATTGCCATTTAACCCGAAGAATGTTCAGGCCTTTTGAATGAAAGCCTGACAGTCGGGATTCAATGATTTTCTGGAAGGAACAATTGATAATATGGTGAGTGTGGAGGATGTTGAAGAAGAAAGTCCCAATTCCTGTAGTTTTTCCACAGTCATTTATGCATTATGAGGTCTGGCGTTATCGTCCAGTAAGAAAGGAGTCGATCTGTTGACCAATCTAGGCTATTTTTGCAAAAGTATTTGCATTATCTGATCCAGCTGTGATCGTTGAGCCAGGTTTCATGAAATCATAGTGGATCACACCTGCACCAGACCACCAAACAGTTACCGTATACTTCTTTTGATGAATATCAGGCTTTGGGGTGTGTTTCGGTAACTCATCCTTATCCAACCACTGTGCTGAATACTTACGATTGTCATAAGGAATCCATTTTTCATCACAAGTTATAATTCGATTCAATAATGGAATTAATCTATGACGAGAGAGCTACGATAAGCAAGCTCCTAAACCTTTCTTGCAAAAAAAATTTTTTATAAAAAGTTCTGAACTCTTTTAACAAGTTAGAGTGACTATTTGAAGAAAATAATCAGCAGTTATAATTGCCAATAGTGCTTACATCAAATATCATACTACACGACACAATAAACATGGGCCAGCAGTTCGAGAAATATAGAGATTATTTTTATTAATTTCAGTTCAATAGCATAATTTAGATAATATATTTGCATCTTATCTCAGAAACTTAAATACTAGGCAAGCTTAACATACGGTTATTTCATAAGGAGTCACAATCTTTCACTGTTTTCAAAACAAAGTTATTTTACAATATTTCTTTAGACCAATAATAAATTTTAGTTGAAACTAATATCTCAGTTCCTAAAAATCAACTGATCTAAGGCCGATTGATTTAAATGTTTCACTTTTAATTGTTCATTTTATTTTTCTCCAATCAACATTTTTTTGGAAATCAATTGATATACAAAAACTTGTTGTAAAAAACATGTGGGTTTTTTTTATAAAATCATATTGCAGTTTTCTTTCCTGTCTTCATATATTTTTCATCGTAAAAAAGAACAACATTGGAAGTTACCCACAATCATATGTTGCAACTCAGTTGCTGCCTATGAATGTACTTTTTTCCATTCATCCACTCACTAACTCACTCATGTTTTGTACTCTCACTTGCAACCAACTCAAAAGAAAACCAAAACAAAACAAAATTCTATATACACGCGAAAAAATGCAAAGAAAGAAAAGAAAAGCTTTAACTTTACAGCTTTCAACTAAATTAATTTACTTTTACTCCTCGACTAAGCGTTGGCAGTAACAACATTGAAGAAGCACTCATTCACCCACTCACCAACTCACTCAGTTACTCGTTGCAAAAGGACAAAGGACATGAAGTGATCTCACTCAATGTGGGTGCATTGAATGCGGTTAGGGACTCCATCGACGACAAACGTAGGTCGAAACAAACAAACAAACTAACCAACTAAGGACAACTTACTAAGGACAACATGGGTGACAACAATGCAGCCTGACAGACAAGCAGGCAGCCAGGATTATTGTTACAAAACAAGGACAATAAAAACAAAAGTAAATAATAAAAGAAAAGAAAAGAAAAAATATTAAAATGAAAAAGGCGAGAAAATAAACGGAAATTGTAATAAAATGAAATACAATTAAATATTTTTGCAAGGCGTTAAAGTCATTTAGTCACTTGTTCGTTGGTATTTCTAAAAAAAAGGATTGTGTATTGTCACTTTAGTTGAATAGAAGGATATAAAAAGGCAAAGTCACAAAAATGGTTTATTAGTGGGATTATAAAGATTATATACAGGTACACTAGAACTTAAATTATGTGTACTATGATGCCCTTAATTTGTTCTTAAGATGAAAAATATTTAATCTAAAGATCCTCTGTGCGATCTATACACCTAGGAAGGATAAAGATGAAGAGACTCGATGCCATTTAGTATATAAGTTTTTATTTGAACCTCTTAGGCATTAGAGCTCCACATTATTGATTCTATTGCTATGCCCTTGTTTTGTTTTTAATATAAAGAAGATTGCATTCATCGGTCCTCTCTGAGATCCTCCCTTTCATGGTGTATTTTCCAATATATTGAACTTGTTAAGCACACCTCTTCATTTCATTATCAGGTGAAGTGAAGGCTGATTACATTCTCTGCAAAATCTGCAACTATAGTCTAAGGCAATACCCAGCTTATTCAAAAGGTAATTGAGTCTTCATCTGACTACCTTAAAATCCAATAAGGATCCTCTGCTTATTTTTTGGCATTCTAACCAATGTATTTGCTCTTTTGAACTAAATGCTTCTAGTATATTAAAAAACTTTAATATGTTAAATTGCTTTGAAGTATACTTTTAGGAGTTACAAATAAAAACAAACAAACTTACAGGACTAATAATAATATGTAATAAGGGATAATACCAATACTGAAACTTCTTAAACACAAATCGCACAAGTTGATACCCGAACATTGCCTGGAGAGTTGTTTTTTCTTGCCAAGAAGATCAACTTGAACTTGCATTGAACCCGATCAAAAGTTATTACAAAAATCAACGCCAAGCCACAACATAATAACATCAGAAAGAATTGTTGATGCAAACTTTCAACTTTTACAAACTCGAAAAAGAAAATAAGAAAAATAAAGAAAAATAAAATTGGCGCTTAAATGCAACTTCACACAATACAATAACAACAACAACAACAACGGCAATAACAACAATTGCAACAATTATAGAAAAGAAAGTAAAAAAGGAAAGGGGTAAAACCTGGAGGATTGAGTTCGTCGCCATTAAACTGTAGTTTTTGTCCTACCATAGAATGCCTCAACCTCAAGGGTTAGCTGTTGTAGGACAACGACAAACCGAACAGCAACAATAATAACAAACATGATGATAGAAGGATCAGAAGGATGAGAAGGACAATTGTTGGGGCGATAACAATGACTATGGTGATGATGATGGCAATGGTGATGATGATGATGATGGTGACAAAGTTGAGGTTTTTGCGTTCACACCACAAAAACCATAAAAAGCTGCAATTGTGGCGAGCGCGAGAATGAACACACAGCACAACAACAATAAAATAGTATAACAACAAAACAAAACAAAAATAAATGATAGAAAAGAGAAATGCATAAAAAATAACCAACTATAATAAAAATAAAGAAATAGAAAAGGAAAATGAGAAAAAGAAAAGAAAATTGTAGTGAAAAAGTAAATAAAATTAATTGAATTCCAATCAAGTGGAAAAGCGGCAACAACAAATACTATAGGGAAATGTACAAATACAATAGAAATAAATAATGAAAGCAAAAGCAAAGCAACAAAAAAAAAAGAAAAAGAAATTATGAAGGAAAGGAAAGAATATTTAATTGTAACCACATAACTAAATAACGAAAATAGTGAAAAAGAAGAAAAAGGTAAAAACAGTAAAAAAAAAAGGATAAACCTACAATAAAAAAAATGCAATTTAATTGCGCAATAAAAAAGTGAAAAGTGGAAGGACTTTCTTTTGTTATAATAAAAAAAAAGCCACACTTCTTAGAATTTAAAAAAATTTTTAAAAGGATTTCCATTGAAAAATGTTGCAACCTCAAATTATTTGTGTAAAAGAAATGCTATGTAATTTACTTAATTACAAACTAAATGAAAACCACCTTGATAATATGATTTCAATTATGAATATTCCTATATTACAAAACACCAGAAATTTAGATGAATATTATTACCTCGTTTATACGACACCCGAAACGCTTTTCAGTATGATCATCTTGACTCAGAACTCATGTTGAAACACTTTTTCAGTTCGTTTTGAACAAACGGAGCGACTCCACAAAGTACACATTTCAAACACGTCGTTATTTAAGTAAAACGAATTGAAATGTCGCATCATTATCATAAATTAGGATAAGGATTAAGTTTGGTAAATACATACGATTTTTTCACGATTTTGAAGCTTTATTTTGCTAAATTGGTAGATGGTATATTATTGTCCATCGCTAACGATAAGTTTTCCCCATTTTTTTGGCAATGCATGGATTCCACGTCAGTAAAACTGTTCGTTTTTGGACACCAAGAAAGCATGAATCCCATTTTTGATACCTAAAAAAGAAGTGAGGCGTAATCCCGTAAGGGCATTCTACATCGATGCAAACAAATGATAGCCTGATGGTGCAAGGTCTGGACTATAAGGCGTGTGGGTTAGGACTTCCCATTTGGTACAATCGAGATAGGTTTGTCATGGAGAAAGAGCGAATATTATTTATGCATATGGCAACTTTGCACCATTAAATTCATTCTCAACAAGTACGCAATGACGTCTCAAGCAAAAACACCTAAATAAAAATTGTTTTGAGTCATTTCGATTTCAGGGAACACCGTTTCGCCTGTCATATAAATGGGGTATATACTTACTATAAGTATAAATGATCTGAAAATTTTACCAAAAATCTGTTTGTAAATATAATATCGATCAACAATTGGACTCTACCAACAAAATTTGATTATTGACAATGATGCATGTTATTTAACAATAAATATAACAAAAATATACTGTATTTACCTTTACAATCTGAGCAACATTGTTGAGATGCAACAAAAAATATTTAATTTTTTATCATATACTGTACTATATGCAAATATTTTTATAGTCACTCTTGACTGAGACTTCGAACGAGTAATTTGAACCCATTTACCATCAACCTAATATTTATGCAATAGTTGGCTACCGACATAGACATGAGTTTAAGTCCTACGTTTAATGTTTTTATATTTAAAGAAGAAACAACAATATTTTTATCATTCCTATTAATATGATGATATGGAAATGAAACCTATATCTATGTTTGTTTACCTCTACAAAATTATATTTAATAGTTCACAATTACAGGCCTCTTCAAAGATTTCTAATCGCATATTTTTTTAAATTAAATATTCAAGTGTCCACTCTACAAAAATATACAATAGTATGGCACATTCTTCCTTTGTCTGGCTTCAACATTTCTCAACATAATCGCCTTTAGCTCAATGACAAATGTTAATCTAATTCTATGATCCCTTTTAAATAATAAGATTTATCTAATCTCTTTTTATGCTCCCTGGGGATAATTCTCGTTCCTCCAAACCTGGTTTGATATTAAGAAATAGTTGAAGGAGGTTCAAACTAAATAACTCGACTCAACCTCTACATTCTGTCTATTTGACAGTAATTAAACTTTAATAAAACCACTTTAAGAATTCAATCTTAATTATAAAATATGTTGAACTGACGCTGGTCTTAAGTTTAGTGGCCTATTGATGAGCTTCATTCATTCTTTCCCTTTTTATCGTGGCAATTTCTTGATCCTTAGACTATCAACAAAACTACTGGTTTATGCAGCTTGTAACAATTGTATTCTTTTCCAAGTTTAGGTCAAAGATAGTACCCCAAAAGTTAAATGCTTTATGGACATTAAGTTGAAATCGATATCTTAAAATAGGTACGGTACAACAAAATATTACATGTTGGACAATCAATAAATTCTTATGAAACGGAACTGACAGCTCAACAGTGAAAAAGTCACTTATTTTATTGTAAAAACCAACGTCTTTACACTTTATAAGTATAAGAAAAATGCAATAAATAAAAATATGTATAAGTAATAAATAGACGCCATTGAAGAAAGTTAATTTGCATAAAATCGATATATTTTATATATACGTGTGCTTAAAATATCTGTTATTATATTTTCGTATTAACATTAATGTCACCACCACCACCATTAACATCTTACATTGTTCTTTGCTTTACCATGAGATTATTCCATTGTCATTTTGCTTTATTTTTTACATCCACCTCACACTTTATTTATATTTTTTATATATTTTGGATTCACTGAAATGCTTTTAAATGTAAAATAAATATAATTATATAGTAAATGAAAAAATATAAAATTGTAAAAGCAAAAATGAAAAAAAATTATTAAAAAAGAAAATAGGAAAAAGTGCGGCAATGTAAAAGGAATGAGAACAAAGGAAAGCAAAGAAACTGAGAGGGCAACAACGAAGGAATATTAATAATTACACAAAGTATAATTTATAAAGTAAAGTATGGTGGAGTGGAGTGGGGGGTCAGGGGTCAAAAGCTAAATGAGTTTACTGAAAAAGCACACAAACAAACGGCACACCGACCGACCGCCAGCTGCTACAATAGCAGGCACCACAAGACATCACCATCATCATCATCATTATCATCATCACTACCACCACCACCATCGTCATCATCATTACTTTGCCCACACCGCCATAATAAATTATAATAAATATAATAATAAGAAGAACATGAAGAGATGGGATGGAATGGGAAATAAGAATAAGAATACAAAGAAACCAGTAAGTGAGTAAGCAAAAAAACACCGGATGTCACGTTATTTTTTTGTTTTTGTTCTCTTTTCATTTTTATTATAAAAATTAAATTATAAATTAAGCAGAGGTCAACTACATCAGACGAACACCAAATAAGAATAAAATCAAGAAGAAATAACAAAATTATGTATATACAACAGAAGAAGTAAGAAATTGAAGAACAAAGTTCTCCTTAGACAATGAGAAATAATTAAAAAATATAATTAAATATTAAAAAATGCACAAATGTATAAAAAAATTGTATTTTAATATGCAAGAAATTGGCAGGCATTTAACATAAAAATAATAGAAGTAATATTAAAGATAGAAAGAAAGAAAAACAGTGTGTCTGAGTTTAATGTTTTGTTTTGATTTCTTATAAACAAAAAGCACACCTGTGCGTATACATAATATTTCTAAGCGTTTAATTAGATTTCAATGTCAAAACACTTTTACATACTTACATACATTCATATATGTGTTTGTGTGCGTTTTTGTGTGGTTCATGTGTTGGGTTTCCACATAAGTAATTGCTTTTTTAAGTTCAATTTGTTATTTTGTGTAAAAGTCAAACGAATGTCAAATATTTGAATGCATTTTAAGCTTATACCTTTACTTAAATATTAAACAAATTTTTATCAGGTTTTTTGCTTACAATTGGAGCTTGAACATAGAAAATTGTGGAGACCCTACTCAGCGCATTCTGATTTTCTATTTCAAAAAGGGGAGAAAGGAACTGAAGAAACGCGAAAATTATATAAAGTATTTGGTGACTGTGTCATCAATAAACCCAGGTTCTAAAGATGATTCACCTGATTCCGTAGAAATGGAGATTTATCAGTCTAAATTACTCATCACTTCGGCCAACCTTTTAACATTATCGACGGTGAAATCAAATCATTGGTGCAGATAAGCATGTAAAAGTTCGGCAGCTTGCTACGATATCGCATGTGTTGAAGGAAATTCATATGATGCACAAATATCTGCGATCAACTCACCAAGCACGAAGAAAGAGTGTGATCGAAACTACATTATATCATCTATATCAATATGAGCCGAAAAATTAGTAATAGTAGGCGAGATGTAACACCATAGAGGAACGATAAATTAAGATGATACTGTCTTTCTGCTGGGAATCGAAGGGACCTGTCTTCTATGAGCAGCCACCAAAGAACAAAACGATTTATTCAGAAGTCTATGAAGCTATGAGCACATACAAACATTAGAGTAGAAATGTCCAGGGGTCATCAATAGTTAAGGAGTTGTGATTAAGCATGACAATGTACTATCACGCACAAATAAGCCAATGCAAAAACAGTTTTTGGAGCTTGCTTGGGATGTGTTATTGTCCACTATGCTATTAGACTATCAGACTTTCATTTATTTTGTTCCTTGCAAGACTTCTTGATATGTAGAACTTTTGCCTAAAAGAGCACCTTGACAATATTATGAATGAGGTAAACTTAACATATGTGCCAACCCAATATACATACAGTACTATGTAAAACGATAGTAACAAACTTTATTTATATCAAAATTGTCATTACTTTCCTTCAAATTTATAAACACATTGAATATATTTATATATTCACTAACTAAAAAGTATTTAATTTATTAACTCTCGGTAAGGAAGAATTGGTTAAAGATAAAATAAATCTTATAACCATCAGATCTTTTTTATTACGAAAACTTTTCTAGGAAATTGTTCGCATTTTTCAAAAAGATTTTCAATTGATAGTTTCAAGTCTGGTGACCAGGCAGTACAATCAAGAACTTGAACTCTACAGTCCCTCAATGTATGTGCTTTTCATCATTCCCATGCTGATACATCTAACGATACATCTATTCGACACATTAACAACATTATTGTTTCCCAATGAAGATTTGTGGACTATTCAGAAAACAACCCTTTACCATTTCTAACAAACTGTAGTATTGAGGGTTTATAAATACTTAGAATGAACATTAGAAAATGATTTAAGAAGTTACAGAAAAATATAAAGACAATTTTGGGGTGACTAAATTTGTTGGCTTTGTTTTGCACAGTACTGTAGTGTATGTTATTATTATTTGGTCATTTATCCATTTGTTGAGTAACACCGATTTGACTTCTTACACTTTTGTTTGGTTGTCAAAACGTACTCGTACATATGTAATTATGAGAATATCTCTGTATAATCATATGTACGAATAATAAGTATATTTATGTATGTAATTATCTTTGAGTAAATTAGTGTGAGGATGTGTATGTATCTGTATGTCTTTATTTCATTAATTTCATTTTGTATACAACACAAAACCCAGTACATACACAACAGAACGCAACAAAACATAACATAGAATGTTAAAAATTCAATCTAATGAAATTTACTTAATTGTGTAACTCGTAATTAATTCACTTTGTATGCTAATTCGGGCCTAAGTGGCATATTAAATTTTAACAACACATGCGTCGACTTCATCATCGACGTCGACCTCATCGTCATAGTCCATGTCAGCGTCATCATCTTTAAAGGCTTCGAAAATCAATGACGATGTCTTAATTTCATTATTTTTTTGTTAAACTTAAAGTGATTATATAATTATTGTAAATACTTGCAATAGTAAGTACAAAAAATTTGACTATAAATTTTGCGCTTTTGAAATTCCAATAATAATAAATAAGTATTAATTTATTCAATACTAACTGCACATGTGTATGCGTCTATAATGAGCTTTCAAGACATGACACAGATATTAGTACCTGAGTATATGAGTTTTGTTTAGTTTATTGCTTCAGAATGTGTTTTCTTTATTGTTATGCAACAAAGTGTGAATTCTTTTATAAATGAATTGATTTCGAATAATATAAGTCGCAATATTAGAATAAATAGGATACTTTGATATATTTGTATTGTCTGAGCTGAACTTTATAAGCTAAAATTATCACTTTGCGGGTGAGATAATAAAATTGATTCAATTACAGGCACCATCAGAAGACATGGACAATATTGCTATATTGTATAATGGATACAACTTATTAACTTATTATCTTAAAAGTCATGTTAATTACTAAATGAACAGTGATTTAAAGGAACCCAGCTAGAGGCTTCTGAATATTCTTTAGCCAGAATTTTTTTTTCTTTTTTTTAAATGTGATTGCGAGGAAGCCCTTCGGACCTATAGCCACCGTCGTGTCGACTTGTGCGGTGCCTAAACCTAAACCTCCCTCCTCATCCTCTACGACAGTATGCCAACTCCGGAACTGCTTTATGTATTACTTCAGAGTAGGCATGCTTTGAGCATTCTTCCATTACCCTAAGAGGCCAGTCTTCTGGTCACCGACATCTAGGGTCACCGCATTTGTTGGCCACAACTCGAGGAAGGCGGGGTCGTCAGACCTGTGACTCTTGCCCGGGAGCTCACCCCGATGTTCTTTAGGTTACCGTGATATGATTTCTGAACCACCTATTTTAATCTTCTTCGCCTTAAGGACCTTTTCGGCGAACGCAGCAATCAAGGTCCAGTTGACTTTTGTCTCTGTCATCTTTTGAATGACGTTTTCCGGTGTGAGAGGACCAATATTATCCGTACAGTTGAGCCCGCAGCATTTGCCACCGTTGACACTCAAAAAAGTTATGCTCAACGTCGCCAATTTCAGCGTCTGCATAGTCATGGCACGGTTCTCTGCATTTCCCCATTCTGTGCAAGTATTGACGGAAATAGTCATGACCTGTCAGCAGCTGCGAGCTTGTTTTATTAACTCAATACTAACTTAGATTCGTAAATGCCTGAACAGCGACAGCTCAGATTAAGTTTTTATCGATTTATATTGGTGAAGTTTCAATAAATTCGCCTAGTATGCAGGTTGAAGTCAACGCATTTATGATCTTTATAAATTACTTCCAAAATGCCAACCTTAAGATTTTCTGATACTTTGTTCTATTTCAATTGTTCTTGCAATCTCACGAATCAATCTTTCTGAAAACAATGTATTTCATTAGTTGAAACAATCAATCATCAAATTGATTATACCACATTATAAAAACCTCTAGTAGTGTAATTTCCATTAGTGGTCCCTCTTATACAGGACTTTATATTTTGTCTCATATTTTTGTTTCCAATGCAAGAAACAGGGACTTATCATAACAAGCATAAATAATTTGTGAAAATATCAAATCAAATTTTTCTAGCTATCAAGTCTCATATTTTATTCCTTTTCAATCACACAGAAAATCTAAGAAATACAACCTAACTTTTGCTAACCTGAATTTGTTCCACAGTGTAATAAGAGAGATAATTTATCAATGAAATATATTATAACAGATAGAAATATTCTCTATAGTATAGAGTCTATACTAATTGAGTCTTATTATAATCCAAGTGCCTTTTTGCCATTATTAAGTCAAAACTTCTTCTAAGATAATATCATAACCAATTGATTTTTTAAATATTATAAGCTACAATAAATATTTTCACAAGAAAGAGCAAAATAAATTCTTTTTTCATAAATTTTAAAAAATTCAAAATTTCATAAAAATTGAGTTTATTATACAAATACTTGTTTATAAGATTATATAACATACATATTATAATAACATACATAAATACTCTATAATGTACGAGTATGATGAATGGTAGCTTCATTTCTTTACTCAACGAATTCAACCCCAACAAACTAAGACAAATTACAATGATATTCATTCAACCAACCAACCAACCACCTATGAATATTCTTCCTAAGTATGAGCAAAGAAAAATATCTTTTGGATGCACATTAAAAATATATATACAAAAAAATAAAAAGAATTTGAAAATTATAATAAAATTCTAATTTTCTAAAATTAAATTTGTCTTCAGCCATTTTTATTTCAACGACTTTGGCAGTCTAACTGCCTGCCAGCCTTCCAGTATTCGTTCCTTCCTACCTTCTTGTCTGCCTGAGCCTGCCCAGCTCGGCCTCCTTGTCCTCCTAACTTGCCATAAGAGAGCTGCCTCAATGGCTGCGTATAAATTATTAGCAGTCATAAATATGCCATAATGTCATTTATTATATACTTTTTTCTTCTCTTCATTCGCGTTTCGTTTACAATTTTTTTATATTATTTTTTGTCGAATTTAATGCACGGTACACTTGGCATAAAAAAATTATACTTATGTAAGTATTGTAGGTATATGGTATATAAAATATATTATATTATATTATATAGAGACATGCATACACACTTCAATAATTTACATATATATATATTTTATATGCATATAACACCACATTAAGAAAAAATAAGGAAAAAGTCAAAAGCATTTATCGAGTAATGGGGGCTTGGGTCTTCTTCATACGGAAGTCAGTCAGTTAGTCACCAACAACAACGACAAGAAGCGACAAAAACTTTTATTGCCAAGTTTAATGAAAAATTATAAAGGCGCTCGCGCATTCTTACTGCATTCGTTCTTTCGTCGTTCGTGGAACTTTTTTAAGAGTTCAAAACCCCAAAATAAAAAAAATAAATTGTAATAATAATGAAGAAAAAAAATATTATATGAAATGAAATTACAAAAAAAAAATAAAGGGAAAAAGAAAAGGCAATAAAAATTAAGTCGCTTTCCTTTGATGTGTTGACATCTTAGAATAAATTTGAGAATAAAATTTTTACAATTTGTAGTGTGCTCAATCAATCTGAAAACATAAAGGATTTAATATTTTTTAACAAAGATTATCAAGTTTTTACCATTAAAAAACATTTTTTGCCGTAGTTTTTTATATTTAGTCACTTTCAACAAAGAAATAATTATATGAATGCCACAGAAATATTCAAAATTTTGAACTGATAGAATGGAAAACCTTATGGGAAAATTGAGATATGATTAGTTGATTCTTTAAAGATTTTTTATTCACTTTATAATGATTTTAAATACACCCATGTCATTTATTTATTCAATTGATGTTGATGCACATATAATTTGTTTTAATTTTTTAAAAATATTTCCTACAATATATACAAAAGCTGAGAATATTAAATTCTGCAAATAAATACACACTTTAAAGACACTACTAGGAGAGTCATCGATTAAGAGCAATAATAAGAAACATCTACAGTGAAAATGTCACTAAATAAACATTTACAAGAACCTTACAAAGAAGGTATATCTAGAGTCTTTCAATCAAACTTTATACTGCGTGGGTCGACCAATAAGTCCTTAGAAAACCCGAAAAGTCGCGCATCTAGCATCAATTTTTGTTTTTTTTTAAGTTTAGTCCATCACTAATCTTGTGTGAAAGTGTCAGTAATATCGAACACATGGCTTCATTTTTATTATCAAATGAAGCAACAAACTTTTTAAATGGAAAAAATGGGAAAAAAATGATTTGGCAAGGTGATTAAACCCTTTATTTTATTTCAAAAGAAATCAAAGCTGAGTTTGTTGAAATTCATGGGACATCTGCTCTTGGGCTTGCAAGTATTTACATTTGAATAAATCAGTTTAAATGTGACCGTTCTTTCACAAAAGATGAACATCGTTCGGGACGTCCAGTGAAGATGACCAGCCAAGAAATGATTGAGAAAATCACTCATATTATTTTGTGTGATAGACAAATAAAAGTGCGCGAAATAGTTGAGGCCACAGGCATATAATATGGTACAGTGCTTACAGTTTTGCTGAAAAAATTGGGTGTGAAAAAGTGTCGGCAAGATGAGTGTCGCAATAGAGAATAAACGCGATAGCACATCTGCGCAGTTTCCATATCCAAAATCATGGTATTTGAATTGAAACAACATCCACCATATTCACCAGCTTTGGGCCACAGTGACTGCTTTTTATTTCCAAATTTAAAAAAATGTTATAATGGACGACGTTCCACCTCGAACGATGAGGCAATCAATGAAACAAACACCTATTTTGAGGAACATCCGAAATTCTACTTTTTGGTTTAATAAATTTGGAAAAAATATTGGAAAAGTGTATAGAGCTAGACGGATATTATCTTGAAAAATAAAAAGAATATTTTAAAAAATAAATTGTTTTTCTATGTTTTTAAAAGACTTATTGGTCAATCACGTACAATTTAATCCTTTAAAGGCAATTAAGCTAAGTGCACTAACTAGCTAGCGAGTTTTTGCAATATTTGTTAATATTACACCAATTGCTGCATATTTTTTGCATATTTTTAGATATGTAAAACTTTTCCATATAAAAACTTATAAATATTCCATGAATTATTATGAACTATTACCTCTGACCAGATTAGTAACTGGTTACGTTAGGGAAACTGTCAAGAACTGTCTTCATGTGAACTGGTTTTGAAAACACATGATTTCAAATGGAACCACCACAATAAGATGACATGTCCATTATGTGGTTATATTAAAATTTCAATAAAAAGGGTGACAGGATGAAAAGGGATAACAAAATATGAAAAAAAAAAAAATAAAGAAGATTAAACATATTTGATCAAACTACATATCTATTATGTATATGTATTGTAGATCTAGAATAAATTTGCATATGTTATAAAATACAATATATGTAAAAAATTCACCACACTTTTTAGGGTACTCATTGAGGACACTTTTATTCAGAAAAAAATAGATTACATCTTAGATTAAATAACTCAAATAAAATAATATGTAAATATTTTGTGTACTTAATTATATGTATGGATATATAATATTTGTAAACTGAATCACCGAATCAGATTCAGAATCCGAATGAACCACAATTATTTGTATTTCGATTTTATCAAATGTTAATATTTTCTCTAAATCAGAATTGGTATATGTATATGGTACTATGTATTCTCTTTAGACAATTTTCACTTTATTTCCACAATTTGAATGTTAAGACATCTGGAGGTTTTTTTCACCAATTTTTCTTTATTACAATATTCTTTGTCATCATCATCATCATCGCGGTATCAGTCTTCATAGTCTAAGTAACATACTCGTAGTAGTAGTAAACGATTTATATAAATTACATAAATTGTGCGCGCCTTTTGCCAATGACGGTCATATATAAGTATAAATTTCAGTTTCTTTCTTTCCTTCTGTTAACCTGACTCTGACATCTGCATCTCACACATAAAATCCCTCTCCTATGATTCTGATTCCAGTTTAAGAGTGTAGAGTTGGTCGTTTGGTTGGGTTTGGTTTGGTTTGGTTTCCTTTGGATTGGTTTCATTTCGTGTTCGTTGTGTTTTTTTGATTATTATTTAAATTATAAATTATTGAATATTTTTTATTCCTTTACATAAATTTTCATATTACAATATTTTTTGGGGTGGTAGACTGGCAGGCAGGCAGGCTGGCAGACCAAATAAAACCTAGCGTAAGCAGATATTTTAGTACTGGTTTTGATAATGGTGATGGTGGAGGTAGTGGTGGTGGTTCTTAGGCTAGCGATAGACTTTAGTCAATGTCGATGCCGTCAACATCATCATCATTGGCATTGTAGTCGTCTGTCTGTGTCGCCGTCATTATATTTTATATTACAAATATAAATATTAGATGAGTCGACAAATACAATCTTTTCCTCTCTCTCCACCTCCACCTCAACATCCCTTTCCTTCCTCCTTCTTCTTCTTCCCATGTGATTATATCTGTATCTGTATATGATATTCATACAATTTTATTTTTGTTGCTGTTTATTTTTTTTATATTTTATTTTTCATATTTAAATAATAAATTAAGTCAGCGAAATTCGCGAAGGGCGCTGTGCTATTATGTTCTGTGCCAGTTGTCGAAGTCTCTCGTCCTTCCAATTCCTCTTGGTTCTCATTCCGATTTCGGGGGTTGATTTCTCGTATTTGCATTATTAATAAATTCCTTTTTCGTACAACATTCGTCTATACATTTATAATTTATTTTCATTTTTTTTTTTTATTTATTTTATAAATTGTATAAATTTTATAGTCTCTCGCGAGGGTGGTTTCAGAATCACAATCACAACAATCCACAGACAACAGTCAATGCAGCTGTAATCGTCCTTATAGTCATCGTCGTTCTTATCCTCGTGGTCATTTCGAGTTTTCAGCTTAATTAAAAAGCGACCAACACAAATAATTTCCATTTATTTTTTGCTTCTTTTCTTTTATTTGTTTTTGTTTTTATATATCAAATAAAAAAGAAAGGAAAATAATAAAAGTAGAAAAGAAATTGACATAAATTGATTTTATCGTTCGCTGAATTAATGATTTCGCAGAGAAAACTTCAATCTCAAACCAAGGCCCACGTCCAAGTTAAAGTCCAAATGAACTCAAATGTAAACGACATAAGGCGCGGGCGAATCCAAGTCCAAGTCGCACTCAATATAATGAAAATGTTGTTGCTGTTACTATTATTTTTATTGTTGTTGCTGCTGCTGCTGTTGCTGCTGCTGTTGTTGGTGTACGCATAAAATGTGCCACAGCAACAACAATGACAAGAAGAAATAGTACAAACCACTTACAACTTTTTCACCCACTTACCCACCCAATCAACTACTCACCTACTCAGTTGTTTGCAACATTCAATTGCTGCACTTTACGCTTGCAACATTGTTGTAAACTCATCACAAGAAGAAGGCCAATGCTGGACAAATGTATGCAATCCAAGTGTGTATGTGCATATTTTTATACGAAGTGTATCCCAATAGTTTCCAAAACCTTCTCTTCCAAATAGTTCAAGACCAGTTGGAAATGATCGGTAATAATGGAAATATCCTTACAAGACACATGCTAGTTTTGGCTGTTCTCAGAATTGATAATTCAACTTAATGGTCACCGCTTTGATTGTTGAAGAGAATGCTGCAAGTTCCATGCCATATGCCATTCCGCAAACTGACTTCCAGCATAGCTTCAGGACATGGAAACGCAGATGATTCAATTAATTGAGGTTTATTTCCAAAAATTACAGAAGATTAATGCCAGCGCAGAATTAAAAACGCAGGTTGAATTCTTTTGGAGCTCACCTCTTATGAACATGTTCATAAGTCTTTCGACATGTCTGTCTATATATTGGCCTGTCCGCATACCAAAGTTCGTCCATGTGCAATTCTTGTCTGCGTCTTTCGATGTTCTATTTTACTCGTATTTCACTTGTGCTTTTCCTTATTCCTTTCTTACTAGTATAGTTTTATTTTTATTTTATTTTTTTGGATATCCTGTGCACATCACTCACTCACTGACTCACAATACTAGCGGCTTGCACACTCATTTTGTTGAATCAGTTGGTTGCAAGACATATGCACACGTTTCTTATGACGCTTGCAACTTACAATATAACAACTGAAGCGCTCCACCACTAACCTCATATTATACACAGTACCCTTCCCTATTCTTGCCTTCCCTACTTTGTCCTTTAGTCCTTATAGAAAACAACACACACTTTAGTTGTTCCTTTTTCTTTAAGTTTTCAGTATTTGTCGGCTCTCGCTTTGTATAGATAAAGTTTATACTACTTACATACATATATGCATATAAATAAATGCCAGTAACTCTGAGGACTGAAGACTGACTACATGGGCCTGCTACATGCTTACACTCTTCTTCAAGTGCAAATATTTTATTACTCGCTTCAGAGTTGAGTAGTTTCGTTGTAAATTTTATAGTTTTACGGTACTTAAGTTGTAGATACTCACTTAGGCGCGCACATACAAAGTATTTGGTTAGTAAATACACGCACACACTCATAAATACATTCATACTCGCACATACTAGTAGTAAGAGATATGTTTGATATTCGTGAGTCATTTGAGAGCAAGTGTCTTGTTTTGTCTTGCCTTTGTCGACGCCTGAATAAAGTTAATTTTATTATTAAGTATATAAAATAATAGAATAAAAAGCGCTTAAAGCAATTAAATACACTTAAATCTAAAATTTTTAACCATGATTAAGTTTCTAGTTAGAAGGAAGATAGCTCTTTATTTTGTATTGAATATTTAGAATTTGGAAGTCTGCATTAATACTAAGTTCGAGGTTCCATAATAATGAAATGGAAAAAATGAAAATTATGTGGATATGTTTTATATTATAAAAGATAGAACAACTATCCTTGTTTCAAACACTCATACTGTACTAAGGTCACAACAAATGGTTTCACTTGTCTTCGTATACAAGAGCTGCTTCAGAAAAAAGTCCTTCACTTTTGTAAGGTATTAGTGACCACCAAATATAAGGATAACGATCATGACCAATGCTCACTGACTTCAGATAAAATAAATTTCCGTTGTAATCGTTCTCATTTCATTGACCGTGAGACTGAAAACAACCATCATTCGCTACCTCAAGAAAGCAGTCCCAGTACGTGTCGTGAGCTTCTGAGATACAGCCAACTCTTACTCTTCTTTTTTCTTTGAACGTGAACTGCTACTGGAGGACTCTTCGCCAGACATTTTTAAAAATATCAAAAGACCCTTCTGGCGAGCTCTCTCCGCTGCAACAACCCCCTTGTAGTTTTTTTTAAATATTGGGTCTACTTAGGTATATTGCAATCAAGAAGTTGGATTCTTGATTGAATTATTTGAAATGCTTTACTAATTTTGCTTGCAACAGGCCATCATGTGTGGTAAATCAGGTGTTGTTTGCTTAGTTTCACCTTTATCTAAATATATACCTTTTTAATGCCCGCTTTTGTTCTAAAAGACCATATAAAATGTGTGTATTCCAGCTAGTGTTAATATCTTGCACAAACTGATGCTCGAGTCAATTTAGATCTTTTTGAATCACCAGTAGTTTTTCTTGAGCTAAGCCCGAGTGGTTGCGTATCAAGTCGTCTACCATCAGCAATAATTGATGTTACTTCAGGTTGGACTTTGAGGGACTCATTTATAGCTCTCTGAAGCGTATATATTGTATCATCTAGCTGATGGAACTCACATTAGAAACATGTTGTCTTGCTAGAGACATAACTCGCGCGATGAGAGAAATCCTAAGGTCGAAGGACCTTAGAGGGATATTTTATTGGAAACAATTAAAAATTTTGTAAAATCAATTCTTTTCTGTTGGCAATAATGTTGCTGTTATTCTCAGTTATTATCATAAGATTTTGCTTTTCTCCTTTTTTTCCTGAACAAAATGTGCTGGCAACATACTTTTGTCCACCATTGTGTGTTTGAAAGGACAATGACGCACCATCTTGGCTCATAAACGAAAAGGCCCGAATTCGCAACTTAGGAAGGTTCGGTTGTAAGACGCAACAATCGGCTATTTTTGGTCGGATATCGGTTTCATCCCTACTATTAATATTACCTTTAAATGAGATTCCACTAAAATAAGTTAATGTCAAGTCATTTATAACGACAACCCCTCGAATAAACTTTAAGTGAACTTTAGAATCATTAAAATTAATATAGAAATGACAATGACACACTTTAATAGAAATTTAATAGAAAAAAGTTTATAATTTTACAAAGTATAACGCTGATCCTTAATGAAAACTTTTAGCATTGAATCGATAGAGATCAATATGAAATTTAGTTGCCATATAAATTATTTAAAAATGTAAACATAACAATCATACATTAGATAAAATATCCAAACATTTTCTCAAAATGGAATTTAGTTTGCCGTAACATACGTAGGGCATTACAAAAATGTTGCAATGGGAAGTAAGTACGCATTGTTTGAATTCAAATAAAGCTTTATTGTTTTTCAAACTATTCTCGATGAAGATCAATACACTTTTCTATATTTTTAACCAATTTTCGAAGCACTTTTTCCACTCCAAAACGTCGAAAATCGGTGACCACGTAATTTGTTCTTCACTGTTGGGAACAAGAAGAAATCATTCGGTGGCAAATCGGGGCTGTACTGGATGACCCATCAATTCTACGTTTTGTTCCTTGAAATTCTCGGTTGTCTGAGCCGAAGTGTGAAAACTCGCATTGTCATGATGAAAAATGATCCATCGTCGTTGTTTCCCTCATTTCACCAAAAATTTCTGGCAAACAGATACTAATCAGAATTGACCTTTTTACGTTCCACTAGTGGCACGGTTGCAATATGTCTGTTTATTCCAAAGAAACAGGCCACCATTTGCTTCGAAGTGCTACGTACGCGCCAATTTTCGTTGGATTGTCATCCTCTTGGAGCACCCATACGGTCGATTGCTTTTTACTTTCTGGCTACACATATATGACAATCTTACATACGTCTTTTGAAGCACCACGATCGTACTTTTTAAGCATTTCTTTGCTCCAATCGACGTGAGCCTTTTTTGAGCGATTGTCAAACTATGCGAAACTAGCTTTCTCACAGCTAAGTGTTCATGCACTATTATATATACTGCAGTGGAATGAATGCCCACAGTTGCTTCAATCTCACGGTATGTCACATGTCGATCTTTCATTATTAGTCTACACACAGAATCAATGTTTTCGGGCGTAACAGCTGTTTTCACAAAAATCGTCCTGTAGCGTAGAGTGTCCACGATTTAAAACCATAAACCAACGATATATGGTAGTCTTATGTGGTGCTTTATCATCAAAAGCCGAATGAAGTCTTTCTACCTTATCTTGTCAAGTTAATCCACTTCGAAAATCGTTAAATATCATCTCACGAAAATGTTCACGATTTAAATACATTTCTTTTTTTTTCGAGATGAAATTTTCTAGTTAACAAAAAGTAAACAAATTACGTTGATATGACAAAACGATCTTAGTACGAATATGCTAAAAAATGCCAAACTTCAAGATGGAAACATCAGATCGTGCAAACTCACGATATATTTGCAAGATTGCATAACTCTTGTAGTTGCCAACGTGGAAACTATTTAAAAAATGTATAAAATTTCGAAGTTTCCAATAAAATCAAGCTTTGCTCAGTTTTAATGAGAAGAATCATAAATTAAAATATTCTACTGGAAAGTTCATTTGACTATTACTCTTAATATCTAAAGGATTTGAAATATTCGTCAAGGAATTCTATGGTTAACCTAATATGCAGGTTGAATCCAAAATCACCATAACCGATAATCGTGGGAATATTATAAATTGACTCTCTTCCACATAGCGTTCATTGCTTACAACAATCAGTTTTGGTGGTTGCATTAGTTGATCCGATTTCCTTGTTCTATAAGTCCTATGTACATACATAAGTAAATAGATCATTTGTCTGTGTAAAAGATACAAAATCATCAGTTGTTTCCATTAAACTCAAATTTTCTTGTAAACATTTCATAGCTAATTTCACCCATTAAAACAAGAATCCAGAAAGATATATGTACTAATAAAAATTGCAAAAGTCCTTTATCTTTGCAAAAACGTAAAAGTATAAAAAAATAAATTAAGAATTTATACAATGCCATACTTGTCAACTCAATATCAAAATCCACCACCATAATTTCGTTATACGAAACTTTAACCACCACCCCGAGTGTCTTTGCCACGTGCACCCTTTGCCAAAAGCAAGGATATACTCGAACTACAATAAATAAATATAACAATATAAGTATTTATTATTTTAATGTTCTAGAAAAGCAAATATGGTATATAAAAGTATATAGTAGTACACGTACAATACAAAAATGATGTGAAAACAAATAAATAATTTAATAAATAAAAAAAAAAGAAAAATAAGTAAGAGCAACTCGTCTATGACGATGATGATGATGAAGATATTGAAGTTGAAGACTTTGGTCTATTGATCCATGAATATGGTTGAATATATAATCAAGTGTAATATAATATTATGTGTGTGGTATGAATGAATGAATGTATGAATGAACGGGCGAACCAACCAAAAAGGGCCACCCTAGAATGACACCCTTTCTTTTATTTTCTATTTGTTGTTTGTTGTTTGTTCGTAGTCGTTCAGTTCAGTGAGCGATTCAATTGACAAGGCAGGCAAGAGTCAACAATGTCATAATCATTAACAGCAACAACACAACACATCATCATCACCATCATCATCATCATCATCATCAAACATATAATCATCATAATCATCAGTCAGTCTTCCTTAACTTTGTCATTTAGTCAACCAAGTCTATCACTCACTCAGGCAGTCAGTCAGTTAGTCATTCTGTCAATCAGTTGATGAGTGAGTCAGTGAGGCGAGGCGAGTGAAAGATACTTGCCTCACTTGCCACACAAGTGTAGTATCATAATAATATTAAATTTGATTTTATTGAGAAAAAATACACAACCAAGAAAAAAATTATTGAAAAAATATAAGCAGAAAGTCGAAGAAGGCATAAGAGGTAAAAAAAATTGAGTGTAAGTATGGGAAAATCCAAACACTGAAAATTGCGCTGATTGCGCGAAAAGAAAAATACAACAAATTCAGAACCAAGTATCGATGATGATGATGACTTGACTCTTTGCATCGACTTCGCGGTTCAGTTGAGTGGGCGTTGTTAATAAGGAATGGCGGGGGTGACGGACACACGCACAGTTCTAGGCACAATATATCAATGTTTTGATAATGATGACGATAAGGATGGTGATGATGATGACGGTGATTATCATGGTATTGGTGTTGGTGACAGGATATGGGGTAATGCGCTGCACACTTCTTAAATCAAATTTGTGGAAAAACGTTTAACTGAAGTACAAGGACTCGACATCCTCATCGTCATCATCATCGATGTATTCAAATAATATTCGAAATAAGAAACCGGGAAGGAAGTTGTAGGCAAGTCGTAGGTTGGATATTTTATTGTGGGCGTATTGAAGTCTTTTATAAGGTGAAATTTCACAAAGAAATCGTGGAAATGAGTAAAAAACAGGCTCATGCAACATGCCACAACAAAGTTGTATGAAATATTTAAAAGCAAATCATAAATAAATAAAAACCAAGGCACATTTAATCATAAAAACCAACATGGATTTTGTTAGTGGTTGGTTACACAGTTGCTTGCCACCCTTCCTCTCTCTGAAGTCATCATTGACGGCCGACGATGGTGATGGTGATGGCAATGGCGATGGTTGTTACTTGGGGCATTTTATGAATGCATTCGGTGAATGCAAGCAGCAAGAAAGTACCAGGATCAATGTATATGGACGCTGAATAAGGGAAAGCTCTTCTCTTTTTTATGACCTGGTCGAGGGAAAGAGAATGGTCACAAAAACATAACGTATATATATATTCAATACTCATGCAATATGTAACAGCCACCACCACCTCCTTCTCCTCCTCCTTCATCAGCAGCTATAGTAATAACATGCAGTAGATACATTCATGCACTCGTATTTATAAGATTGCTACAAATAACATAGATAAAACACACACTCATATTGCAATGGTGAGCAAGAGATTGAGAGAGGATGGATAGGATTCGAAAAGTTTTATTGTAAATGAACTTTAAGGAGTTGAGTTCTCTACAACTTGCAACATTTATTGCAAGTGCAATACGCGTGCATACGTGGCAACATTGTTGCCATTTCGAATATTCAGCAACACAGTACTGCCACTATTTTTACGATTGCCAAGCGAGCAACCAACCACAGCAACAGCAGTGCCAAGCGCCACTGGAAAGTGGCTACAGTATATTTTTATTTCTTAAAATTAAATTAAATTATATATAATCTTACATTGTTAAATTTGATAGCTGAGAGAACTTTATAAAAACTGTGGAAAGATTAGAAATTATTTAATATTTTTATTTATGTCTTATTCGCTCTGTTTGACTCTATTGGGTAAACCTGCCTACTCAAAAGAAGTCAGTTTCTCTACCTTCCTTAAATTACTATGAGAACTAAAAATTCTATGGTAGGCATCCAAATATTAGCATTGACAAACTCTGGATTTTTTAGCTGAAGAAACTTGTCTTAATGAAATCAATACAGTGCTGAATGTCAGTTTTTAAAGCTTACCCGGATTGTTAAACTTCATAATTGAGAGAAATTTGTACAAAATTTGAAAAGACTACAAATTATTTAATACTTTTATTTGTTTCTTATTCATTATGTTTGATTCTATTGGGAAAACTTGCAGACTTTAAAAACGTACCCGCTAGACGAACCTTAAATTACTATGGAAAGTAAAAATTCTATTGTATGCACCCAGCATTAGCATTCAGGGGTGGCGTGGAATCCGATTGTTATGGGAATCGAAAGTTCGTTTTGGCATCCGATTATGTCGATTTCAAGTTCGTATCGGATTTGGTTTGGTTTAAGGTGTCGCAGATTCCGATTTTGTCAGTTTGTTTGTCGGAAACAATCCAATTACTGATTTCGCGCCGATTCACACAATGTAAGTAAATTATTTACTTATTAAGGCTTTGTTTATAAAGTTTAATTTTTTATTTTTTTTAGTTTTGTAATTTTACATCGTGCTTAAAGTGTTTATAAATAAATAAAATAATTGCTTATTTTATAAAAATTATTAAAAAAAATTCATTAACGCGAATAGGGGAAAACATAAGAATAAAAGAAAATGCAGTAGTTATTCTGTATTTCAATGAATCGGTTTACAATTCCGACAACAGTGCAATTCCGAATCGGTTTCTACGACACGCCTGTTTGACACACTCTTGATAGCTGAAAAGGCTCGGCTTAATGAAGTCAATGTGCTGAATGCCAGTTTTTATAGCCTTTGCGGATTGGATATTTTTTTTCCTGAAATGAATCTATTTATAATGGGTGACGAAAAGTTATAAATGTTTGCTTTTACTCAAAACTGGACATCTTTACAAAAATGCATTTGTAATCTACGGGTCGGCCATCTGCAGCAGATTTTATTGCGTTGTGAATTATATAGGCTCCGCACCCAGATATGATTGTAATTACACTAACCCAAAATTTACTTTGGCATTGTAACCAGAAAATGCAGTCACACTATTATCTGTTAACACTTAGACTAAAAAATTGACCATGATTTCAGAAACTCCACCTGGTTGGTTGTGGAGGTCTAACATTTTTGTTGCGCACCTTTGTAAGTTTGGCCTAGTAACAGTGGTTTGAAGCATCGGTTTAACTTGTAATAAAGTTGGATTTACCAAAAACATCTTTTAATTCATGTTTGTTACCTCATAACTTTTTTCTTGTTAAACCGATTTTATTGATAATTTTTTTATTTGAAAACTGGTGCTTGTCATGTGGTCCATTTATCAATTTGATCACGATGCGAAGAGTAAGTTATCTTTAATAATGCACGTTCCATTTGCGTTAATTGAAGCCGGTTTTCTATTTTGTTAAAATTTTTTTTATTTATGCTTGTCATTATCATTGAACGTACACTTACATTTCGGCATAGGTAAATAAGACTCCAAAACAGAAAACTTTACTTAGTTACCACCACAAATAATACATTTTTTTAGAGGTCATTGTTAATCTAGCTGTAATAAGAATTAACATGTTTTTCAACTTGTGAACTAGATTATTGGGAAAACGGGACAATTTCGCGTCCCGAAGCTTTAATCGGCAACACCGGGACGGAGAACTAGATAAATGGACAGCCCCTTCAAAACTTATGGTCATATTAGTTATAACTCCTGTGATTTGCCACAGTGTTGTTCATTTTTTTGGAAGAGATTAACAAAATTTGGTTGTTTCATCCCAAGTTTTCGAAACATTTTCATTCAGTTTCTTGCGGAACTCACTTATCTATCTTCTTCACTATATCGACTTAAGCCAAATGAATCAAACTTGTATTTATATTTTAGTTAGTCATACAAATTCATAAAAATCTTTATTGATCATTAAATAAATATTTATTTTATTTTATAGGTTTTTATTCACTAACATCATCATATTTCAGACATTTACGTGAGCTTAGATATAGATCCAATTATTATTTAGATCTGTTACTAAGTATATAGATCGTTGGGATGAAGTCTTTTCAACCGACAGCGGATTGTGTTCTTTGTTAGATATCTTGCCAGAGTATTTAGGTGCTTCAGTAATTAATCATTACATTGGCTGCTAAAGAATTGATTTCCTCGATCACCGTTGGCATCGTAAGGTCACGATGTAATATGGTGATCCTAACAAAACACGGTGCGACAGCTTTGAGTCGTAGGGCCTTTGATGTTATTGTATATGGAAGCGCGCTCCCCCACATTTGAATGCCGTATGCCAATCTGGGCCACAACTTGTTTATATATCAATAACAGTTTGCTGTTCTCATTTTTTGATTGCAGTCCTATTGATTCAGAAACAATCACCTTAATGTCACCAGATAATACTCGAACCTACACCGTCCTTCAATATACAATATATAAATATCTCTAATACTCTTAAAATCAAATCGAATACATTTTTCAATGTTCTGCAATCCATCAAAAATCTATCATGCAATAATAAAAATAATATTAAATCAAATCAACTATTAATTGTATCTACAATACTATGTGTATCCACTTTTGTAGTCATTATTTTTATTGTGGCATAGTAAAATAAATAAACGAAAAACACAAAACAACTGCAATAAGTCATTCTGTCGGTCAGATGTTGTACACTTTTTTTTATATAATTATAATAATTTAATGCAATAGCAACAACATCAAGCAAATCTTTGTTCAACCAACTGCAACTGACAAACAACAATCAGTTCACAAAAAAAGTAACACAGAAAAAGTGGCATAAATATTGGAAAAGGAAAACAATCTCTCTCTATCTTTATCTGTGTGTATTTGTTTCTGAAGTTAAGTATCTTTAGTTGTTATTCTATCATTTATATGATCTCACTCTGTACTCTCTTCTATGTGACTCCCATTCCCTTTTCATTGTTGTCTTTCATTTTTTTAGTCGGTCAAGCGCCGCTTTTTGCAATTTAAAATTTATTATTTAGCGGATGTTTAATTGTATCTATTTAATTTTCATTTTCGTTTTCATTTTCATTTGAATTATTGTTATTGTTTTCTTACTACTAACTTACTACTTACACACATCTTTTGTATGCATTTATCAAAAAATATATCAAGTGAAAAGTGGAAAAAAAGCTACACATGTCTGTGTACCTTCAAAATCGACCGACAAATGCAACAATACAAGTATATACATATAGCAATCTAAAGATACACAGATGGATAGATGGACGGACATACATAAACACACCGGAGAATAACAATTAAACTAAATTTAAATTATATGTATTGCATTTTTTTTTTGTTTTTGTTTTGTATTTTTCCTCTCAATTTTTATGTATCTTTTTGCATCTTTTTTGTTGTTGCTGTTGTTTTCCCCATTTTGCTATAATTATACTAAAAATATATATTCGAACAAACAACAAAGTGCCTTGGCTGTTGTTGCAATCGTCATCGTCATCATCATCATCTTTATCATGATTATTATTATCATTATCAGCTGCAGCAGACATACTACATGCAACAACATTCGTCATCAAAGATACAAGTGTCTTACCCCCCTCTCAATCTCCTGTGTATCTGTATCTCATATATTGTGTGTCCGTTGGTTTGTCTTTGTGTATGTCTGTCTGTCTGGCTGTTTTGTTTTTTGTGAGCTCTGAAGCTGAAAGTCAGTCCGTCGGCCTAAGTAGTTGCCGCATATTTATTTATTATCTTTATTTTTTTCTTTTTTACTATATTTTTTTTTATTATTGCAATATAATTTCTACTTAGCAAAAGAGGATGTGATGCAACAATGTGTCGTTGTTGTTGCTGCAGTTTTGTATCTCACTATTTACTACAATAATATTTTTCCCCCATTGGACTGCATTCATTGCCTCAAATAAATCGCACACATTTTGTATATAATTATTTCACTGACAAAAGTACAAATAAGTCAATTCATGTCTTTCTGAGTCTAAAGAAATCTTTATTGTTGGTTCATTTGTTCATTTATTCGTTGTTAGGTTGGTTAGTTTGCTTTTGTAGATTGTTAGGTTGATTTCTTTGTACGTACTATGTTAGGTTGCTTGGTTTGCTTTCGAAAAGGAAAAAATCATTTACTTCATTATGCATAATGCAGGAAATTGTTATAATTTTTTTTTTTGTTTAGTTTTTATTATTATAATTTGTTTTGTTTTTTTTCTTTTTCTAATTTTTCTAATTCTTAGTATATTTTTATGTAAATTCTTTCGGATCGTAAATTCTATTGTATTGTTAATAGTTTATTATAAAAGCAGAAAATAAAATTTTATGCAAATTTATTTTTTAATTTCTTGCAATTATTTAAGAATAAAATGGAATGGAATACAATAAATTGTATTTTTCACATGCTCCACAGATAAAAATCTTTAAATTATTTATAATTAATTTTACATTATTATTTCTTTTCGGTTTTTTTGTTTTGCAAAGTTGTTAACTTATTTGAAGATACAAAATACATAGATATTGTGTAAAACAACACATGATATTCGGTCACAATGAAGATTTCATGCAACAATTCTATGAGATACTTACGAATGTGTGTAAGTGCAATTAATGTTTCCTACTGCAAGTAAATTCCTTTATTAGTATTTTAGACATCAACAAAATATAATACATACTTATGTTCACAATTTGCTTTGGTTAGAATTTTCATTTTAAAATGCGATTTGAGTTCAAAATCAACAAGCTAACACTTAGCATATGGCTACTGACAAGGACAGGTATTCGGATAGTCTCAGGTTTCCTACATAACATGCATATCAGTCGCAGCGATCTGTGTTAAGAAGAAGAGGAGTCAGCAGAGCACGTGCTATGTCACTGCGAGGATCTAAACTTGACCAGACTCCAACAATTTGGAAACCTGTACTTGGTAAAAGTTCAAATTGCAGAACTGTCTCCGAAGATGATCTTGGAATTCCTTATGAATATCAGAATCTCGGAGGAACTGAGATTTCGGGGTTTGTCACAATAGGCCCTCTTGCTGCCACAGTGCCGAGGTGTACTTGTTACCGCCCTTTCCCTAATCTAATGTTACATGTGGCTAGCTTACAAGTTCCCGATTCTTAATCAACTATTGTACTTCACTAACTTTGAACAGTTGACGACTATTCGCGATTCGTAAATATTTTTGGATATTGATGACGATGGCAGTTCCTGCAGCTCAACATGGGTCAACACCATAAGATTTATAATTATTAATTCATTTTTTCATATTTTCATGGTGTCATATGGTATATGATAACCATTATAATACTTATTAATTGTAGCACATGCAAAAACTTTATCATTGCCATTATCATTTTCTCTAAGGGGTCGTACAAGTATTACGTAAACAGAATTAGGGGGCGGGGGTTCAACTTCTAAAATCATTGAAACTTTAATTATGTATTACTTGAATGCCCCTAATGAATCTCAACAGCGTTCTAAGAGCGGATGTTTCTCAGACTCAATATGTTCAATTTAGATTGTGGAACGTAGGCCAAGCCGACACTCAATGCCTTTAAGACAAACATAATTTATGTCATAATAAAGCCTAAAATAAGAAGGCAAAATATTCTTGAATCGTTTGATATTATTATTTCCAAAAAATACTTAGTGTAAATTTAGTAAATTAAGGAAAATAAAATTTAAATTAAAAAATCTGAAACTTCCCGTTGATTTTTAAGATAGAGGAAGAGTAAAACTTCATTATATAATATTGATTAACTACTTTTGTCAAAATAATAAGATTGGGAGTCTGAGTTACAAATTAATATGTTTTCTGAGAGATTATTCTGCCTTCAACTCTTATTATTTTTATTAGAAAATCAATCATCATCTTATTTCCATATTTTACTACAAAGTATTGGATATCTGAAATATTTAAAACAAAAGAGGGATGAACTTTATCTTTGACCTCGCTGAATCTTACATACCCTTCAAATAAGTTATTTTATTATTCTTCGATACTACAATAGTATTTGGAATATTTTATGTTTCCATCTTTCTGTAAAATTATTATTTCTTTTCTAAAAAGTTCAGTCTTTCTCTTCACGCTTTCAGTAAGCTAAGAATATGCTACTGATTCCATAAATAGATTTTAAGAAAACTTTGGTTTCACTGATTGCGTTATACGAGTATGTACTTTGCATTGAAGGATTTGTTTGTTTCATTATAATGACTTCACGACAGATGCAATAAATTATCTGATAATTGGAACAAGATTAATTTGTATAAAAATCTCATCTGAAAATCTAAGAAAATTATAAGACTAGCAAAATAAATGGACAATTGGAAGGACAGTCTAAGCCAATTCGATTCTCATTAGGATACCATTTTAGAAATTATTAAAATATATTACCATGCGGTTCTATGCATTACAAATGTCAGGTAAAAATGATTAAACATTTTATTATACAATAAATCTAAAGTGCGTATAAAATTGTTCTTTTCCCCCTTATTGACAATAACGGCGACTAAAGTGTGCAAAAATCTCAATGCTCATTTTCAATTAAAGATTTCAATCAGAGAAAATAAGTATTACAAACAAACAAAATTGCAGAATCTCGGATAAAGCAAGCAAAAGATTTTTTAATCAGAAACCACACCAGACTAAAAAACCTCAATGAACCAAAGTAAAGTAAATGTAAA
This sequence comes from Amiota communis, assembly GCA_037043315.1. Taxonomy (NCBI): domain Eukaryota; kingdom Metazoa; phylum Arthropoda; class Insecta; order Diptera; family Drosophilidae; genus Amiota; species Amiota communis. The sequence continues at coordinate 513,447 of JBAMAV010000230.1, forward strand.
TCTAAATGACGGCAATTATGTAACAAAAAGTAGCACAGATTATTAGTCTACAAAGTGTTAACGATGTCGATGATGTTGTTCGGGGAAGTTAAGAAATATAAAAATGAGTGACACAAATGACGTATAGCTGTCAATGCTTCTGATGATGACGACGAAGATGTTGATGATGATGATCAACTTTAATTATGATGTTTACATAAAGACGTAGACAACCGTTAAGTTAAGGACTTTGAAATGGCTAAAATAATCAAAGGCTTCTTTTTACAAAGTAAATGATTTTACAAGACATGAAAGCATTTCAAGTAAAGAAACTTAACAGGCAATTCTACTTCCACCATCATCCTCATCACCATTGAGTGGTAATAAGGATTGAGAATATTTCAAGCAGAAAAGGCTGTGAAAAAAATGGGTAAAAATTACAGAAAAAAAATGTTGAGCGAAATAAATACACAGAACTATATTTTCACTTGTAACTACTTTAAGTGTATCTGTATCTATGAGCATGTTATATGTATGATATAGTATGTGCTGTTGAGTGGCATGTATATTCGAGTGTTTAACATTTTTAGATTTTAACATTTTATATTGCACGTCATTACAGACAATTAAATGCAAAGTAGTTTCCTGCCATTGCTGCTGTTGCCTCAAATGTATCTCGACTTTGTTTATTTTTTTTTTTGCTTCTTCTACTTTTCACTTACTAAACACTAAAAATGTTGAGAAGTTAAATGCTGCCGACGTTGACTGCTTATGTTACATATACAATATGTATGCATATTTAACTTGTAGTTGCGGTAGCAAAACATTCATTCATTTATTCACTCACTCACTCACTCACTCACCACCATAGACTCATATGTAGATGCATGTATGTGCATATGTGGCACATGTGATTATTGCAACAGTAGTACAAACAAATAAAAAAAATACAAAAAATTAAAACAACCCACAACACTCATTTTCATTACTTTTTTTCAAATATTATTTTGTTGCAAGTTTCTGCATGCAGATAAAATCAGAGAAAAATAAGACGTTTAAAATTTCAAATTATTATAAATACAACATACAACTATTTTTCCTGTATTTCTTCCACTTTATACTTATGTATATTAATACCACTGCACAAGTGGAATACAGTGAAGCTTTCATAAGTTAAAACAAATATAATGTACAAGAAACTTTGACTGATGAAGACTTCGAGTTATAGAATCATTCATTAAAACTAGTGAATTTCGTGAAAGACAATACAATTATTGAATTATTGTAGTCGTCAGTTTATTATTATTCAATAGTCATCCGCATCGCATTTAATGCGAGTCTGTTGAATAAATTCTTTCTTCCAATCGTCGTCATTACCTTCTGTAGCACTTGATGTCGGAATTACTAGTCATGAGCCTAAAAATGATCAATAAAACCACCTAAAAAAAAGTGTGCTTCTCAACATCAATATAATTCTGAATGCTGCCATACATTATACGACTGATTGTACAATCGAAAATCAAAACTTTTGGATTTTTCAAGTAATCAAACCATGACCATTCCCCGCACACGTTGTGAGAGGCATGAAGCAAGATGAAATTCTACAATTAATTGCACAAAGTATGAGCCACACAAAAATTGCATTGTAAGTGATATAAAGATCCAATCTTTCTCATGTTTCGTAATTAACTTCCATCAAGTTTATATTTTGATCAATTTAAGTTAAGAAAATTATAGATATGTCATATTCATTGTCCCATGTAGAATATTGACCAAATGAATTTTTTTTGCAACAAATCGCAATTCTCTTGATTTCTTCATAATCTAAGATTTCCACGAAAGATTCAGTTTAAGTATGTATGCATTCATCTTCTCAAGTTCGAGAGCTACTATTCGAAATATGTAAAAAAATTTTATAAAATGATCCCTCTTAATGCTACTGCAACTTAGTTTGGTGGAGTTGTAGATGTTTTCCAGTTATGGTTGATCTACTGTATTTGCCTCTTTAAATCCTCAGACACTCACTAACTCATTCACTTCATTTATTCATTTAATCATTCATTCATTCAATCACATGTTTTTCCGTTCATACATCAACTTTTGCTTATTGTCGCTTTTCTGTTCTCGATGGTGTTGTTTTATACCATTGATTCTTAACCTTTCCATGATATTATGATACATTTTAAGAAGTTAAGTTATAATAGTTTGCGACACACAAGAGCCATATCTCTATATTCTCTAAGCAGTGAAATATTTAGGCACCATAACATAATTTATATAAAGGAATAAAAAAAATAATATTGTTTGAGTTGGGAACCCTATATTTTTTAGAGGTTGTTTCTCATTTACAACTAATATAAATGAGAAGGATAACTACTTTTAAATTAACCATATATTTTTTTTTTAAAACCTACCAATTTAAAATACTTTCCTATTCGGAACTGCGGGAGCATCCAGTCACAACTTGACTGTGATGGCACTTTTCAGGAATTTTGCTGTACACCATAAATTCCGCTGCACTTGAGTTAAGAATCACTGGATTATGCACCTGCAATACAAATTGTTGGTTTGCTTTGTTATTTTTATTGTTTTCATTTTTTCATAATTGACTTGCAACTTTGTTGAAATCCATACCACTTGCCATTTTATTATTATAATTTAATTAATTCTCTTTTCTTTCACTGGAAATTTCTTAAGATAAAAATTAAATAGTAACAAAATTATTCCAGTTGCTTTTTCTCATATGTGCAGATTAATTGTCTGATATTTGAAACTTATATTTTATTTTTATTTAATTGACCTATTTTCTTTTTCTGTTTCTTTATCTCATTGATATTTGGCTCTAATTGTTCAACGTAGACATAAAACAGACTCGTTTTTTGTGATTCCCGCGTAAACATCTCTAGTCAAGATAACCAATAGCACATCAGTGCGGCTCAAGTCACGCTTCTTATCATGCATGAAGATAAACAGTCTTTCCGTCTTAAAATAGATAGGCTACTCTCCAATACACTAATGTAGTTTGTGCAGTTCATCTCGGATTTTATTAAACCCAATTCAAGGGCACTCGACTTGTAGATGGCAGGCTAAATCATACAACATTATTCTTTTTCAAATTTCTCTAGTAGAATTTAAATCCGTCTGGTCCATTCAAATTAAAGTTCTTTCCTTTTATGAAAACAAATAATTATGTACCGAGTCCCAGTTGGTTTCCAAATTATATTTTTAAGATTGATCAAATAAATCTTTTGGAACTGTTAAGGACTCACCAAATCTTCATTACCGAAACTGGGTTGCTTCAATGCTGAAGCATAAGAGATTGTTGCATCGCTTGTTATTCTAATAATGGTTCGCTTATCACGTTCCGATAGCTGAAATTGACGATTAGTTTTGCATTTTTTGCCTTCCGGGTTTGTCGGAAAGGAAGCAATGACATACTTATTGTGTTATATGCTTTAACTGTGACGCTATATTCAGCGTCGCGGAATTTTAGAAAAAAAATCTCATAATTAAAATTAATATTTAGGCGAATAGTGATGGCATCCATTCTGTTAATACAATTACAACCCAGCAAAAATGGAGTATTTTAACAAAAACTAACGTTACTTTTTTTTTATTCAAGAATTTGAATTTATAACATGACTTTTTTTTAACTAATATTCATATTTCATTGTGTATTTTTATTTTTCTCTAATTGTAAACAATATAGATTCATATCATATGTCATATAAATTTAATAAGAAGTATAATTCCATAATGTTGCTATTGGTAATTTAATATAATTTATTTGAATTTCACTTATTATTTAAGATTACAAATAATTTAGTAAAACATTTCATATTCAATCACATTTTTACAAATTTTTTATTTATCAATTCATAAATTTTGTAAACCTTTTGTAAATGATGACGATGATCAAATTTATTCAAAAACCAATTAATTAATGTGCACAATTAGACAAATGCATTAAAATATTACAAAACAATTACTTGTTGCTGACTAATTACGAGTAAATAAACATCACAAATAATAATAGTAATAGTGTGGTAACAACAACAACAACAATTGCATTTGCAATTGCAACTGCAACACAATTGACAGCACATAAATGACACTTCGTTGTTTGCTGCCAACGACAAACATAAAAATGCATTTAAGCCACAAATTTTATAATAATAATTTATGTTATAATTGACTTTTATGGAAAAAACACAAACAAACAAATATCTACTTACAAATTAAGTACTAGTAATTATTTTAGTAGTTCATTGTTTTTTATGCACTTTGGACACTGATGTAGCACAGTGGTATGATGATGACTTTACTCTGATATTGGTAAAACAAAACAAAAAGCAATCAATTGGGACCCAGGCCCTGCAGTTCGCGTTCAGTCCGTGTGGGTACTTAATCAACAAAAAAAAAAAACAAACATCTGGTCATACATGTAAAATGGCTAAGTAAATCAAACGTTTTCGCAAAATAGTTGCCCTCAAATATGTCTTAAGTCGGCGAAGTACGGAAACATTTGAACATGTCGACACTTGTATCACCATTAGCAAGCGCACGAACCGACCCGTCATTTTCAAGCGACTTTTAAGCGATTTTAACAATTGGACGAAAACTTCTAAATACTACTTCCTAAAAAAGTCTTCTGATGTTTTAAATTGAAAACAATCATCACCTGAATCAATTCGTATCGGGAGCTTCCGCTAACGCGGAATTTCTAGTTCGTCAGTTCTAGTTCATTACCCGCTCGAACACTTTCTTGCCGTATAACGTTAAACTTTGTATTACGAGATCCGCTCAGAATGTCAGTTACTACTTCATTCTTTTCGTGGGATTTGATCACACAGAGCTAAGAATTTTGTAAGGCAGTGTTCACAACATTCCGTGTGGATACCCACATTATCTGCCGGGCCTGTTGGGACCAGTCAATGAGCAAAAACAAATCATTCAATAAGTAGGTACTTAAATTAGAAGTTTAATATGTCGTTTTTTTTCTTAAAAATACACAATAATTTAGGAATAATGGCAAAAGATTTATATTGAAAATATTGGACCTCGCTTTCTATACATTTTGGCCAAGTTAAAGCCAATTTATAGATGACATTCCCAAATAAAGTTTCATCCTTCATCAAAATCCATTCATTTCTCTTCATCGAATGTTGTGAAATGCTGCTCAGCTAGTGCGTGTCTCGTCGATAAAAACAAATAGTAATCTGAAAGAGCCAAGACCAAATACAAGAAACGTGTGCTCTAATATGTACTGCGCGATGTTTTTATCTTTTGTTTCTCATTTTGGTTAATTTTTTTGTAGTATACTTTTGGTGTTGTTTAAATATTTCACTTTTGCGGCAAAAACAAAAATATTACATAACTTCTGACAGAAGTACAAGCTTTACGAATTTGCGCACATAGTGTTAAATCTTGTGCGATGGTACCTTCGTATGCAAGTTCGACTAGCACTTGACCGATTTTTATTTAAAATATGACTTATTTATTCAATGCCTTAATGCCTCTGACCATATTTGGGATTTATAATCCTAACAAAATTACTTATTCCTGTTTCTATTTTGAAGGCCAAATTTATTAGAGCTTTGTAAGGACCAAAATTAGCTGTTTTCTTTATATATTTTCGTAAAATCTCCAAAATCTTAATCAATATTTATTATAACTGCTACAAACTTTTGAGTGCTTATGATTTTTTATATAGAAAATTATTTCATTTTTTAATATATTGAAACAAAACTTCATAATTCAATTTAAAATGAAATTGCTTAGTACCAGTATGCAATCTTTAATGAACCAAAGTTAATTGTCTATTATATTTTATTTTACCTCCAATAATTGAGTTTATAGTAGTTATGTACCAACAGAATTTATAGAGACATGTTCCTTTAATGTCCATTTAAACTTTTATTGTTTTGCGAAATAATTTGTAGGGATGTAACTACAAGTATGATCATCATCTGTTTGTCTGAACACCAACAGTTGCGATGGTCTATTATTTTTTCTATGTGTATATCAAAGTACTAGTATACATTGTCACCATCCGGAGCCAACTCAGAGAGCTGAGATTTCACTAATAGCAAAACTTATTTACTATTATTGTATGAGGGAACATGTAACTTCATGAAGATGTAGCTACCATACTTATAAGCTAATCATTCAAACTCTAAGATTTTTCATATGGATAAAAATGGAACAGTAAAATCTCTATAGAAAATGGTAGACTTATTCCATAAAAACATCAAATCCATCGAATTACCATAGGCAAACTCTCAAAGGCATTTTTTTCACATAGGAACACTCAATTTCACTTATTCACAAACAGTCTATGAAAACACATGCTGGTCCTAATTTAAAATTAAAGCCTCTATGTCAGCTTAATATTTTTATAATATTTCCTATTCGTCTTTTTTTATAATTAAACAGCAAACTAAATAATAAATAATTTTGAAAAATAAAAGAACTTTTAATATTGTTTACTCACTCATTAGTTTAATAAAGTGGCAAAAAGTTGTTATATCAACAAAATTAAATTGTTTACAATGGTCATGGTTGACAGTTGGATGAAATAATAATGAAATGAGAATGAAGGATGTGCATCAAGTGAATGAATGAATTAATGAATGAACATAATGTACACGCCATGTTAACAAACCAACTACATATAATGATAGGAAAAGAATAGGATGAGTTATAGAAAGGAAAAACAAATCTACAATTGCAACAACAAGAGTAATAGATACGCATATCAACATATACCATGTGTGTGATTGTTAGAGTTGTTGGCTTTTTGAAATTGTAAGCATCCAGAGTTTGAGTTTTGTTGGTGTTAAAATAAACACACACAAGTATGCACTCACACTCACACTCACACAGATGTATATACTTATAATAAAAGTGAAGCAACAGTTTGTTCTGAACATACATACACACACAACTTACATATTTTCATTCATTCATTTCACTCAGTCAGTCTGCCACTCACAACTCAAACTCAATCTCTCTCCATTCTATGCATGTATCTGTGTATATTCACACATGTGGTGCATATGTGTAGGTGTCAACAAAGCATTTGTACAAAACTAGTAAAAGGAAAGGAGAACAGCAAAAAATATATCAAAATAACAAAGAGAAAACAGCCAACAAAGTGGCAATATGTCAAACGGAAGTGGTATTGGTTTTATTGTTGTTATTGTTACTACAATAGATACAAACAAATACAAATATTAAAACGTGCAGAAAAGTGTGAACAGAAACAACAATAATCAGGACAACCACGAACCGGAAACCACAAATATTTGCCGCATGAAATAAATACAAAGAAAAAATAAATGAAATAAAAAATAGAAGAACAACAGCAACAACAATATGGCAATTTGTTATAATAAAGGTCACTGTTGTTTTTATTGTTGTTGTTGTGTGCGTAATAAGTACAAACACCTAGATACCAAGGATTGCGTCTTTGTGTCTCTCACGCACGCACGCATACAATCAAAAATATGCCGACTTTAACGCAAACAGATTTTACTAGGTTAACAGCAAACGACAGAAGGCAACTCAAGTAGCACACACTGTCAGGAAAAGAGAAAGTAACTTAAAGAGCAAATATTATCTCGGAACAGAAGATACAGCAGCAGCAGCAGCAGCAGGAGCAATAACAAAAGTGCGCCATTTTAAGAAGCAATTTCTGCTGCTGCAACCGAAATCACTTGACTCAAAAGTTGTGTCTAGCATTGGGCAGCAGAAACAGCAGCAGCAAGTGGTTACTTATGGTATATACCATATACATACATAAGTATATGTTTGCTTGGGTAGTTGTATAGAAACCAGCATAAGATACACATACAGTACTATATCTAGAACCAAAACTAAGGACAAGGCAATCAAGACGTCAAAGATGAAGACGATGACTGTCGTGAGCATGTTACAAACCAACAAAAAATAAGTATACGAGTAAGTATGTACAATATTTAAGTGGCAATGTTTGTTTTCTTGAGTTTAAGTATCTGTGTATCTGAACATAAGTAAATTTACGCAAGATAAACTTGCAACACCCTTAAAGCTTCATGTAGTATACAAAAGTACAAGGAATACCCCAAAAAGTAAAATAGCAAAAACCAAAAAGTGTTCTTCCGAAATAAGGAAGGAAGAAAATAACATAAGAAATTGTGTTGTGCGCTCAACAACAGCATCACTACATACACATACATAGATACTTATGTACATACAAACAAACATTCTCTTAAGTCAAGTAAACTTGACGCTGCTCAAGGTCAAGTGCACGTTTGGGGCGTCATAGCGTCAAAAGCAATGTGAAACGATACGAGTCGAGTCAAGTAGAGTTGTGTCGTATCGTGTCTGCCACAAACCCAAACAAAATTTAAATGGAATAAAAATAAAATGGTGAAAAATAGACACTAACAAAAATACACGCACATACAAACAGATGTTTACGAGATATGGAAAGACACCCAAAGAATCGCATAAATGCCTAAAGTCTCATGGTAAGCAACTTGAATCCTCATCCTTTCTTTTCTATTTTTGGCATCCATCCCCAATGTTTAAGGCATCTAATGTTGTCCTTCTGCCTTCTGATCATCCTTCCTTCCGTCTGTCTGTCTGTCAGTTTTTTAGTCTATCTTCCCTTTTGAGTTCGTTGTTGCCCATTTAGACATCGTTTTGTCTGCTACTTTCCTTCCTTTTCAACTTTGTTTTGCTTGTTGCTCATGTTTTTCGGGTGCTATTTATGCTTAAAGTCAATGCCTTGCTTGCCTTCGGTTGCCTTGGTTTTGGGTCGCCTTGGTTTGCTTGGTGGCCCTTCGAGTGCCAGCCACCCTCACCATCTTCCACAGCCTATGGCCTAAATTCGCACCCAAAAATAAAGTAGACAATGAATACAAAAGAAGACAATAACCAAAAAAAAAACAAAAAAGGAAAGAATAAATCCATGAAAAAAGGTTAACTTTTGAGTGTCGACATGATTTTTCATGTGATTCGTTTTTATTGTTTTTGGCGTGCTGCGATTTACTTGCTGGACTTTTGTCTTTTTCTCTCGCTATGCTTAAAGTTTTGTTAAAGTAAAGATATAATGGTTATCAAATGAAGTTTGTAACACAGTGAATTGTAAGAACTTATGGTCAATCTGCATGACAGTCCAAATCTGCCAAAAAGAAGAAAAATAAAATAACATTTAATAATAGAAAACAAGTCCCTTAAAATCGACACAAGACCAGAATATGTTGAGACATTTCTAATGTCGTAAAAAAGTTACACCAGTCTTCGAAATATTTTATTCCGTTTTCAGTTGAAAGTACCTACCAATTATTTATTTCTAGAATCTCATTTAGTCAGGAAGAGAATTTCTTATTCAATATACTAGCTCAAATTATGAAAGAGCAAAATTTGTCTTCTTTCTAAAATTACATTTATATTAAATTTATTCTTAAGTTTGTGATAAGTTACAAAAAACCTAAAAGACGCCATAAAGTATACTACATTTTCATGATCATTATATTGGGAGTCGTCGGTTTTATCACATATGGTATGTATATTCTTCTTAAACCAAGCCAGTTTTACTGTTTCTGAAATGGTAAATGAATTTTTTTTTAACAGAAAAATTTTTTTCTTACAAAATAGGGAAGTTTATATGAGAGACATGAATTTGTTGTTTATAACCCAGTTGATGATTAATTAAGTAAATCATATCCAGCAGTAAGAATCACTGGTTCAAAACTGGTCCCTTTGGAACCAGCAGTAGTTCCAACTATCTCCCTTTACATGCATTCTACTAGTGAATTTAACATGGAGATGTCATTGGAAGGGGTCAATCACCAACTCCTGCATTAACTTTCACAAGTTTTGTCACCATTCACCAGTCATGTCACCGTTCACTACCACCGTCTGCAATACCGTTCTCCAGTTGTATCATCAATCATTCTCACCGTCTGTATTTCCTACAACTAGTGAATTCACTAGCCCCTAGTAATACACACTTACTGGTACGCCTCTGCGTAACCTACGACTAATGGATTTACTAGCCACCTGGTAATAAGAAAAGGGGCTAGTGAATTACTATCGAAACGGGGCAGTATAAGCACCAAGCATACTGCAGGGTATTTTTGTAAAATGTATAACATATTCGACATAACCAAATTTATCTTTGTTTTTTTTTATTGGATAAATATTTGAATATTCCTAAATTCTTCATCCTACCTCTGCCATTACCCACAATATACATTGCTCAATTTGGTGTTCATTTCTGTACATAAACATGAATGATACAGAAATACTCCGATATTAACAGATATTTCTATACGTATTTGTTCGGATGTTTGTTTATTTGATTGTTTTATTTGCCAAAGTTTTGTGGTTTTACGCTTGTGCAATCTTTTGGTTGCTACAACAAATACTTTGCATTTCACTTGTTGATTTTTTTCTCCTTTTTGAATACTAAATTTTATCATTAAATTAGTAAATAAAAGAATTTGATTAATAAAATGTATTAAATCCTTAATGAACATTGTCCAACAATTGATAATTTTATTTAATTTAATGAAATCTCAAAAGTATGCAACATAAATTTTCAATATTTCCATTATACAAACTACTCGTATTCTATTCTCTAAAAACTTTGTTCATCTTAAACTTGGCAACATTTAACAGTTTATAACAACAAACATGATAAAAAATAGAAGAAAAACTGCAAGTAAAAATATAAATTGCCACGAGTGTGAAAATCTACACAAGTGTTTTTCTTAACAATGAAAACAAAACAAATTATTTTGGCGCCAAAAACTTTGCTCAACAACATGAACAACAACATTAGACAGACAGACAAACAGACAGAGAGAAGAGAAAGGAGCAATTTACGAAGATAAGGAATCACGCAAGCCAAGCAACAGGATGAACAACAAAAATATGAAATAAAAATGGAAAAGAAGGGAAGAAACAACTACAAATACAAAAGTCAAGGAGCAAAATTATACTAAACAAAAAATGAAGGATGAAAAGGAAGTGAGTTACGATGAGCTTCAAATACATAGACTGTAAAATATATGAAGAAGAGGGCCAAGTATATGAGACCAAAATAAGGAAAAATGATAGTAGAAGACAAAGAAGTGTGTGTGAGATACAAAATGAGGGAAGTAAGATATACGAGGAGTGTCTCAACAATAACTGACTTGAATTTATAACTCTGCCCTGGCAATAATCTTCTTTATCCAAAGAAAATCTGGAAGTCAGTTCATAGGATTTAGTACACCCGTAGCCATCTTTTCAATCGTCTTTATGTCGTCAGGCTGACGGTGCCATATGAGCCGAATTTTTAATTTTGGAAACAGACAAAAGGTTCCTGAATAGAATTCTCAAAGTACAAGACTTAGAATTCCATCGGAAGGCGTATATGCTCGAAATTTTCTAGTGCTATTATGCTAGATGGTCAGCCAGTACGCAGGTGACTATTAATAGACCTCGGGAATTTTAAAGCCGCTTATGCCATTCTTTCATCAGTGTTTTGTCTACACAATCGTCTTCAAAGACTCTCTTACTATATTAACTCCATCTTCTTAACGGCAATTACTATGTGTTCTTGAAGAAGAACTAATTACTCTTGTACCCAACAGAGGTCACTTCATCATTTGAGCGGCGAGTTAAGAATGCATGATACATTCAGGACATACCTCGTAGATACAGACACTGGGCCAGACATTGCGGTGAAAGCTTGTGAAAACTAACAAGCAAATGAAAACATGAATAATAATAGTAGAGTAGCGTAAGTGAATGAGTAAGTAAAAAGTATATGGAAAAATGAAATGCTATGTAAGAAACACAAAATGTCTACCAAGTTTTGTTTCCGGTTGATGAGTTAACCCGTAGAATGCATGCTTTTTTCTTCCTATCCATTCTTCATTGCATTTTTAACATACTTAAGCTTGTTGTTGTTGTTGCAACATCAAGGAATTCCATTCTATTTCTACATATCCTTCACAGACTCACTCTCAAGATTATTGCGTAGTTGCAGCATTGCATAGTAGTCGGTAGTAGTTTTAGATGAACTTTTGCTACTGCATGAGAATAAGATTGGTTGTTAGGTGGTTTGAGTTTACCATGGTGTCTGATTTTTTCTATGTTGCATTCTTCCAATAGCCTGGGCAGACAGGATGTTATTGCACGTTGACTTCAAAACAAAACAAAAGCGAAACAAAAACTGCATTTATTGGTCTCTTTTTGCATTTCTCTACTCTCGCCCCAAACTACTCCAAGTGTATCTATGAGTATGTGTTGTTGTGAAGGTTAAGTGAGCATAAAATGTGGTTCTGGTCTCAGCCTCATGTCCTTTTTATATGAATTATTATTTGTTTTTGTTTCGTTGCGTTTTGCTTAAGAAATTCTTCTATTCTTTCTATTTTTGTATGTTTATTTATGGTGGCAGAAGTGAAGCGTGTGAAAGAAATGAAAGAACAGGAAGTGTTATTAACACTAGCGTTATTTCCGTGTAAAATAATGACACAGATGTATGTTCATAGTATATCCTTGTTTCTTGTTCTCCTCCTATTTATTTTACTCTATTTACTTTTGCATAGCAGGTGTTATTAAAACCAAAAGGAAAAGTAGGAAAAAATACTAAGAAAAAGTTGCAATATTATTTTGTTTCTTTGTTTCAAAATGAAAGAAATATATGCGAATGAATAAGTTTTTTGTCTTGGATTCTGTAAGATTTATTAAAAATGATGTCTAGTTGTGATGTGATTTCTTCTTCTCCTACATCTACGCCCCCACTTAATCCTTTGTAACTATTTCCATATGAAGATACTTTTCATTTTTAATTTAACGCGCAAAAGATTCTTCTACTCATACTATAAGACGTTCATGTGTACCCGTGTGTGGACTTTTATGATATCTACTACTTTGTTCTCATTTCCATTGAATTTGATGCACCTCCTTCTTCTCCTGCTGCTCCTACTGCATGTCCCGGGTTGAGTTCAAAAAAGATACCCATTCCCATGCCATCACCCTCACGTTTCAAGACAAAGGATAAAAGTTTTGTTTGATTCCTTTTGTCTTATGCCAAAAAGCAGAAATAATATTCAAACAAACATATGAATGAAAGAATGATATAGAAAAACAGCACAGAAAGAATCTTCTTCAACGTCATCAAACCATGCAGCAAGTCGCAAAAAATAATAATTCTCATTGATACAAAAGTAAAATATTTTCTATTTTCACTTTGTTTCACTTTTCTCATTTTTTTTTTTTTTGTTTTTTTTTTTGTTTGTAATATTTTCATCATCTATAAAAAAGAAACAAATCTTATGTTTCTTACACATTTTCATGATTAAAATGTGTTTCCTCTTTGCATGCATAAAGATATCATCATCGTCATCATATCTTATATGAGATGGTTCAGTTATAAATAATGCAAGTAATAGAGGTAGGAAATATTCTTAACACAAAAAATCATTGCTTCTTCGATTTCTTCTAAAAAGCATTGAAATTAATAAAGGAAAATGATTTGCATATGATGAAATTTAATATTTTTAAGTAAAATAAATATTGAAATCGGCGCATCCAAATGAATTTCCAACCTTCATTAAGATACTCAACTGTAGGTCCAGGAGATTATGACAAAATCATCACATCATTTGTATAAATTACTATAAGCCAAATAAAAGATTGTTCTTCAAAAGTAATATTTTTTTTTAATATTGGAACGATAAGGATTCTTATTCCAACAAACTGCCATCAGAAATCTCAATTCATTTTACTTCACTATCTTGTTAGCGACTGTATCTCAAAAACTAGACGTGATACTAAGGGCAAATTCGGAATCAGCGACATCGGATTAGTACATATCCACTAAAATAGTTCTTGTGACATACAAAAAGTATGTTATATATGCCAATTTAAAAAAAAATAAAAAATTAAAAATTTTATATTAATTTTCTTCGACTAGTTGCATATTGTTTTTGCTATTGCAAGTCTTCCTTTACTTTTAGCATCTTTTTCTCTTTTGATCTTTAAAGCATCATTCATTAAGCTATTTTTAGACCAAAAAGTTAGGTAAAATCGATGACCGTTATATTTTATTTTTAATTTCTTATCAACTTCCATCAAAAAGATGTTTGTTTTTTGTTTTTAAACTGAAATACTCGTATTATAAATATTAAACACTTTTTGATTATGAAACTAAATTATTATGAATTTGTTGATTTAAGTTTTTCAATAACCTAAAAAGCATTAGTAGTAGTGCAATAACATAAACACACTCTATGTAAAGGTAAGAAAGAAAAAAGTGGCTGTATCTCAAAAACTAGACGTGATACAAAAAAACAAGGGCAGATTCGAAATAAGCGACCTCGAATTATTAAATATACACTAAAATAGTTCTTGTTACAAAAATGCTGTTAATCATTGTCATTAACATGAGCGCACTTTGTATTTACTAGAACTTCTACTCTAAGCGATTATCAAAATATAAGTTTGAATCTAAGAGGTCACAAGTTTTTAGGAATAGTCTCTTATCAAAATTGGCTTTTGAAACAGTAATGGGGGATATGAGGGCTTGGAGTTAGGTAGGATCTCATTTTTGATACTTTGGACCATCTAAAAGGTGCATCGTAGGTACTAGTAAACATGATACCATTCTTTATGTAGCAACTATCCGGGTAGTGTAATTTCACAAGATGTTAGATGAAAACTTTGTACCTATCTGAAAAGTCAAATTTACGAGATTCCAGGATGAGTGTGATCGTGCAGGGCATATTTTTCTCATTAGAACGTACGATGATAATAGAATGTCACTGAGTCATTAATTAAGCTGCTCAGTTGCTCCCTAAACAAAGTAAACTGTGTCTCTCCCTTCAAATGACTGTGGCTCAATCACAGTTTAGAATCACTGTGATTTTGAAAACACTGTTTAGCTCATCTCTAAATAGCATCATCCGGCTGTCAGTGCAAATTTGAATCTATTTTTTTGTGCAATACCAACCGCTTTTAGTATGGCAACTGCTTTGGCCGAAAAGACAGAGCAGTATACCGAGAGTCATCCAGCAGCTAATATTGTATTGGTTTTTAACCCATCTGTTTTCAATATGATTCTCTCCTGAATTCGCATTTAGTTTCTTAATGTTATAATGTCTTTAATTTTAATACAATTACCTTTTTAATTTATTCATGTACATAAAAATGTATATCAAATAAAAAATTTTATAAGAACAATAGATATTTCAATCTTTAATATAATTTAGCTTTTGTTCTAATCAATCAGAATATACAATATGTAAATTAAGAATTCAAATTCATGATTTCGAATCATCATGTGTGAAGTAATAGTAATCTGTGGTGATGTTAAAATTATTATAATTTTTGTAATTTTTATTCAATATATTTATCATATCACAGTGATTACATTTATCACTAATAAATATTTTTTTAATGCACATTTAGTTAACTTCTCCATATACTTCATAAATCATCTACCTTTTCGCAACTCACTGAAATGGACTCATTAAAAATGCGTTCAGTTTGACAACAAAACAACAATATTCATAATCATCATCATCACCAGTTATATTATTACCACAAACATGATGAACATGGTCATCATAATTATGATAAAATATATAAAAAAAAATATCTAAAAACAAAAATATTACGACAAACATAAGTACATACGTGTATGTATAACAACAACAATAAATGACAACAATAAATCAAAAATGAAATGAAATGAAATGAAATCAAATCAAAATAATTCATCAAAATAGATACATTTAATTTGCAAATAAACAAAATGCAATTTTTGTGGTAAAAAAAAAATTGAAATAAAAAATAAAATATTAGCAACATGAAAATATTGTAATGTAACAAAACAACAAACAATTTATAATAAATTAGACAACGCCAAAAGCTAATTTATGATATTTTAACATATGCAATAACGTTGATGTGTCTAGAACGTGAGTTTGAATGATGTTGCACGATGCAATGTTGCATGTAAATACTGATTTTGATTTTGATTCTGATTCCAATGCTCAATCATTGAGCAAACGAAGCGAATGCATTCCAATTGAAAGTTTTCGCTTATGCGTCACTGATTATGGGAAAGCCTTTGGCTAAAATGAATTTGATTATTTGTTTAGTTTTTCAATTTCTCCAATATAGAAGAATGGAAATATTTGGTTGGATTGGGTTGGGTCGGATGACTTCATATGTGTCGCTGCAAGTGTGGCAGCGACATATTTTATTAATCATTCGTTATCAATCAAAAGCCAATATACACGACTGACGACATGTCATAATCACAAGAACTCGTATGTTGGGATATAGTAGTATGTAGGAGATGCCAGACAGACTTACAGGGAATTACACAAGAAGAGAAAGACATTTAGACATTGATGGATAAAATCGAACGAGTCATATACGCCGCATGAGTAATGACTAAATAATAATTTTCTAACTTATTCCATAATGATGTTTATGATGATGATTTAATTTAGTTAGTGATACCCAATATAAGTATGTATGAAAACGGACTCATTTAGTATACAATGTCAGTGATGATGATGATGATGATACCAACATAGACTCAAGCTGAACTTTGTTGCCATCTTTGACTCGGTTGTACAATCATAAGTATCTTTTCTGCATTTGGTTAATAAAGCAATTCAGATATACAAACTCATAAACGACAGAGTGATAGTGCGGAATACATCAAGTCATAGTGTCAGTTATTAACGCAATTAATTCAATCATTATTGAATCATGCAAAGTGCAAAAGAGAGATACCAGTAACTTTCAGTATAACCTCAATGCCAACCCAACTTCACTCAATTCAAACCAACCATCCAAGCAACCCAAAACATCATCAATACTCGCACACACTCGTTATGATGGTAATCACATTGATGGCCATCATGTTTGTAATAATAATGATGTTGTTAATGTCACCAATGTTGATGGTTCTGTTGATGTTTTTGTTGTTGTTAATAATCATGATGATTGAAATGATTATGATGATTGTAATGATTATGAACAGTTTACTGTGGTCCCCCAGTATTGGCAAATTAAACGCATACCTGCGAACCCACGCATTCAAATCTGTATATGCATATGAATGTGTATGTATGTTGTGTCTTTATCTGTGTATATCTGCATGTACCGTTATCCTTTGCCTCATGTCAAATTGAAACCAAACAGTTACGACATAAAATCGCTGCTGCCACTGTCCCAAACACACAAACGCAGATACTCAAATGCTCTTAGTCATTTTATCAATGCTCTTCGACTGTTTCAACAATTTCATTAAATATGCCCAAAGTGAAGTGAAGTTCGGTCAGTTGCAGTTTATCAACTCGCTGAATGCGTTTGCAGTTTACACATATATTCGTACAAATGTAGAATTTATATATCTAGCAACATACTCATATATCAGATATATGGATAAAACCATAAAGCGACATATAGTATATACAAATCATAGATACATTTGACATTCATACATATGTGTTACCACACCAAATTAGCTGAAATTATCGAATCATATTTTCTCAAAAACTTAACCAAAAATGATATGAAAAAAATAAGACGAAACATTAACATCGGTTGATCGAAGTTTACTATTGTATACAATATGTATGTCGTATCTTTTATTTTTAGACTAGGGATATCAAGAAATTAAAAGGAAATCTGCATTTCTTGAAACTTTCAACTTTGGGTCTTATAACTCGAAAAAAAACCATCTATTTTGAATAAAATTCATACCGCATTTTATAATACAACTGCCATATATTTATTCATTTTTTTTTTATCAAATCATTCGACAATAGTTTTAACGGTTTTTTGATGAGTTGACTGAGAAAAAATCTAATTATTCAGTTCGTTTACTATAAATTCTTTACATTTTCCTTGGGATGAAAGCCAAATAGCAGCATATTAAATTTAATTTAGTACTTGATAGTACCACCTTTGGCTTTAATAACGCATTTTACAATATTGGTCATTGATTTATTTACAGCTATCAAATATTCTTCCGTTATAGTTTCCTTTAATTCCGCCATAGTTTTTGGCTTCCCTTTCTTTTTTTGGCAGCCATAGGGGCCCAAATATTTGGGATTGGGGAGCTGTTACCTGGCCAATCCAATGATTTAATACCCAATGAATAAAGTTACACAGATTCAATGAATCACTTCGTTAAAATTATATTAAGCTTCTATTTCACGTTTGATACGTTTTGTTCAGCCAAAGCAATCATATTTGCTTTTTTAATTAAGTTCAGTTGATTTCCTTTATGCACACTTCTTAAGATGTTTTCAGAAAAAAAATTGTCCACAAAATGTTTCTATTAACTGTGAAGTTGAAATAACAAAAACTTATAGAGAACTTTACTGGGAATTCTCAAAATGCAAGAAATTTCTGACTGCGGCTATTTTTTTTTTTTTTTTTTGTGGCTGGGTGTATGTATGGACGCATTGTTAAGGCTCACTTTATTCTTCTCGTCACGTTTAATACTTCCTTATACACATACGAAACCTTATGAGATCACCGAAACACGGTACAAATATCCCAACTAAAGTTATAACATCTATTTAACTATGTTAACACAAATGGCATATGCGATTTAATTTCTTATTATAAAATTAATAATGACAGCGAAATCATTAAGAGTTTGCGGTAATGATGTTTTGAGGAGGACAATTGTAAACCAAATGTCACCTTTCAATGTGAATATAAGCCCATTGCTGATAGAGCAAAAAAACATACATTTCGGTTTAATGCAATATGTGAGATATATTTCGGGTACACCAGTAACAGGACCCCTTGGCTTGCTATTAGAACAATGTCCATTGCATCCATGTCGGTGTTCATCATCTATCAAGAATTCTTGATCACATTGACGTCGTTTCTGCAAGGAATAACTCAAGTTGACTTATTTCTGATTACGTTATGTCAGCATTCGTTTCGCTTTTGAAGTCACGGGCTTTTGTTTCCTAATTCATTTTATCGAACTCGCTACTTGCACTCAAAAGCTAAGCGCAAGCGGAACTCTTATTGTTACTGTCCATTGCCCTGTGTTCGATTTGTTGTTGCTAGTTTTAAAACTTAGAATTGACTTAGCTTCATTATAGACCGCTCTGCTCCCTACAAATTAATTAAGATACTTTTTTATTTATTCATGAATGTCAAATATTGAATTGCCTATTTTAAACATTCTTAAACCATCTTTGTAAATAATTAAGTGTATGATTAATTTCTATGCATTAAACAGAATTCTGCAACATCTTCCATTTGAATTATAAATTCTCCTAGATTCAAACCTCTGTCGGTTGCTTATTTCGGTTATGCCTATACAAGGAAACAAAACTTCATACTTTGGGGCAATGAAGTTTTTTTTTTTTTTTCTTATAAATTCTAATGTTTAGAGCAGTTGTTCTGCTAAGTAGTTACATAAAACTGATGTGTCTTAGATGTTATCCTTATGTGCTACCAGGCATCCGTGATTCTTTTGAGTGCCTTGCTCTTGTATGCCTGCAGTCTGGAGATGTTGGAGGTAGCCGTGTTGTCGCCATATTGGTGCCACTATTTGTAGATAAATGAGCCTTTTATTGGCTAGTGACAGCTTGTTTGTGAGCATGAGGTTAGAAAATCGGATACATATTTTATTAAATCTTAAGTGAGAAATGTATAAAAATCTATTAATTTTGGGAAATAACAACAGCTTAAGATTAAAAAGTTTATTACTACTACAAGTACATACCAATCACTAAGTTTCAACAGCAAATATAATCGTAGCGATCTGAAACTTTCAGATGAATGGCAATCCGAAGAAAAAAGGAAGAAGATGGAGACAATGGGTAAAATTAGTATACCGCTGTAAAAAAGGGATTGAATTTGTGAAAAAAAAGAAACCACCACAGGAATAATTGAAGGAAGACTTCTTGTTAGTATTTTCTTGCATTTTTGTTAAAATACATGAACGCTATGCTATTCTTTCTATTAACTTGAAGTTAATAAAAAATATTCTAATTATTGATTCAATCACAAAATTTTATTCTTAATAAAATTTATACAAATAAAAAAATCAGCCAAGTGTGAGTCGGACTTGCACACAGAGGGTTCCGTACCATCGTACAAGATTTTTTTCCGCAGTGCATTTCGGAGCACCCTTTGGGTACGGAACCCTAAATAAGGATAGCATATATGAAAAGTGAAGTCGATTGGAAACAATTATTCAAACATTTTATTAATAATAATTATAATTAATGATGACCATTTAAGTTTTAACATTTGTACACTTTATTAATTTGTTCTTTATTTTTGTTGAATTTTTCTTAATTTTTTTGCCTTCTTCCAATATTTAGGTTCTTTATTCATTTTTAATTTTATCCCTTTTTTATTTCAATTTATATGAATTACTTTTATTTTATGACTTGCAACTCACAACATTAACATTATCGTCATCATCGTTTTACTGTTTCACCCTACATCAATAAGTTGTTGAACAGATTCTCAGACATAACTCCATACACTCATACGTATACAACATTCAGATACATTTGTAACTCATACTTATTCACACATGCAAAATATTGGAATTTTTTAATAAGGAACTCAACTGTCATATCAACAAAAAGAACAACAACAACATCAATCGTAATTGTTGCAATGTCAATGACGTCAACGATAGCAACAACAACTACACAGGACTTTTTTCAATTTTTTGTTGGTGCTGAATATTTTGACACTTTTATGAGTGAAAGAGCGTGAAAAAAGAGTTTGCAACAATGTGCGATATTTCACACCAGCAAAGGATATATACATATATGCAATCAATTTCATATTGAACACATTGATACCTACATATATGTATATGTATTCATTCATAGATGCATTCATTCATTCATTGCTTTGTATTATTTTGTGTATGGGTAATTGGAAATGTGTGTGAGTAAAATTGCATGTATTGAGTGAATTGGGAGGGATAAAGCCAATCTTCTATATATGTATAGTATGTGTGTATAAATACAATTATGCAAGTATGTATGTATATGTATATATGTATAAAATTATATCAGAATTTTAATGATATTATTTGCGTTATTTAAATAATTCAATAATTTCATTAATATTCCGCCTTCCGCTGTCGTTCAATTATTTCCAAATGTGTCATTTTTTGGATTCTGAACAATGTTGTTCCCTTTTTTTTTGTAAATTGCTTATTTTTTATTTTGACATATTATGATATTTGTCTGCTATTTTTCCAGTAATCGATATGAGGATAAATACTGATACACTTAACTCAACGTTGGTTATTAAACAATTTTAAATTCAATAAAAAATTAAAAACAAAATCAATTATTAAATTCAATTTCATTGAATGCTGACAAAACTTAAATAATCAGAACAATTCTCAGAATAAGAAAAATTGTTCCAATTGAAGTTATATTGTCCAAAAGTTTCATTATATGTACGAGTATACATAATACCTTTATAACGAAGCATAGTTCTATGCTTAATGAATATCAAGATAATACATATCTATTTCACTATGATGGAAGTGGAACAAGGGCAAGTGAGAAAGGGAACAAATTGTTGTTTGATGTGATCTTGTTTATTTCTATTATTCTCGTTCGTGGTTTGCTATCAAAATGGTGGACTGGTTGTAAAAAAGTGGTTAATTTTGTAAACGAAATAAACGTTGTGCATTAATATCTAACAAAAATCTTGTTTCATTCTAAATTGTGGTTTAGTGGTGTGGAAATTGGTGATCGTCATCACAATTGTCATGGTCGTCATTTGTAGTCAACCATCAAATAAGTCGTCGTTGTTTTGGTGCGTTATATTTGATGCCATTGACCTAAAACTTAAAATTTTTCTTAACTTGGTGTTAATTCCGCAACTTCTTTGCATAACGTTTTGGCACAAAAAACTTGCGACCATACGCGATGTGATCTGTAATCGATCGTTGTTTTCGCTAAAACAAGCTCCCGTTGGTGCATTCGGCAACGCATAAAAAGCATTCGGATCTTTAACCTGTTGGGAAGATCAAGTCTTTCAACGGGGGGAGTATTTTTGGTTTTAGCGGAGTGATTTTATAGTTCAACGATGGTTGTGTGGTGGAATGTCGGTTTAACGGCTGCACAACGCAGGTTCGAGCCTCAAGTTGAATGTAGTTTTTATCACAATTATTGAATTTAGCATTTTTTCGGTATGAATTAGCTCAAGAATAATCTCTTGGACTCAACAGACACCTAATTACAATTCTTTCAAGATACCAGTGTGATTGGACCAATCTTTCTTTGGGTTTACCAGAAACCTGGCCTACTACAAAGTAGACAGATTAATCACCATAAGGTACGCCCACGCACTATGATATTTAAGGACACTAATAAATGAGTTAGAGAAAACTTTGTGGAAGATCGTCGAGAGCATACAGCACTCAGCCTTCCAACAAGAAATTGAGAATTGAAGAATTTGGTGGTCAAGAATATTCGCAGAAGCGTATCTCACATACGAAGTGTTGTCAACCGTGCTTATTGAAGTTGAAGCGATTGAGGATACTTTATTCAATTTTAGATATGTTGAAATGTAAATATTTATAGTATGCACAAACTAAATATATCAAGCAAAAATGAATTGTATTTTTCTGAACATGTGATACACTGATACATAATCTAAAAACAATCGAGAAAGTTTTATCAGATAAGTTTTACTTGGTATTACAGTAAGCTTTCAACTTCGAATATCTGTTGGAAAATAATCATTCATTCATTAATTTGATGATTTTAGTAAATCATTTAAATTGAGTTTCATTAAGACTCCTTGATCTACTAGATTGGACAAAATCTTGAATATGAGCAGGTACATATATTGGTATTCTATTCAAAATTGTTTTACAAACATGACAATGTTATAAAACATTATCAATCTTTAACATTTCCAAAAGTAACAGCAACATTAATAAAAATAACCAGACGACAACAATCAACTGTAATAATGACAACAATTTCGACAACTACAAACAACAACAATTAACCAGATGCAAACAGACACAGAAACATATATAGTTAAACTCCGATACACTTCGGTACAGATACAATTGTTTACATACATATACATATATACATATGTATGTACATTTGAATGTGTCGCTTCAGTGAATATTTTTCATTTCGAAATCAATTTGCTGTTTACATAATTGTAAAAAATGTTTTCAATAAACAAATTATTTGATTATTATTGTGCCAATTAAAAAACAAATATATAAAAAAGAACAACAAATGTTGGCAATACAACTACAAGAGCAACTACAACAACAAAAAAGTATCTACCTCAGTTTCATCCAATGTACAATATCTAGATGAGTAAGTGTAAGTTTGTATATCATAACAACGAATTTATACAATAAAATCAAGGTGATGTGGATGAAGAAGATGATAATGTTGATGATGATGATATGAATGTGGATGTTGATGATGATATGGATAAAAATTATGTGTATGATGGCGGTAACCATTTAATAACAATAACAATTACAACAACAACAACCAAAATAAAAAGAGAGAAAATGCATTTTTTATGCGCTTTTTAAACAAAGATCAATCGGCATTGCAGTCGAAGCAATGTGCAACGCGGCATCCATGGACAGCAACATCAACAACAACAACCCCAACAATCGGTGCAACAAAAAACGATATCAATAAAAAACTGGTAGCTTAACGCATACATACATACATACATAAACCTTATATTCCTTGCAATTCACTTCTTTCACATTCACACACTTCACCTTCTCTCTCTCTTGCAATATTGTATATGCGCTCCTCCATATAATGGCCACAGTCTTCCGTCAATAACACAACGTTCTGTTGTGGTTTGAAATATTTAATTGCCTTGTATTGCGGTTGAATGCTGTACGTATTAAATATATATTTACATACAATAACAACACCACTCACACAGATGCACACAAACACATGTACATACAAATATGTGCATGTAGACAGACACTTGGCGTTTTGTCCTGGTCCTGTGTGTTTGTGTGTTTGCTTATAAAGTCGAAGTGTCTATGGGTTTATGTTTTCACGCCATAACGATGCACAATGACCAACGTTGCATTGATGATGCTCGTCGCTCATCTCATCTGAGCTCAGGTTTACTTTGTAGGCGAACTTTTTCACAATAAAAAAGGAAAATACAATAAAAAAAATACTTAATAATAATTTATAATATTTTTTCCCTTTGCAACAGAAGCCAATCCATATTCAATGTGATTCTCAAAAAATTGGTTATACACGTACGCATTTGTCTATGTAGGCATCCCAAGATATTTGTATCTTAAGGTATATCAAAATTAGTAGAGATTTTATAAAAGATATTGTATTGTCAAAAAATCATTGCATACTTTTTGGATCAACTCACTGAGGAGGAGATATCAATAAATTCAAAGTTTTAAGTCTAAAGAAGCTTAAATTTTCAATCAATGAATTTCCCACTTGAATTGGAGAAACTATTTGGGCTTAAAGTTGTTAGATCAAAATATTCCTTGATCGTAGACTTTTGATATTATCACAAAATTATCATTTGTTAAAAGAAAAATAATAAATATTTAAATGAGTTTAAAAAGTTTAAACTTTCAATAGAAATAGTATAGAGGAATGTGTAAAAGCTATAAGATCTCTGAAATATTTTAATCATTAAATTTCAAAAATCTTTAATAAAATATTGGTAAGCAAAAGAATATCATAAGAACTGAGATTTATGTATATCCAAAGGAGGTTAAACTTTCAGGCAGATTAGCAAAAGTAGTGCATAAAGCTAACAAACATCTTTGAATGGAAATTACTCCATATATGGGATATTTTAGACCTGTAATCTGCTATATTCAACATTTCATTTGATCCTTTCATATCATTTCATTTCATGTACCTTGCCTTTCTTTTTTCCAGAAAACAGTTATAAAAATTCTTAAAAACTAGAACTTAAATTTAATAAAATAATGCTTAACATCTAAAGATTTTCCTAAGCCTAATAATCATATTTTAATTAAATTGAATTTTTTTTAATTTTAATTTGTTTATTTATTTAAGTTTTATCATCAATCATTTGAGTCCTGTAACCAAGGAAAACATAGTTATAAAAATAATCTCTGATCAAAAAGATATAACATTACTGAATAAAAGCAACAAAACTTAATCTTTATTTATCAATTCGGATTTGAATATTGGTGTTTATATAACAATAAATTATATTCTTTTCTTTTTTTACTTTAGCTTAGAGCATATAAAAATAATAAATACTTATAAAGGTATACATTTACATATTGCACAAAATCATAAATTTTTTATTATTTCTACGTATTGGTCTCAATTTTTAGGCATTTTTATAGTGTTACCAACATTTTGTATTCCCGACTGTTCTCGAATGTTTCGTATATATTATGCCTTGCATAAAAAGTTGTATCAACTCGTATACGGGATGTCTCATAACATTTCCCAAGTATGTTGTGCTTCTTTTTTTTACGACCATGAGTAGTTCTCGATTCCAGCCTATTCTTCTTCAGCGTTGGTTACACTATCCTTCTATGATATTTTTTGGATTATTCGATTGATCCATAATTCAAATGACTCAAGATGTTTGACGTCTGCTATTTTCAGAGTCCAGATTGCCATGGCATAGAGTAGTATGGACCAAACGTAGCATTGTAGCAAGCGAATTTTAGTTTTTATGACTGCTTAATCAATCAGTAGTAACTTACCCTTTTTTACATCATATAAAACCTAGAACCTGGGACTTGGACCCTTGATTTCCTAACAAAATAATTATTATAAAATGTCATATCTTTACAACCTGACCAATATTGTCTTTAAACTAAACTTCCTTATGAAAATTGGATCATGATGTGAGTTGTGTTGCACATGTGTTGGTCATTATGATTAAATCGAAGTTTAATTTTTATGAAGTCACTACGACGATTATGAAAACGCGCGTATGTTGAAATTAAATTATTTCATTTCATTTTCTTGTTTTCTTTTTTTTTATTTATTTATTTTATAAGTATATGAGAGTGTGTGTATGTAGAAGTATATGAGTGTGTTACACGCAATTGACAGACGTACTACAACTGAAACGACAGATCGCCTGTCAATTCTGTAAACAGAAAGTGATGTCCATTTCGTTGTTGTTGCTGCAGATACTTTTGCTTGTGCTTCTGCTTGTCCATGCTATAATTGTCAATATGCCAAAAGTATAAACACACACTTTCACACTCAGCCAGATAGGCATGCACTCGCACTCGCACTCACACTCAGATATGCGGATACTTATGTAAATATGTATATAATTATAACTGTTTTTTATTCGCACATCATGTTGCCACCGCATGCAAGTTTATTAAAAAGTACATTAACCAAAAGCAAGGGAAGGGTGGCAGGAGAAAAATGAATATAATAAAAATATGGGGAAAAAAATAAATACATAAAAATTACTCATACGCAACGTTATCATCGTCAACTGACTGTAATCATAAGTAGCTCAAAAGTGTTAAGGATTCAATTAAAGTAACAACAGCAACACATTCACACACATATGTTGTATCTCTGCATGCATTTGTATCTACGGCAGATGTATGTTTATGTGTGTATACTATCTATAATTCGATTATGGATTCTCTGTCATATTAATGCGCAATATTTTCCAACACGTAAAATAGCAAAAGAAAAAAGATACAATAAAAACAACTATAATAAAAACATCAACAATAACGAGAATAAAAATTATAAATTACCAAGCCAGATGAAATGTCATGATGTTCATAAATACATAAAAAATGTTCATAAATACTTATACTCGTAGTTACACATATGTTATGTATCATACATTTGTATGTGTCTTTATACATAAACATTTCAATTAATTTTATTTATATTAAATTATATTAATTATAAGTTTCTTATAACATAAAAGATACTTATTAATACTGAATACTAATTACATTAGATACTTTGTTTTACAATGAAACATAACATAACATAATTTAAACTTTAGTGGATACCACTCAAAAAGTTTAAAATACTTTACTGTATCTTACACCCACACCTCGCTTCTAGACATTGTGTACGATAAAAGAAACTTAAACAAACAACCAGAATCAACTTCATTTTGTTTACGAGGTGTGGATATGATTTAACCGGTCTATTGAAGTAAAACATTTTATTTTCTATGTATAAATATTAACCCTTACAGTATATACTTCTGCTCTATTTCTAAAACTCATCATGTAAAGTTTTTGTTGTTCAAAACAGTGATTGTCATCTTATATAATCTCAATTTCTTTCACAGTATCACAAGCTGACAGGATCGATGAGGCAAATAAGGTAGACTGTGTAGAATTTGAATGTGTTATGCTTGGATAGAAACATCTTAATAGACTATGTGCAATGTGAGGTTTCCCTATAAAATAACGAGATTTATTCTTTAGTTTTATTAGTACAATTTCCTTCGTCGCACGAATAGTTGGTCGACGATCAGGTCGGATATGAGTACTGATTTTTTCATTTTTCTTTCTGTTTTTCTTAAACTTTTTCGAAATATTGAGTTTTTTTTATTTTGCCTTGAATGTTTGAGTCTCCACTAAATTGTAAAAAAAACAGAAATGAGAAGCACTTAAGTCGAAACAAAAAATCAAAATACTTATCAGCTTTTAAGGAGAGCAATCAGGTAAATTGCTGGAAAAATTTAAAAGCAAAACTGTTGTATCAAACTACCTTCAAAATCCATCAGCCTATCTATGCGAACAATATGAAGCATATACTTCTTGTTAAGAACCCACATGAATCTTCATAAACAATTCGGTCTAAATGGCAAATCATCTAAAATGACAACAATTAAAAAAAAAACCAGCATAACATGCTGCATAAAGATGCTCGTAATGTTTTTTTGTTGGGTTGTCATGAAATAGTGAAATGGTATGAAGTGCAATCTCATATTATAAGACGTACGATCTTCAATCTGTGTAACTAGGAATGAATGCAAAAGATTACAAAGTCTATTTCCCTACTTTTGTACCATTATCAGACAATCTCGCAATACATACCGCTCATGGTATAGAACTGGATTAATAATTATTAGAATGGTCCTCTCATCTCATCTCAATATAATTTAGATTTTTTGGGGCTGGCTCACTACACGTAAAGTCTAAGAGTCTACACGTAAAGTCTAAGAGTCTGGCAGACAATTTCCAGATATAGAATCATTGGAAAGACTTTATATCCTTGGATCACATAAAATCTTTTTATGATTCCTTTCCTATCTGAATTCATGATTTTGTTTTAAACAAGGCTTTATTTATTGTAAAAAAAAATAAATTCTGTTGGATATAAACCAAGGAATTTTCTTTTCGTTTAATAAAGAATGAATAATAAAGGGTGGGCGATTTAAAAGTTTCGATTTAAAAATGCAATAAAACAAAAACGTTTTGAAATTTTGCCAAATTTATTTTTTTGTTTTGAAGTACAATTATTCCGCTTAAAAATGGAATATTATTTCATTCAAATAGCTGCCGTGGCTGGCCTCAGGGTAGCCTATTCGGTCGGACCAATTTCGAGCACTTTTTCGAGTGTTTGGGGCCGTATCTCGTCAATCGCATCACGAATGTTGGCCTTCAACTGGTCAATTGTCTCTGGATGGTGGACATAACACTTGTCTTTAACGGCGCTCCATAGGAAATAGTCCAACGGTGTCAAATCGCAGCTTCTTGGCGGCCAATTGACATCACCATTTCGGCTGATTAAACGGCCATCGAACGTTTCGCGCAATAAGTCGATTGTGGCATGAGATGTGTGACAAGTTGCACCATCCTGCTGAAACCAAACATTGTCCACATCAATACCATCAAGAGCGGGCACAAAAAAATCGGTTATCATGGTGCGATAGGTGTCTCCATTGACCGTAAAGAAATATGGGCCAATGCATTGGCTTCTCTAAGACCTCGGGTGGGTTTTCCGAGCCCCAAATATGGCAGTTTTGCTTATTGACGTAGCCACCAATATGAAAATGAGCTTCGTCCGAAAAGATGATTTTTTTGTCTTTGTTTTGGAAATAAATTTCCAATATATTCCAATGTTGCTCAAGCGTAAACCGATTTCGTTCAGCGGAGATAATATACTGAATTTTATGACAGAACAGAATGACATAAGTATTGCTAGAGTCTAATTAACACGTGGACATTTTTTACAAAAAAAAATATAAAAAAATATCCATCGGTTTTGTTTGTTTTCTGTTATAGTATGTATATCATATATATAACTAAAAATCCCACTTAAAGTTAATCGCACCAAAATCAGCCAAATGCAGCTTAGCTTTCTAGTGTAACCATCAAGGCTTGAGAATAGAATAAAAACTTCTTGGCAATGCATGATACAATCCATCTTGCACTTTAACTTACAGGAATATATGAAATAATTTTAACAATTGGAACGTTTATTTTGACAATACTCTCTATTGAAATACATAAGTATTATTATATTCGAAAAACAGAAAACAGGCCCACCAAAAAGTGCATTCGTAAGAGGCCGTCTCCGTCGTCGTACAACCGTCCTTTTTCAACCCTTACAAAATCAATGATCAGCGTAACCATCAACTGAAAAATACTTCCATTTGGTTCATTCGCATTAGATCGGCATTTGAAATAAACCATTTGGTTTGTGTGTGCAATTATTTGGTATTTGTAAATGTCGGTACAAAACTCCAATTATTCTATTTGGTCAACCAAGTACTTGAAACTTGTTTCACTCATAACGAAACAAATGCTTTGTTTGCCGTTTCATATGCATTCGTGCAAGACTCTAGTTCCTATAGGAACATCTCTCTATTTTACAACCACATCTCGTATTTAAACCTTAATGCATTCATTACTTTGTATGTTGCAATTTACCCATATAAACAAAGATACTTAGATATGCATGTATGTGGAAACATTTATGTGAAATATGTAGATATATGTTACAATTTCTTCATTCATTTATTGAAACATTGTAAATAGGATGGCAAGTAAGTGAACTTAAATATTCAACAGGAAATATACGCCAATCAAGTGCCAATCTTAACTTGACGCTACAAATTCACGAATACATGACAACCATTCTAATACTATAATAATGTACTTAGAATAAGATATAACAAGACCAATAACAACAATAATAATAATAATAATTATAATAAAAACTACTTACAGTATACAATTGTATCATGGAATAGTATTCACACGTACGAGTGTCTTTAAAATAGAGAACACAATACAATTTTAGTTTAATGTTTTACGACCTGAAAAATGGCGTCAGACATAAACCTAAGACCATATAACAACAACAACAAAAAGTAAATAAGTATAATAAACAAAAAAAAACCAACAACTTTAACAAAAACAGAAGTCTTCATCGTCTTAGTTTTCAAAGTTGTGAAAAGTACAACAGACTATATAGACTCTGACGGTCGTCTAGACTGTCGGTCACACTAGTGTTTCATTTCAAATCTCTTCTCCTCTTCTATAACTTCTTTATCGACTACACACAAAACACCATTGCCATCTAGTGTGGGCTTCATGAAACTGAAATGCAAAGTACTTGCATATATTAACGAAATTTTCACTTCCTTTTTTTGCTACTTGACGACGTCGTAATCGTCGTCATCGTCTAGGTCAGAGGTTCTGCAACTTAAAAAGTCTGTGGACATCCCATTGAACGACATTTTTCCCAGCGGATCTCTTCCCATCCCTAATCATTTAACCAAAGATTAAGTTTAAATTTTTCCATGTAATCTCACCGCAAACCCCTCTGGGTTCTATGGACCACAGTTTAAGAACCGCTGTTCCTAATCATTATTATTATTGTTGTTGTTGGTGTTGTTTTTCTTGTCATTGTTAAGAGGTTACGGTATCGGTGGCGGAACAATCGCCGACAGTAGCCATTTGTAGACTTTGGGTCTTTCAACTATGCTCAGTCAATGAATGTTGAAATAATACGAGAAAAAAATTGATCGAATCAAGTTGTGTTGGCGAGGAGCAACAGCAAGATTTACTCGTACTTGTGAAAATTTGCACTTAAAATAAAGTAAAACAAACGGGAAAATGTAATGTACATAAATAAGTAAATTTGTGTTGAATTGAATATGTTTATTGTATAGGTAACTGGTTACCTATAATGAAGAAACTTAAAAAAGAGGAAGAAAGGTGCAAATAAATTCTTTATGTGAAAATGCTTGATATAACAAGTTATTTACTTCACATATGCAATGGTTAAATGTGATTTAAGTGAAATCGATTTGACAAAGAATCGCAAGTCGATTTCACTCATCTTCATCTCTTGCACCACCACCTATTAATTAAATCCACACTGAATGTTACCGCGTCCGCGTGATGTTAAGAGCTTTCATAAGAAAATAAAATGTAATCTGAAATTATAATTTTATTCGGTTCTAAGTCAAATCGATTGCAAACTTAGCAATTATATACCCCGTTTATACGACAGCTGAAACTGCTTTCACTGAAATCAGCTTGACTCACAACGCATGTATAAATACTTTTTCAATACTTTATTACTTATCTCGAAGGTCTACAACTCTTCAATAGTTAATACGATATTTTGTGAAGAACCTGGAAGATTACCATTAGTAAAATAAAATAAATATTTATTTTATATTCACAAGAAAGAGAATCAAGTCCCACTTGGCGAAAAAATACCTTCTCTAAAGAAATGAAATTCTTAAGCGTCACATATGATGAGAAACTTTTCTGAAACCGTCGACTACAATCTATAATCAACAAGGCTAGAGCAACTATATGGACCAGCAACAGACTCATGGATACGAATTGGGGACTAAAACCAAGAATTTCACTATGGCTATACACTGCATTCATCAGTGCTCTAAATTAGACGTTTTTCTTTGCCTACCCATCTACAAAAATAAATTAAAATTATTAAAAATCAGGATAAAAATTATGCATTTACATTTATTTTGTAGAATGTTATTTCGAAAACTTTACATCAGCAAATTCGTTCGCAAAAGGAACGCAATGACTTCGTACGCATAAACACCTAACCAAAAATTGTTCTGCGTCGAGTTGATTTCAATGAAAACAGTTTTGGCTGTCATATAAATAGGGTAATAATGTTCATTCAAAGCGCTTTTAAATTCGTTTTATAAGGAACATAACAGTAAAATCGTATTTAGTTAACACATAAACTGGAATATTGAGAAAATAATATAGTATATGAAAAAGCATACTTTCGATAATAAATTTTGTAACGAAGAACGAACAAATAATAATTTAATAGAAAATATTCCATTCCAGCATGACCAACAATACTGTTAACATAGTACATACAATTGTATCTTCTATGAATTTATCTTCGTCTGGTTACTTATGTATGACTAACCATCTACATACCACTCAACCGAATAAAATAAACTATAAAATGCATTACAATAACAACAATGAACGTAAAGAGTGACGACCGAACAAAATATTGTACTAGTAGTAAATACGAAAGTTTTAAAAGATTTCTGTTGTTGCTACAAATATGCATTTTGTTATTTGGCACGTTCTTTTTAAATATTTTATTATATTTTATTACATACCAAACCAGGTAGCGAATGGAGTGTAGAAAGTGGAGAGTAAAAAGAGATTTACATTCAACAACATTTTAGTAAAGCCGCTTCGTTGCCATGCTTGAAGAAGCAATCGCTGGCAAGTGCATGGCAATCAAGTGGCAAGTATCTGAATTGTCTCATACTCATACTTATAGTAGACATAGCCAGAGTAGAAGTAGTAAGCTACTGCTGACACTCGAATGCTAGTCGATCTATCTATCTATTTATCTGTGTGAGTCTCTCTATATCTATGTGTCTGTCAGATTGTCTCTATCTTTTTTGGTCTGACATTCATGCATCGCCAACGAAGTAGGGAAATGCTAAGAGAGTCAAACAAATACATTTAAAGAACAGCGAATACTACTACAATAAAATGAAACTAAACGAAAAATGTCTTCCTCAATTTACCATTTTTTTTTTTTTTTTTTGTATTTGTTTTGTGTTTTTGTATCTCTGAATTTGTTAGTCTTACAAAAAAATGCATATCGGTCAATGAATAATTCATTATGAATCAAATACATAATACGACTATGTACTCATTTTGTTTCAACATTTCAATAAATAAATGAAGGAATAACTGAATGACTAAATGAAAGAATGAAATGGAAAGACTTTAACATATATTAGAAGAGTATGTAACTGTGGCAATTTGCTTTTGACATCAAACTTTCCTTACTTTAATACGGTAAGAAGAGTAAGGTTTTACTGAGAACTTTCGTTTGGATTAAGAATTAAATGAAATACAATTAGTTTTAAAAAGTTTAAGATTCTTTTTTTATAGCCAATAAGAAATGCAGAAATAATCGTTATGATATAGGCCAACAGAAGACCCCAAAAGTTCTTAACCAGCTCAGTAATTTTCAGAATTCGTCTTTATTTAGTAGCACTTCCCTAGTACTTCTACGCCTTTCTTCTTGTAAACTACATAATCAATAAACAAACTAAAAATTTCAAAACAAGCATCACTAGAACCAATGTAACTTGTAAACTAATCCTCTGATCACCATGATTAACATTAAAGCATATCATTTATTGAGTACATTATAAAAAATATGGGGATTCTTCGTTAGAAGCGTCATCTTAAGGTAAATCGCAACTGTGTTCGTTCTCCCTAAGGAAAAAGATATACCTCCGATAACGCTTGGTGGTCTGGCCATACCACAGTCCACAGTTGTTAAATACTTGGGCTTTCTTCTTGACAAATGCAACCAAGCTCGATTCTGTTCTTATAAAATGAAAAAGATAAACTGGCTTGTGAGCAAATAGAGCAAACCCAGTTTGGATAACAAGTTGTTAATATATAAACAAACCGTTGCTCCTTCCTGGAAAATATGGCATCCAACTATGCGGTACATTAATCCCATTAAATCGCAGGAAAATTTAAGGCCTTAAGAACAATCAGCAATGCCTCTGGTTCATCAGAAGCTCGACGATTCACATTGACGTCTACTGTCATAGTAGCCGTTACAATGCTAGACTGCACTCACACCCAAATCCTCTGACAAAATTACTAACCAGAATGGCGATTCAAAGGCGCCTCAGAACATTAAGTTAATAAAATTGACTCCTCCTTTCTGTAAATTGTATTTATTTCAATGTTCTGTAATTGTTAATAGTCCTAACTCTAATATTTTATACCGTAAGCGGTTTAATTTCTATAAAAAAGAACCAGGGGACCGAGCTTTTCTCATGTTTCGTGTTTTTACGGAAAATTTATTTATACAATATATTTATATTACTGATTAAACACGTTTTCCAAAATCAAGAAATGCAAAGTAAGTATATTTTATGCATAAGGCAACTCTGCACCAGTAAACACATGAACAATTTTCTCAGCGCCATCTAATCAGGTGTCTGTCTTGTATCTTGTTCAGTGGTTGAAAAGTTCTGTTGAATTAATAAATTTATTAAGTTTAACTTTTGTTATTTAGCAGTAATCTTCTTCTTCTTCTTTATATATAAAATTAAATGTATGTATGTGGTTACATATGTTCCCTATGGATTCCGAAACCGGTGAACCGATTTTGTTGAAGTTTGGTGCGAATAGGAATTGCTGATGTTGAGAATTGGTGGATAACATTTTGCATATAAAGTTTATAGACATTTTAAAATTAATCAAGTCGCATTTATCAAATGTATCAGATAATTATGTCGATATCAATTCGTCTGATTTTTCAAAAGTATTTCAATTGCTGCGCAATGTACTACAATTAAAAAGAGAACAGCATCACGCACTAACATCATGTCGGGAGCGTAGCAAAGCACGGCGGGTACCCCAGTTCTGATTTATATAATTTTTAACTATAATTGATAATATTAATTTCATATAGTAAAATACGATAAGAAAAGAGCAATTATTCATTAGATTATCACCCTATAAGTGCAACCCTCCTTCATATTCCATCAATATGCTTTAGAATTCCGATGTCATCTTAAGTCATAATTTTTCACTACCTGAAAATAAAACCGCCCTTATAACTGTGCTCCATTCCTATAATCAAACAAAAAATGCTGCTCTCTTAATTATTTTACATATTTTACAGCCCCTTTAACTTCCATTTTCAGTTTCTTATCTTTATCTTCTAGCGAATAAAATAATCAATTTTTCTATGCGAATTTCTTGCTAACAAAATTTAATTTAATAATGTCTCACTGTTTATATATATATGGTATATATATTTATAAATGTGTGTGCATGTATCTCAATCTTTTCATGGTAGACATTTTATGTTGTCTACCACCATTTTTTAACAGCTGCCTTAGCAAAATTTTAGACCAACTAAAGGAATGCTACGCATAGAAAACAAAAATTTATAACCCAAAGAAAGCATGAATGAAAGGAAAATGCCACAAGGAGGGAGCTTAATAAGATAGTAATATGTGATAAGTAAGAGAGTCAACTCTATGATATGATAAGATATAATAAAATATGGCACCTTTGGGATGGGCACCCAAAACATAATAAGGTAAAAACATTATCTTGACTAAATTGTGGGCTCATACTTTGCTGGTGGTGTTTTATAAAAATTAATTTTCTAACTTTTCTTATACAGTATATTTTTTTTTTGTCTCCTTGTTTGTTTTTATATAAAATTTCTTTCTTTGTTTATTTACATAATTTTTATATAAAATATAAAAATTCTGCTAAACTTAAACAGTCTTAATGGTGTTGTTGCCTTTGCATTAGGCAAGGGTTGTCTCTGATATACAATGTAGAATGGTGAACAGGTGAATATCTTAAGGTTGAGGTTTTGTTATTGCATTCTCCAACCAAAAAGTCTGGCAGGTTTATAATTATTTTGCATAAATTAGTAAAGCAGAGCAAAAGTTAGCGTTAAACTTTAAGATTGCTTCGCCATCATAACCGAGCCAATATACTTCTACATAATATTGTAGAATACAAGAAGAAGTTAAGACAGAACATTCATTTCGGTTCTAATGAAGTGTTTATATAGATATTGTACCCTAGTTGAGGAGATGAAAACATTGTCCACATACTTCATATGATATGCTTCATTAAATAGTCAGTTGTCATTTTATATTAATAAAGAGTTGCATTAATTTTGTCAAGAAATTCAAAAGTTTTCAGTACAAAAACTTGCTGCTCCGCTAAAAATTTATATTGACACCTATAACAAATTAAATATTTGCCCAATTGCTTCTGTTTTCTGATATAATATATTGTAATAAGTATTGTTTTAAATACTTTTATAGAAAGTGATTGAGAAATCTAAGACAGTTTTAATGTCTGTACCTCTTCTAGAATTGAAGGGATTCCAGATGAAGCATATCATAGTTCAAATGTTTAGAAAGAGGGAATTGTGCTGACGGAAACTAATCGATTCTACTCGTCATACTTGCATATACAATACAGTCTATGATGATTAGTTGGTTCTATGCATTACAAGCATCACAACCAAGTGATAATTTTTATTCAGTCAACTAGTGAGAGAAATATAAAAAAAGAAAAGTAATAATAAATGAAGGTAAAATTTAATGAAAGAAAGAAAATTTAAGAGAAAGCTTTTAAAGGAATTGCGGTGTTGTCATGTCTGTAAGTTGAAACTTCTAAATTTTATTATTTATTATGTATTTAAATATTTTCTCTCAAAACTTTTTCATATTAAATTAAGAATATACTTTTGGTTTGAAAATCTATTTAAAAATTTCATCGATATATAAATAATAAATCTTAAATGTTGTTGATAATGAAAAGTCGAATGGTTGTTGATTACAAAAATTTATTTAGAACTAGCGTACCCGACCGGCGTGTTTTGTTATGCTTCCGATATGATGTTAGTGCGTGATACTGTTATCTTTTTACTTTTGAACAATCAGACGAATCAAATATTAATATTGACATAATTTCCAGCTATATTTGGCAAAGGCGACTTGGTTGATTTTAAAATATGTTTTATATGCAAAGTAAAAAACTGTCTGTATCTCCATAACTACACCACCTATCGAGTCCGTTCTCGAGTTTGGTGCTTACCAACACTTCATATACATATGTATATAGAGATTTCATTAAACCTTTCATATTTTTATGACTGTTTTGATATATTTCTCTCCTGTAAATTTCATTAATCATATTTTATCTTGGATACGTCTATGATTTTGCTACATAGAGGGTGCAACCTAATGACAACAAAAATTAGGGGATCGTTTTTGATGTTGTAACTACATATCTATAATCTAAAATATGTATATCCAAACTCTAATTACACCATTCGCTAAAGAATCAACGCATGAGTGAGAACTTTATCGCATTGCGGGTAGCGGAGGGGGAAGCGAAACAAATTCTATTTTTTCTGATGTATATATTTTAGATTTTTAAATGAAAAAGAGGAAGCAAAATTCTGTCATATATTTGAACCTCTCTGTAGCAAACCGCTCTATAGCGAATTTTCATATAAAATAACACCAGACTTTTGGTTATTTCCACTACAGCGACTTGGCTTAGGTGCCAGTTAAAATAGGCAAAAGTACAGATTGACTTTTTAACTTGTTTATAAAGCTTTAGCAGAATGCACGCAAGTTGTGATCTGATAAGAATAATAATAAGGAAACCAAAAACTCTAGGCAATCACTGTATTGATTTAACATTTACCAGAAATCTTGATGTGTCCGATATGCCATTTGTTTCGTATTTTCCATATCTTACACCTATTATTAATAAAGTTATAATACAGTTATTATTGACGATGCATTTTTTTGTCGTTATCACCACTGTTCGGGATTGAATCACCTATTGTATAAGCAAGAACAAAGGCACATTCACACCCGTTTTTTACTATTAGTTTTCAACAAAATCTAAAACTGCCTAGCTCTTGTGTATTCAATTAGAGAACAATATCTTCAATGCTGAGTTCCCAGTTTCTATTCATACAAACGTATTCATCTTTTAAAACTAAACAATAATAATAACTTCATAACTTCTAACAGCGGTAACTATGAGAAGATAATATTACGATTAAGAGAGAGTTCGCGGAATAAACATTGTCCAAGCGGGGTTCCATGGAAAACATAAGCTTCCTAATCTCTTTTCTATAAAAAGCATTAAGTGCATGATTCAAATAACACTATGGTTTATTTTCCCTAAGCAAAATAGAATAAAGTTTCTAAAAAAAACACTAATCAAATCTACTGTAGACTGTAGAAAAAATTTGCATAGATTCACAATAAGTTAGCTTACCCTTAATTCTATTTAGTTTACATGCTCGTAGACCTTCTATCAATCACTAAGGTGAATATTTTAAATATTTTTGTTTTTTGTGTAAAACAAAATTAATTGAACCTACTAAGTGGCTTACATTTTACCACAGTCCAAGGTGAAACGTATGGACAATAATGAAAAAAATACTCGGATACTCTATGTAGTAACTGCGTATCTACGGAAATCTCTTTTAAATCCCTGCACCTAATAAATTGACACTTTATCATTGCAGCATTTACGGCTTGTTGACTTTTGTCCTTGCAACATGCAACAAATTGACTGCCGCTAACTACATTCAATATTCACACACAAACATCCACTGTCCACATTCATATATGCAACAATTACATATTTTCACTATCCTTTTTAACGTTTTTGCCATTCATTTTTTCTTTTTTTGATTTTTAACAAGCCAAACTAAAAATTGATGCCAGTTAAATGTTGTAAACACATCGATAGATACATAGACCGAGAGCCAGACAAACAGATAGATGAAATATCCATAAATAGAAAAGGGCAAATCCACAAAAAGGATATGGACTTGGAGCATAGTAGGAGCCAAGGTCATAAACCAATCACAAAACTCGAATCGCTCCAACGCGTTTTTAATCCCATTTGGCAGGCATTTTTTCACATCATTGATTACTTATTAGATTATTTTTATGGCAATGGAATTTTTGTTGTTTATTCGTTGTTATTGCCTTTTTTTTTTTTTGGACTACATACAATAAAAATCATGTAGAGCAGCTATTGGCTTTCTGGCCATGAATATAAACACAAAAATGCATATAAGTCACCTAAAGATATAAACAAATATACAAATACACACTCACCTATGTTAGTTAACCACGAGTGGCTTCATCATGGCCTCCTCACATGGTAGCTATGAGAGAATTGGAATGGCAATCAAGTGGCATGAGATACAATTTCAATGCAGTCACGTTGCATATTTGCATCTGTTATCCTACAGTATAATAGACTCCAATGTATACATAACCATACATTCATATATATCTATAAAAGCACATGTTGCATGTGCCAAACAGCATAAAAAAGGATAAAATAATAAACAAAACACAACAGAAAAAAAAAAACAAGTTAAAGTTAAACAAAATTGCCACAATTTGTGGCAATTGTGTGTGAAAAAAAAACAACCAAAAAGAATGAGGAAAATGCAAAAAAATATCATAAAACACTTTTCATATATTGTATTTTTGGTGTCTATATAGAAAACATTGCTTTGTGCCATGAACTCTATGCCTAAAAACAATTGTCGTACAAAACTCTTCATCCTGATTTTAGTTGCAGAAATCCTATTGAGCTGCCAATTTCTGATTTATGTACAATAAACAAATGGCGCATTCTATTTTAATAAACATTCAAATGAAATTTATTAAATAAAAATCAATGAATCACTTTTGCAAATTTCGGGGAGACACTACAGACTCACCACTCCAAAGTTTTATTAAAATTATCCTCACTTTCTTGTTTGTTGTTCTAAGCATTCTGAAAATATGCTTCTATGTAAATAAATTTAGAACAAATTAATAACTATTTTTTTAATGTAACTCTTTTTTAACTTAAAAGTAGAATCGCTATCTATGTTCGCATGAAATCACTTATCCCGAGATATAATACTTTGTTGCAGGCCCGGCAGTTCGCGTTCTGTACTGGTTCTGTGTGGGTACTTAATTAACAAAAAAAATAATAAAAATAAAACATAAACATATAAAATGGCTAAGTAATACGGGAAAACTTCTTTCATTTGAACATGTCGACCCTGGTATCGTTATTAGCAAGGGCATGATCAAAAATTTTGGGATGAGACTTGCACACCATTCATATTTTTTTAGAAAATCAACTATATCTTTCAATAAATTTACTTTTTCGTTTTGCCTCTTCAATAAATCCATGAGCATTTGCTTATCGCTCAGTATTCTTTCTTTGTCAAATTCTTTGTTTTCTATACTATCGACATCTTCGCTATCTTCCCAAAGCGAATCGATTCAATTTTCTCAAAAAGAAATCGCCGAGTCAATTTCAAAGCGACTTTTAAGCGATTCTAATAATTGGTGGAAACTTCAAAATACAGCTCTATAAAAAAGTCTTTTAAATTGAGAACTATCACTGGCTGAATCAATTCATTTCGAGATCTTCCGCTGACGCAGAATTTCAGGCTCGTCACTTCTAGTTCATTAACCGCTCGAACAATTTTTTGCCATATAACGACAAACTTTGTATTACGAGATCTGCTCAGAGTGTCAGTTACTACTTTTACCTTTTCGTGGGATTCGATCACACAGATCTGAGTATTTTGTAAGGCCGTGTTTAATATTTCAAAACACTACATAATTTGAAATGAATAAATATGATCAATTAATATTTATTTTAAAACATTTGCCGTGTGATATATTATCCGCCCTAGAAACGATAAGGAAACTTGAACGTAGGTTTCTTGCACATTCTTATATAGACGGCCAGAAATCGGCTTTATGAAATACTTTACTGATAAAAAATTATACATGTCAGCCGATGTTGTACCAATTGATATGTTTATGATATATATTTTTTTATCCAGATAAAAATGGTTATACTCAAAACAATGACTATGATCCTACATTATATCACACATATAGGAAAGCTAAGACACAAAAAGTGGCTGAAAAAGTGTTGCCCACCTCTAACTCCAAATTTGATAATTGGATCTTTTCTTTTTTTCTTATTCAAAACAAATAACTTTCATCTTATAAAGATAGAAGTTAAGTAGCATGAAAAATCATTTAAAATTCCAAGAAATATCAAGAGCAAAGTGATTCTCAACCTTTTTTCATGTGGTATCACTCCTCATTCCTCTTTACCCTTATATGGACATCAGTATTTATAAACTTTTCAGGTACACCATAATCTGGTCAGACCAATAGTATTTATATGGGATTTCAATGGGAATGATTCAATGTTATGTGTCTGAATGTATACTAAATGTGTGTGTGTAAGACTGTACGAGTATATCATTGTCATTGTGCATTCTGGTAAATATGGAATACAAAAAGGGCAGAAATCCGTAGGTAAAAAAGCAATCAAAACACCAAGATATGCATAAAACTTTGTTTCAGTAAATGCTGTCCAAATCTTTCATGCTATTCATTGAATTTCCGGCTTTATAGATATTTCCAATATCTATTGCTTTTCGGTTGGTCTCTTTCACAATAATATTAGCCATTTCTTGCGAGAATAGCTTTTTGAAGACCTCATTTGGTACAGAGGAAGGAATGGTTGGACCACCAGTACTGCATCTGGTATGTAATCTGCATCGGCGTCATCATCGTCTTCATCTTCGTATGAACCCCAAATACATTCTTCTTCGAGCTTATGCTAGTCGCTGGTGGAATTTCAGAGGCTGGGTTCTGGCTCATCTTCTGGTGTTCTACACTATATCAACTTCATCACAAGCATGCTCTTCTCTATCCATATTTCAAAGTGATTAATAAAAAAAACGCACCACAAATACTTTAGAAGCTAGACCATACATCGATCATGACATAAAAATAAGAAAAATTTAAAAAATTGTATACAAAATGTATAGAAGTGCATAGCAGTGTACAAAATTCACCGTCCAAATTCAATATGTCGCACACTTACACTAATTAAATTTCTAATTAGTCCATTGAGGCTGACCAGAAATCTCAGGGCTGTAGTTTAATTCTTTATACTTTTAAAATAAGCTTAAAGTCAAAAATTATCTGCGAAATAGACCATTGTGTCCAACATAGAGGTTATACATGGAAGATTTCTTTTATATTTAAGAATTTATGCTTTAAGTGCTTCATTTTTAGTGAATCATGCACATGGGTTAGGAATCACAGATCTAGCAGGCCAGACAAAGTTTTTAGTGTATTTATCTAGCTGAATTCTGTATTAGTATCTATAAGTGTTCACTCAGTTATGTTAGTTAAAAAAATGCAATGTTTAAAATGAAATCAGTCTTTATTTTACATTTACAGTATTTCTAATTAAATTTTCTTTAAAGTCAAAGTGAATTCTAATTAAACTAATATTAAGATAAAGACAACCAGTCAAATATATGCATACTCGTACGTATACATTGGTATCCATGCGTCTATAGTATATATGTATAAGTATGTTTCGGCGTATCTGCATAGCAACTATTGTACAAAGAGACATTCATACAATCGCATAAATCTCAATGAATCCACGAGTATCTGCTGCATAACTTCATATTGATGTCTGTGTAATGTGTGTGGTCGATGAGCGTGGCATTCAAGTGCATGCCACTTGCGGCGTTTTCAGTTCCGAGTTTCAAAACCCAAAC
Organism: Amiota communis; assembly: GCA_037043315.1. Taxonomy (NCBI): domain Eukaryota; kingdom Metazoa; phylum Arthropoda; class Insecta; order Diptera; family Drosophilidae; genus Amiota; species Amiota communis. The sequence continues at coordinate 556,124 of JBAMAV010000230.1, forward strand.
ATGAAAAGGTTGAAGGACCAACGATTCCTGCGACTACTACCACAACTACTGCTTCTGTTGCTATTGAAAGGACTTCCAAGGACTTGTATGAATACTCAACGATTAAGCAACAAATCGTACGGAAATAAGTAGCATTGTGATTATTGTTGTTGCTATTGTTGCTTATGTTGCTGTTGTTGTTGTTCTTGCTTATCCTGTGATTGACGTCTAGCAGGTTAAACTACGCGAATACCGCGTCGATATCAATGCTAAAGATGATGGCTATGAATATGATAATAATGAAGCTGATGATAAAGGCCAACAAAGCAAACACAAAGCATGATTATGAATTTGGTTGATGGTTGGTGGGGATTTTCTTTAGTACATAGTTGGAAAATGCTTTTAGTTTAATTTTTAATTAATTTATTTTGGTAATCATTTAAAATAATTTTTCAACTTCTCATACTTCCTTAAGTATGGTAGGTAGTTAACTATATTGAAGATATATACAATATATAAAAGCCAAATCATTTTTAGGTTGCATCCCTATGATTTTTGACTCATCGAAATTATATGGAAATTTTGTAATTATTGTTGTTGTTGTTCTTGATTTTTTCTATTGAAGTTTGTTCGATAAACTCTACTGCAAACTAATACTTATGTAATCTAATGAAAACAACAACAACAACAATGAACACACACTCATATATAAAGTTATGTAATGATAGTGCGTTGTTCTCTATGATTTTCCGGAATTCCGGACTAATTGCACAAATCACATTAGAAAATCTAAACGAAACTTTAAATTAGCGCAAAACGAAGAAGTTAAAAATAAAAACAAAATAAAAACAACTACAATAAAAAAAGAGTAAGGAAAAACATTTTTTTATCTTTAGAAAAAATAGGAAAAAAAAAGCTGCGGTAATTTATAAAACAAAACATCAATACAAACTAAAAACAAACTAAAAACAAAACAAAAAATAACGAATAACAAAAAAGTTGCGCTAAAATCAAACCGATCGACAAATAATGCGTTAACTTTAGTTACGTGAAGGAAGAAAAAAATGGAATTATAACAAAAACAAAAACAATAAAAAAAAAGTAAATAATAAAACAACAAAACTGAAATGTAAAACGCAGTTTGAAAAATAAATTGATGGCTAAAGTTGTTTTCTCTGCGTGATTTTTTTTTTTTTATTTTTAGAGAAAAAAATATTGCATATATTGCGGCGTAAGCGGATACAACAATGAAATGCGCAATTAATTCATACACATATGCACACATATGTACTCTATCACACATCTATATATACATATATGTACGTACAACTTATTTGCATTCAAAGTTTTAGCAACATTTCCGACCGTTGAATTTTGTCTTTCTTTTCACATTTTTTTCATATGTTTATCCATATGTTTTGTATTATTAGTTTGTATAGTCACCAATTTTATACAATAGTAAATAAAAAAATATTGAAGTAGAAATAAATGGAGAAGTTGAATTGAGTGCGGAAATCATGAATTTAAATTTAATTACGATTTTGCGTTGTCGTCGCTAAAAGTTCTTATGTCCTTCGCAGAAACAATCATGCAAACATAGTACTACGTATGCTGAGAATTTTTTATATAAATGTATGCGTATATGTTTAAGTGTGTATCTGTGATTAGAAAAGTTACCTTACACAAGCAATGATAATATCCTTTCACTTTGCTTTCAAAGCAAACAACAAACTTTCGTAATTATGCAAAGACAAAACAAGTATTTAATAGAAAAGTTCGATATCTGATATAATATGTACATCTGATAAAAACATAATAATTTATAATATACTATACTCGAGGAAATTATATTCTGTAAGGATCACATACATTTTGGACTGAGACTGAACTGAACGTCTAAAAGGCCCTTAACTGTTTTTCAGTAATTAAAACGTAATAAAAAGTACAGGACGACCGATCATTTCCTCGTTGTTCGACACTTTCAGTGGCCATACGTTACGAAGCATGCCGACGTTGATCTTCTAAACGTTGTTCAAGTTGTTCGACACTTTCACTGGCCGCATGCAACCGAGTACGTTTTTCTTCACTTATAATTCTAGATAAATATACATCTTACTTTTGCAGCACATGCGGATCGAATTGAAGCCAACGTTTCTTGACTTAAGTTACACATTTACACGCAAAAGTGTTTAACTTTTTGAAAGTGCTTTTAAAACAGGAATATATTGACGTGGATTGAAACATTGACAGCGTTTTGCACATTAAAAACATTTTGTTTAGTTCAGAGTTGTCATGTGGTATAGTTATTGAGGTAGTGAACACTACAAAAAAAAATCATCCAAATTGCTTCAGCCATTTCCGCGACACTTGAAATATATATCGTCCCCTTTTTGCGAAATAACCGTAAGCGACAAAAAGTAAATTTTTCAGGAGAGCATTTTTTCTTCCGCTTTTTGCTATGAATGGCAATGCAAGCGGTAAAATGAACTTCGTAATATCTCCGTAACTGTAGTGATTATCGCTATAATATTTCACCAAGTAATGAGTTAGTGGCTTTACAACAATTGCTTGAATCAAAAAATCAATTTCTAAAAAATGTCGATTACCACAATTTCGCAAAAAGGGGACGATATATATATATACATATATGTATATACAAGAACTGATCGTTGAAATACATAAGATATTATATGATTATCTGAAACTCTCTAAAGCTGGAAACCAGACAAATTTATTTTTTTCAGTATTGGTAAATGGAAAAAAAAGTGCTTTTGCTGGTCCTACTGAATACAAATTATTCTCTGATTCTATATAAAATAATAATCAAAATCTGCCAATGTTTAAGATAAAAACAATACTTTCCTATTGGAACCTTAAAGAAGAAACACTGAGTTCTGAATGTAAGATTGAAATCTTTCATTTACTCTTGAACAGTTTAAAATTTGTCACAATAGTTCATATGAAAATCAATTAAGAGTATCAATAAAGTAGAGTGATTTGTTATAAGTTTAGGATGATTTACAAGTCGCATTTATTGATTTTTTATACTCCACCTATATCATTAGAAGATTAGAATTTTTAGACCATTTTTTTAAATTATAAAGTCTTCAAGAAACTTCTTAAGACTTACTTATAAAGCTCATATTGTAGTACACCAAAAAATTTGTATTGCTAATTTAACTTATCTTATGTCTTTCATATTTTGATACATGATAGTTTGCTTTTTAGTGATCCAAACACGTTGCCTCAAACAATAAACAGATTGTAAAACTGTCTTTAAATAACATTCAGATCATAATCTCAATAACCAAGAAACAAATATTCATAAATTCCCAACGTCATAACTGAAAAAGAAAAGCAATCCTAGCTGATCATACTTCATACTTTGCTATTTCGTATTTATGAAGTTTAGAAAATGAATACTTTTACTTTTGAGTTTGTCTTCTAATGGTTTTTCATAAAAAAAAATATACCTTGACGCTCAATTACTATCGATTGTTGAGCAGTCAGTCCACTACCATATATGGTATAAGAAATCAATGAACTTTGATTGAAATATTTCGCAATGTTATTATTTTTTACGTCTCATTGCTCTCCTCCTCATTGTCAGCTCTTCAAATCAAATTGAAGTCATTCCAGAACTACCGCACTTATGTAAATGTAAATGTGAATGTATCTTTGCATCTATGTATCGTACTTAGTATATATTTGTATATTATTTTCTGCGAACGTGTTATTTCTCAATTCACGTCCAATTCCCGCAACCCATGAAATGTATTTTGTTATTTTCATTTTTTGTATTATAGTATTTGTAACTGTAGTCATTGTAGATATGTTACTACAAACATACCTACACATACATATGTATATGTATGTATGTACCTACATATATGAAATATAATAAAATTGTACCGGAAATGACGTACAAGTACACATGAGAAGTGTACTCAGTCGAGTACTTGTGCTCGATGCTCGAGCCACATTTTAAACATCGACGGTTTTATTATTAAATCCATGAAGTTTATACTATACAGATACATTTACACACACACACACACACACACACAGATGCATATTCATAGATACAGTTATGAAGAGAGGAGATAAAGATGAAGAGGATGAGAATGAGGAAGAGGGTATAAAAAGAAACAACTGATGAAGGGTGTGGGAGTGAGTAGAAAATATCAAAATTCACTTGATTGCAGTTTTCAAGTGAAATCCTAGTACACTCGATACACATAAGAGTATAATCGAAGGAAGTTCAATAAATTATTGGAAAATATATTGGATACACCACAATAGCGAGTTAAAAAGCAAGTTAAACTAAATAATACAATATTATTTCCATTGGTAATTTTTATATTTAAATATTCTGTCAAATAGAATACAACAATGTCTAGAACTAGGATTTATAAATAAATGATACATAGATCATATTCTTAGAATTGTTTACAATGTAGGCTTGACCAGGCCAACTTGTCTCTATAATCATTTCTCCTTATTCTAAAAATTAAGTGTATCAATCATTAATCCTCAGTTTGCTAGTGAAATAACCTTAGTATGAAAGATATTTTTTGGACTTACCTTATTAAGTATAATTTATTATATTAATTGATAGGCCCACCCTCGCTTATCGACTTCATATGTGTGTATCGAAAACGTGAAAATTTTTCTTGTTGTTATTTAGTTCTGCAGGATATTTATGTAGCAAGTAGCAGGAAATCAAGCCCATTCGCCCTCACACGTCTCTCGTATGATTCCTTCCAGCCGTTAAATGTTTTGTAGTAATTTACTTTTCAAGTAGGATGCAAAAGTTTGTAGTTTATTTTGAAATTTGTTGATGTTTTTTCCCTTTTTTTTTTGTATTTTGTATTTTAGAATTTTTATTAATCAAGTATTGGCGTAAGTGAAGTGACTGCCAGACTTGAAATCAATTTAAAATTGTGCACCTGAGTTTAAGTTACCGAAGGAAGGAAATTTTATACACAATTTCTGATTGCAAAATCATTATTTTCAATCATTAGAAAGAATTTAAAATGGAAACTGAGATAGGAATAGAGAGAGAATAAACTACTTACTACTAAGGAAAAACATTTGTCAATGATGTCGTTGTCAAATGCAGCTAGGAAGGAAGGAAGGTTGTGCGAGGAAACCTAAAGTTAAGTCAACCAATAACAACAAGAAGAAAACACAATAATTTTCACGCTAATTAATTTCTGGTTTAGCAAATCTAAAACACTTGAACTCACACTTATCCTTGCACAATAAATACCATTCTGACATATGTACACTTGATAATTTCCGCATCCTGTTCTCTCTCAACTGTTGAACATACTGAACTTTGTTTATGTTGATGATTTTTTCCTTGTCAAAATGCTTCCTTCCTTCGGTGACTACTACCAATATTGACATGAGTTTTGCTTAAACTTTGTCAATTTTGCGACATTAGAAAATATTTGTCGTTTCGTTTCCTGCTGTGAATTTTGTTAAATTGTATTTTGGGCTGGCGAATCAAATTTCATCATCATCATCGTCATCATTATCATCATCATCATTGTAAGTCCTTAGGCTAGATTTACCCTTTATTTTTCACTGTATCCGTGTTCAACCCACACAAGTGCACTTTGGTGACACCACAAAAATAAAAAAAAATACAAAAAAATTAAACTCACGCGTTGATTTTTTTCACTTTTCTGGGGTCCCCGCTGGTGTTGCTAGTGAATGGTGAGTGGTAAGTGGTGATCCTGTTGCTATAAGGATATTTTATACATACTACACTCAATTGCTGGTTTCTCGCTTCAATAAATTTACTCAAAAACATATACAGATAAACATGTGTACAGACATTCTTACAGGATGTTTCACCTAGTCTAAGGCGTAAAAAGAATTTATTTTTTTGTATACCTTTCTCTTAAAGTATAAATGGTATTATCACTACATGGTAATGTTTGTAACGCATTTATTTTCAATTTCAAGCAGATTATATAACTGGAAACTCCAATTAGAAAACTTTGATTAACAATGTTGAAAAGAAAACTATTATTACCTATAGTTAAGAAAGTCAAACATTCGCAAAAGGAAACAAATAAAATTAAACTTAAAAACAAATAAATCATTTATGCGGTCAAGAAAATGGGTCGACAATGCATGTCTTGGACAGTTGCACTCAATTAAAAAGTCATACCTTTTCTTCGTTACAGAGACAAACATTTGAAAACATATTCTCCTTCCGAAAAAATTGTCACCTCTCAGATTTAATATAACTAATTTTTAAGACTCGAAGGCTTGTGTATTATAATTAACTAACGAACCCGGCGTGCCTTCCATCGCCCATGATGTGATGTTAGTGCGTTCAAATCTTTTCTTCTATTAGAAGCAGTATAAGTATATGTATATCGGTTCAACGGTGTAGAACGAGATCTTTGCAGCGCCAAAGTGCATAGCATAAAAACCATACATGTACTTTCGTGATGATCGGCCAAACGTGTTCAGAGTTTATCGATCTCATGATTATATTCGGACATACATTTTATATAAAATAGTGCACACGGCACGGCGTCCCACGGTTAACCCAATCTTTTCTTGAATTTGTGTGAAAAAAATCAATTTCAATACGATCATGAATAAAAAAAAATTAAAATCAATAAGCTTTATACACAAATTTTATCAACCGTTTTCTCGACAACAGCAGGTCAGATTCGCACTAAACTTCACAAGAACACTCTGCATGTTATGATAGAGTTTTCCTTTAAATTTCATTAAAATCAGTCTAGGAGTTTCAGGATCCATAGGGAACATACATTCATACATACATACATACTCATATATCCAATTTTTTATATAGAAGATTATAATTAATTTTCATAAATAAATAAAAAATCAAAAATTAGATCAATCAGACCAATTCTATAGAAACACGTAGCAAATATATTATAACTGCTACCAGGAATTATTCTGTATGGGCGCAGAACTTCTTTATTTCTTTCACTCTCATAAAAGTAGAACACTCTTATAAATAAACTCTAAGAATCATTTTGTATGGACAACTTCTCTTGGCAATGCCAAATTCTTTTCGAAGAGCGAAGAGATTTGTATTATACAATTTTTACTTTATAATCCCCTCTTAATATTTCTATTTGCTTGAAAGGTATTTAATTCCTTGACGAACCGAACTTAAACTTCTATCTTCATTATTGTTATTTCTTTTTTTTTTTTTGCTTACTTCAACTTCTTTTATGGGGACAATATAAGAACAGCAGCAGAAAGACAACGTCTGAGTGACGCAAAATATTGTAACTCCTTTTTCCTGGCTCTGTTTCATTGGGGGCGTTACGCTGTTTATGGATGGTAAATTGTTTAAAATGTCGTTATCAATAATATTAACAGTTTCTTGATTTGGGGTTAAAGGGCAACAAAATATATGGTACATGATTATGCAGATTATGGAAGGGAAAATTTCGTGTCTCTAGGGGACCATCAGAATTCTTACAAAAATATGAATATTATGAGATTAGATACATATGCATGTATGAATGTATGTATGTGGAAATTGTTTAAATCAAACCAAACTTTAATTATAAGTTTTGTGCATAAATTTCAATGAGGACATGTCAAATTAATCAAACTATGCATTTTGATCTAATTAACGCAATGTTATTATATTATTCAGCCATCAACGTTTGTATCTATCGAATGGACATTTATGTATCTGATGATGACGTCGCCAAAAACTTTGAGCCTTTGACAACAAAGTTGCAACTAAATGCTAACTACTATTGAGACTAATCATACTAATGCGCAAGTTTCAGCTCAAAGACATTTATGGAGCACACTATAACACACACATACACCTATGTAGGTCTATGTATTTCTATATATGTATTTATAAAGTACATATACTTATGTACTCATATCTATATATATATATATATGTATGTATGGACAAATAAGGTAGGACAAGTGCATATGCGCTTATTATCCACCTGCCTTCAATAATACGCACGCCAAATACCAAATAATTTATTTATTATGTGTGCCGCTGTCCAGTGCAGTTGCAGTTGCAGCCCAAAAGGACGCTTCACAACCAAGTCAAGCCATCATATATAAACTTCAAACCCACCCACAGACCCATCACTGAAATTTCATTACAACTCATTTGACAGTCTTGGCATAACAGCAACAACAAAAGAGAGTCCACGCCATCATGAGTAGCAGCAACAACAGTACTAGAAGCCTCGTAATAATCGCGGCCGGGCAAAGTCCTACTAAGAGAGAGATAAAGCGGCAACGATGTCGGTTCAGTAGTCTGCCAAAATGTCATAAGTGCATATACATATGTAGATGTTATAAGAGTGGGTGAGTATATTTCGTATATGAGTGTGTATGGCAAGTAGCAGTATGACAGACGCTGAACGCAGATTTTAGGGACATGTAGATTTATCCGGAATTTCCATTCTACAATATACATATGTACATATATATATATATATGTATGTGCAGCCAAGGTATATCGCCGAGAGATAGAAACACACAGTTTAGCGCATAAAGCACCCGCGAACGTTATTGATGCCGATGATAACGACGACGGCAGCAAAGTTTCTGCTAATGTTGCAACTCCTCATAGAGGAGTTGGAGGAGGCACTGAAGTAAACGCGAAATAAATTTGACTACGTTTCCATTTGAATCAAAGCTACGCAGCGCAACGCAACGCAAGCAATAATAAAGGTATAAAGTGAGTCCCAGTGAATCAGAGAGTAACGTGCTGTCTCCATTGTATGATGGAAATGCTTTATCTATGCAATGTTAATAGTTTGAGTTTATGAGGAGTTGATTTGAACGTCAATAACCCAGTGCCACGAATGGACCATTAGTTTAGGATTTCTACTCAGTAGTTCACATATTTCGTGGATTTTCAGTTTGAGTATTGGTCAAGTTGCATTTCGATTGCATTCAATGAGTGATTGCTGTTGTTGTTATTGTTGTTTTTGCTTTATTAGTGTAATTCGCGTTGCATATTTAGTTAGGTAGTACATACCACTCGTATATCTGGAGTACACAAATACATACTTACCTGCCTACCTATTATATATCAATATATGGTATGTCCAACGTGTGATTGTACCAGCCACAACATGCAAATCAAATCTAAATCATAATCATCAAATTGAATTAATCAATCAATAGACGAATATCTCAAATGTTCATTTTACATAATGAAGGACTTCGCTATAAAGGTGTTTTTGGCTTACCTACCATCTTAACCACCTTTGCTACAAAATACGAGGCAAAAGAAAATATTCAAGAGTATTAAAGTTTAATCTCCTGGTGCATTAAAGCACTGGATGTAAAGTCACCAATCAGAGCCCTCTGGATATTACATTTATAACCGCAGGTACGAAAATTAAATGGTCATGGTTTTCTTGGTGGTGACTGAGATTAGCCATTTTGAGCACAAAACTCTCTTTTAAGCTCTCATAAAATGCATAGTATGATAAGTTTCGATTTCTGTTCTGCCTTCTTAAGTTTTAATATAGATATTGTATACCACAATTGAATTGTTAAATTACTATAAAATCAATGGATACAATTGTATAAGAAATGAACTAATGCTTAACAAATTCTAAATTTCTAAAAACTAACATAAATTAAGAGCTTTGTTGATAGAACAACACAACAGAAGATATGAGAGAAAAATATTATTGTAATGTATCATCTATGCTTATAAAGATTCTTCTTCCTTATTTCCCAATTTAATTCCAAATGCAGGCGATCATACAAAACCATATGTATTATGTGTTATATTTCACTAATAAAGGGTGTACCATCTATTGGTTCAATTTTGGTTTGATCATTAAATCGACACAACTTAATTTTTTTTCAATATATTTTGAAGAATGATTTCATTCAAATGTTGGCCGTCACTGGCTCGGCAGCAGGCCATCCTGGAACACCAATTTACAAGCACTTCGTCCACTGTTTCTTGGTTAATTTGGGCAATTTTGGTGCGATAGTTCTGTTTCAAGTGGGGATTGTCGGCATAACCTTTATGTTTCAATTCGCCACACAGAAAAATCGCCATCAAATTACAGCTGCGGGTAATGGACATCGCTAAAAAAGCTAATCACACAGTTGTTGAATCTTGTGCGTAGAAGGTTGATGCTCAGCGTTGCATCGTCTTGTTGAAACCATAGCTCATTGAGATCGATATCCTCCAATTCCTGCCTCACAATCTCAGTTTTAATATCTCGTTCAACATCGACAAATGCGAGTTTCCTCATTATCGAACAAGAATTCATAATTGAAAAAATCAAAAATGAAAAAAATACAATTTAAAAGTATCGCACTAAAAAGAACTTTAATTTAAATTAACTCATAATGTCCAAATTTCAGTTCGAGAAAACAAAAATAAGAACAACTTTAATTTAACTATTTCGAGCCAAAAATCCGTAATCAAAATGCAAACAACTATCTAATGATACTTGGGTTTTTAAGACGAGTATAACGATACCTCAACTGTCGAAATCCATCGAGCCATTTGGAAGAAACGAGATGCAAACATACAAGATACGCTCGAAAAACAGAATCCTTCTTGGTAGTCGGATAAAAAGAAAGGGCCAATCACGCCCCGCTTCAAAATCTGCACCACATAGTGACTCGAGCTGGATGCATTGACTTTTGTACGATGACGTTCTTCAAATTCTGCAATTTTGTTTGTTTACGAAGCCGCTGAATGCGCTTCGTCAGAAAAGATGATTTTTTGAACTCATTGAAACCCCATTTAGCGAAGCGTAAATGTTGTCCGGTTTCAATTCCATACTGAATCGAAAGAATCAATTTATTAAATAAATAAATTTGTTGAAAAGCAATTACCTTTTGTCCATTTAACGACCAAACCAAAATCGGTCCAAAAGATGTCCCACCCTTTGTAAACTTCGAGGTTCTTCACAAAATATCCTATTAACTATTGAAGACCTGTAGACCTTTGAAACAATTTTAAAAAGTTATAAAATGCTAAGGAAGGCAGCTGCCACTCCTTGGCCGTACCGGCTACGCCCTTGTCTCTGCATCACTATATTTACTCATCACGTCAATATAGCAATCCCAGGGTGATTATTATCGAACATCAATTAAAAGTAAAAGAGATTATTTCTTTTATTTAGTTGCAATGGAGGTTAAGCATCTTAGCAAAGTCAATTTGTTATAATCCTAAGTTAATAAAAGTTGTTGCAGATAATGAAGGACAAACTTTTATCCACCCATTCCATAAACATACAATCATTTATAATGAAAAAGTTAAAGATGTTTTTTTCTTAAAGCATTGAAAAAGCCATAGATATTCTATTGCTTAATTATTAACCTTTACTGTTAATGTGATATTTGTTTAGCCTTACCTTCAAACCAGTAATATTGTCTTGGGACTCCTACTAAAAAATAATGATAGAGCGTTCTTTTGTTTCTCACACTTTTATCTTTTTTTGGTTGATTGTGGAAAATTCAGATATCATGCAATTTTCGAATGAATAAATGTAAATAATCAAGACATTGGAATAAAATTATTGTGGCAATTTATTTATAATACATAATTTATTATAATAGAATCATTTTGCAGTATGTAGTCTTAAATTTCAAGTAAAAAATAAAACAAAATCACATTGCATGTTTGAGTTGCATAAAGTAAGAAAGACTCCTTGAGTGAAGACCAACCAGAGCAATGGGAAAGAAAACAAAAGCCATATTAGCTTTTTTAAGCTAATGTTTCCGTGGTTCCGTGAGTCTAGGCTGTTGGTTTTATGAACGTGTTTTATATTGAAGTCAGCACATTTATATCTATGCTAATCATGGAAAAAGGAAACACAATTGCTACTTGAGCTGAAGCAGAGAAAAAAAAACAAGAACATTTTGCAATTTAATTCAGGACAAGTGTGCGCTCTATAAAAAAGAAAAATACTTGCCACCATCATCACTTGATTTGTGTGGCAAGTGGCTTGTACTTGATATTTTTATTACTCAATATTAGAAATTATATATGACTGGCAGTAACTAATAACGAGCAAAGTAATAGTCATACAGAAGTAAAGCTTTTGTAACAAAAAATGAATAGAAATCTGCTTACATGATATCAGCTTGCGGCTTGAGTTAAAAGCAGGCTGCTTTGTTTGTCTCAGAAAAAGTGTTTCCATAGTTAAAGTAATCTAGGAAAGCCACAAGGTAAATTAATCTATAATCCTTAATTTATAAATAGTCAAAACATTAAATAAAGACAACACAAAATAAAATTAACTTTGTTTCACCGAAGCTTATACCACGGAAGATGAAATGGTACTATGATTCTTAGACAGCTTATGTGGTAGGTATTTGTATCAATCATTTGACTAATTATCATCTTCATAATATAAATACGGGAACACGTTGCCTAATGATCAAACTTACGCCGAAACTATCTTTGATAAAAAATATACTGTTCGATAGGTGTTCATTTGTAGATGTGCATAGTATACTTTATTAAAATCTATTGGTTATTTTTGGCGTAAAAACAATTAAGAGTTTTCACAAATACTACTATAAGAAAGCCATACACACCTACACTCTACACTAACGCGAGCTTCATCTCTCTGTCTCTTTCACTCTCTCATGCAAATAAAGCAATATTCATTAGCAAATTTAGGTATGTGCCTAAGCTTTGGGGAAATAAAAGTAAGAAAAATCAACGATAATTCAGTCACAGGGTCGTTTTGTACAATAAGGGCATATAAAATAAATATAAAATAAATAGTAAATAATATCATAAAATATATGAATTGAGAGCCCGTGTTTCTATATTGCCATGTACATTTTCTTGCTGTATTCTTCAATTAAATACTTACCCATATATGTAAGTACATAAGTATATTTTGTGTTGCAAAAAATTAATTTAATAAGACGCAAATACGATAAACAAAAGGGTCGATCTTTATTAAATGATACTCAATAATTGGTTTTCATATCAAATTCTCTTTATAGAGAAAAAGAAATTGAGTTAGTCGCACACGATGTGTATAAGGACAATTTCTTCCTGAGAGAATTATTGGCTGAAATATTTTATAAATGGAAAGGTGAATTAGGCCAATCGATTCACTTCGTCATACTGATTGTTTACATATTTTTAACAAGTTATTAACTTTTCTACATATCGCTCATCTACTAAAAGACTGTCATAACTCAAAAAACACAATTTTTGAGTTTATGATTCAAAATTATTCGTTATACCATGTTTCATATAGTGTTAGAATTTCATATTTATAAATTAAAAAGTCTCCGCGTGAGAAGAGAATATTTCTTTTATTTTTTCAACGTCAAATCAACAAAAGGGTTTTAAGCATTAGTATCATCAATTTTGGGAATAGTCACGTATGTTTAGAAGAAAGTGATATCTAAAGTATTTACGAACTCCTTTTGGGGAGGTCGTTGGGGTGAAGTCGTTTCAACCGTCGTGGAGTTCTTGCTAGGGGGTGGAATGTTAAAGCAGTCGATCTTTATAATGGCTGCTAAAGAAATTGATTTGCTCAAGTATCGTTGGTGTTGTCATGTCCCGATGTAAGTTCGATTTTCTGACGAACCATGGTGCGCACGTTATACGTTGCAGAGACTTATATTCTAAAGAGGAAAGAAATGAATAAACTCAAAGAATCCATTTTGTTTTCAAGAAAAGTAGAGATCCCTACGAAACTTACATTAACCCAAGGTATCAAAAATCTATAATCTATATATATATCTTACTTTCTATAAAATTGCTTACATGCACGCACAAAAGGTTTCGTACGTCTTTTCGATGTTTATGCTTTGCTGCTTCTTGAATTTTGTGCTGTTTTTGTTATTGTTGCATTTGTTCCACTTATTTATTAATTACTTTGTGAGAGTATTTCGCCCTTCCTTCTCCTCTTTCTGAATATGATGTTCACTGAGAGCGGGTCAAGAGAGAGATGTTCGTTAAAGACCATGAAATGAATGAAAACTGGACAAATTTCTCTTAAAAAAACCCTCTAACACATAAGTTCCATAACGTATTTTGACCACCGTCCACTTTAATATTAAGAGTCTTTTGAATTTAAAACCTATCTAATGTGAAGGATGAATCTGATGCGTTTTGACTACTTTGTTAATATCAGGCTTGAATTGAGTTAGTAAAAAACAGACGTAAATTGCCGTAGTCAGTAACTTGCAGATTTCTTTTATTAGTTAGCAGTGTTGCTATGAATACGACGATAGAAATGCTATCAGAAATCGTTGAACAACCGACCATAATTCATTATACTGTTGGGAAATTGGTTTGTTGTCAATACTATAAGTTTTTCTTCGATATGGGCTGATCCTGCTGTGTTGTCATTTGAAAAAGCATCCAACACCCAGAGAAGTCAGAGAAGTCCATGTTTAAAATGTGATGAAATCATTCCGTAAAGTGTTAACAGCAATTTATCGTTACCGAATGCTGCTGGGAAATTGGGAAAGTTATCATGTTTACGAAAGCAGCAACGATATTTTTGGTATTATTTACATTTAAGTTGTCGCCTTGAACCTGGAGATTCACATCATTAAACAAAGGATACAGGTCTGACAAGTATGCAATATTATTTTTTGATGCGATACGGTTGCCGCGCAATTCTATATCTTTGTATTCCAGGAACTCTATCAAAGAGTCAAACAGATTAAAAAATCGAGTCAGACATCTTCCTTTTTGATCACCAACGCAATTCTGTGTGAAGTAGCAAGCGGTTCGAATCGTAATCATTGGAAACGCAAAGTTGTCTTAATAATCTGTCATTTAGTGTAGCGATTCGAAATAGGATATTGGCCCCTTAATGCCCACTAATTTTCTTTGTGCCTTATACAGCCTCCCTGGGGGCTTTATCGTCCACTAGGTTCACAACCTATGCTTTAAAACAATAATAATTTGCACACACCATTTCGGAATTCCGGGCAATGCCATGTAAAGCTGCTAGTGGTAGATATACCTATTTAAATTTAATATATCTCTTTCTCTCATGAATCATTTTGAATTTCAACAGAAAGACATGGGATCGAACTTTTTTATATTGTTTCCTCTTGGCAATTTGTTTATTTCTATAAATGGTACAACACAGTACTCATTTATTTTAATTTTATATTTTTGTCAATATTTCTTAATAAAGAATTGGTTGATTATTTCCTTTGTTCTATGCAAATATAGAAACAAAAAAAAACATAGAATCCTTTATTATAAGTACTTACATACTTAGTTAATGCTTCCGAATACCAAATCTATTGATTGCATTGCTTACATTGCATTGTTATACATACATATGTAATCGCACTTGACACAGTCCCTTATAATTGCATATTTTAACATCATTTATTTTTATTGCAATTTTGTCGTCTTAAGTGAATGGAATCACATAGGCATATAGTACAATTGTTGCAATATTGATCAGTAACAGACAATTTTTATTGGTGCAGCATACTCAATCTTCATACACCGCACTAGAACACATTCCTCCCTCAATCATACGACCAGTCAGTCACCCACTTATAAATGCATAACGTTTTACATACTACATAGTAACATATTGAACAATAGTATTGTATAAAGATATAGATACTACATACCATCTTCCCCACTTAGTACTTTGTTATGCAATTAGTGAATTCAATTGAAACTAAAGAAAATAACAAAAAAAAAAAAATAAAATTCAAACTGCATGAATGAATAAATGAAGAGAGGCCACTCGAACGAACAACGAAGCATATACAGGTACCATATGTGCATATATGTATAGTATTGTATAATAGTTAAATGTAGCATTGTGATGTGCACACAATTCGAGTGGCAAGTAAGGTGCAAAGAAAGAACCCCTTATTTGACAAAAATAAAAATAGGTCGATTTTGCAAGTCAATGGAAGCAGGCAAATAGGAAGTTCCCTAACATGTCTAGTGCACATACTTAAATTAAGCAATTGATTTAATATATATCTCATACTAAAAACAAATCTTTATTCTTATTTCCATCTTGCAGGCCAAAATGCTGGAGAACTCGCATGCTTGGATGGGTGGCGCTTCCGGTTCAGCGCTAACAGGTATGTTTATTATGGCATTTGTCTTAGTTGCAGTGTAGATGGTGTAGATTGTATCGATTGTTTTTAACCAAATTTCAGCAGATAGCTACCAGTATCAGTTGCAATCGATGTGGCAGAAATGCTGGAACACAAACCAAAATCTTATGCATCATTTGCGTTTCCGCGAACGTGGCCCATTGAAATCGTGGCGTCCAGAAACAATGGCTGAAGCGATTTTTAGTGTATTAAAAGAGGGGCTCTCATTGTCGCAAGCGGCTCGCAAATATGATATACCATATCCGACTTTTGTACTCTACGCTAATCGTGTCCATAATATGCTTGGCCCTTCAATTGATGGAGGTCCGGACCTACGTCCCAAAGGTCGAGGAAGACCACAACGTATACTCTTAGGCATTTGGCCAGATGAGCATATCAAAGGTGTTATCAAAACAGTAGTCTTTCGTGATTCGAAGGACCTTAAGGATGATAGCTTAGCGCATATAGCACCCTATGGTAGACATTCGGTAGGTGAAAAATTACTGTTAGATATAAAACAAATATGTACTAATCTCATGCCATGTAGCCTGTATTTCCCTTCCAGGATATGCCCATGAACTATCCCGGTGGCCCAATTAATCCTAGTGGAGCGTGTCCAAATGGCATGCCTACACCCACCGGAGATCAAATGTCGCAGGAAGCAACTGCTGCCGCTGTAGCGGCCGTCGCACACAATATACGCCAACAAATGCAAATGGCTGCCGCCGCACAACAACATCAGGAAGGACCACCTGGTCTCTTTAACTTGCCACCCCATCTACAACCACCACATTCAGGTGGACCTGGTGGCATTCCGCTGCCAAAGGCTAGCATTTCTCCAGCGCTAAGTAGTGGTTCGAATCCTGGAGGTGGTGGTGGAGGCCTGGGTCTTATGCCACGCCATGCTCCATCACCTTGCGGTCCTGGAGTAGGTGGAGGTGGTGGAGGCGTCGGTGGAGTCATACCAGGTCTTCCACCGAATATATCGCCCAGCATGGCTGTTGCTTTGGGTCGTTGTGATCCAGCTGCATTACTTAATCAACAACAACAACAACTGCAATTACAGCAGTTGCACCTGCAGCAACAGCACGCACTGCATCAGCAGCAACAAAAAACTGGTTTCGGTGTAAGTTCCATGCCACATCCTTCGTCCTCAGCAGCAGCCGCAGCTGCAGCAAGTGCGAGTTCATTAGCTGCTGGTCATCAGCATCAGCATCATCAACATCACCTCCAACATCATCATCATCAGCAGCAGCAACAACAGCAACAGCAGCAACAGCAGCAACAACAACAGCAACAGCAGCAACTCCAACACCAACAAGCCCAGCAGCTACATCATACACATCATATATCTCCCCATCCCCTTCATCAACAACAACAACAACATCAGACTTCTCTGTCATCTGCACCATCATCATCTTCCGTCGACAAATCAAAAGCGCTTTCTACTCCAGAACGAAGACATAGTAATGAAACACCTCGATTACATTCACCGCTCACCGAATTGGGTCTGGAAATGAGTTACAAGCGTGAATATTCCCCGACGCGACTCTTTGCCGACGACTTGGCTGAACTTGTAGGCGGTGTATCTTCCTCATCTTCAACGGCCACCACTTCTGCTCAAATGGGCATTGCTACCACCTCATCGACCGGAGTCACAACTACAGAAACTAATAAACTAAATACGATCACATCGAGCTCAAGCAGTAACATTAAAGTGGAACCAATTACAACAAGCAGTGAATAAGTCTGGGATGATGATGATGATGATAAAGGATTCTTTATCCAAATTATTGATAAACCTTTAATTGAGAACAACATAACATTTTTATAGCTTTCTATTGATACAAAACTAAAGAAATGAAAGATTTTAGACACATGTATGTATGATTATTTTTTGTCTATGTAACTTATGATAAACGTACGAAAAACACAAAATTGATAAGTTCCCATTAATGTTTTCCATATAACTTCTTAGCATTGAAACAAGAAATCAAATAAAAAACACAAAAATAAGGAAAAGCAATCAAAAATCTTATTTAAGTCTATCATTATCTATATGTATTATTGTAATTGTGTTAATTATTCTATTAAATATTAAAATTATGAATCATATGATTATATAAAACACATTTTACATATTTATACATAAATAAAACAAACAGCAAAACAATACAGAAAATGAATAATTAAAAATAATGAATTAATTAAATATGGTATTGTAATAACAATTATCCAGTAGTAGTCCAACATCCAGATCCTAATCTCTAAATATTCTTCCTCATCTTCCTAAACCAACTAACATCCCTTCCTACTCACCTCAAACCCTTTGAAACCATAACTATTAATTGTGCAATAGACTTAGATGATGTATTAAGGAAACAAGTTGGAAAATGTACTTAATTAATTAACTACAATATACAAATATTTAATAAATATTTCATTAATCTTATGTATGTATGGATGTATGATGTATGTATGTTTATAAGTACTATCAAGTATTTTATTATTTAAGTTAAAAAAACAAAACAAAACAAAAGCAAAGAAATGAATAGAAAACTAAACTAAAGTAAATAAGAGAAAGTATTATTCTTTATAATGAAAATAGATCTCCTAATTTTTTAAGTTCAAATAATATTTTATTTTTATTTTTAATTATTTGGAACATTCCAAAAAGAAAAAATCGAAAAAAATTAAAAACTTTAATATATATTTTCCAAAAATTTAAAGAAAATGATGTGTGTGCCCAAGTTTATTTATTTTTTTATCTAACAAAAATAAAATAAAAAATTTAATGTACAAAATTATTAAACAAAAAGATACAACAAAAACAAATTAAAATTAAAAATTTGGACAAAACATTTTTGGATAAAAAATTTAAAAAAGAAACAAAAAACAAAATAAAAAGTTTAGGACTTTAAAAACAAAAATGATAAAATCATTAAGTTCGGATCCACCGATGCTTACATACCTTTCACACATAGAGTTATATCGGGAGAAAGTTACATACTCCTACATATAAAGGTATAATTCGGGACCTTCTGCCTATTAAGGGTGGATTTTATTTACCCTTTCCTTATGAAAGTCTCGCAAACATTTCACGTTCATGGCAAGCTCAGAAACTCATAGAAGCGGACGGAACTTGGAAAATGCAACTTAACTGTTAACAATCCATTGAATTAAAGCAATGCCAAGTGTATTATGCAATAGTATGTGAATTTGTTCGAATTTTTCTTCAATTTAAAATTCAAAGACATAAAATCTATATTCGATTGTTTGATTATCTGAGTCGGATTCATGAATGTCGGAGCCCGGGGCAATGACGAAAATGGAAGACCTTTCATCAAATTTCAACGAGTACACGAGTACCACGGATGCCCTGCCGTAAATCCGACCCAGTTTATTATGGATTGCAGAATGAGAGAACAAGGAAAGAAAACTTGCTCAGTATTACCCCAAACAAATCTTGTCATGATATTAGTAATATGATTGTTCTATCTTTAAACAAAACTACCAAACATAATCACCACAAAGTCATTATTCTGTACAACCATACAAATATTTTATTTATTTAAAAAAAAAAATAAATAGTATAACAAATAGAGATATTGGGTCAATTGCTTCGCAGACTGTTCGTTTCCCAATTCTTGGTATCTAACCTGATTGATCAATCTTATTTAAATTGATTCCACATAAAAGTTTAGATTTGAGTATTTCCGACTGAACCAAAACATTGCCACATTGAATCTGTTTGCGATATGGGTACATGTTCATACAACTATATCCCATAATGTTCCACCTATGTGTTAAATGTATAAAAAAATATGTGAAAATCACAAAAAATGCCTTTCGGAATTAAATTAAAAAATTGTATTTTAACAAAATTAAACAAAATTTTTATGAAACAAAAACAAAAAATATTTATACAAGAAATTAAAATGGAGGAAAAAATTTTTAAAATGGAAAAACAATTTAGCAAAAATATATTTAGATGCGAATTTTTTTGACTTTAAGAATATTGTGAATATTTTTTTATGGCCATGATTTTATCTTACCTAGTATTTTACTATATAGTACCTACTTTTAATTAACTATTTTTATTTTATTTGAAATGTATACGTTATTTTAAACTTTCGAACACATTTATCTATTCAGAACTTCATTATCGACAATTCATAGGATTAACGGATTTTGCTTTAAACCTGTCTTTGAATTAAATCTGTTTTTACATTGAAACTGCATTACAACTTACTACACATAATTATTTACCCATTTTTTAACCAAGAAAATATATTTTATTGTCTTAATTCAAATATATTCCACGCAGAATAAACACGACCTCATTGAACGAGGCATCGATTAAACATAACCTCATGCTGACACGACATCTTTATACCACGGTTGACGAAAAAATCATATCATTATTAGGGTTCCGTACCCAAAGGGTGCCAACGGTACCGTATTACTTAAGCCTACACTATCTGTCCGTCCACCCGTCAGAAAGCTCTATCGCATGAATCGTAATAGGAAGACAGTTGGAATTCACAGGGTGTGTAGTTCAATTGCATGCAACGAAAAATAATAAAAATAAAATAAAGTTAAAAACATAAAAATTTAAATTAATGTTCTTATTAGAAAAACTTTTTTGTTTTCTATTTTATCGAACTGAAATCTGGACACTATAAATGTGTGACCCATATCCACCTAAATCGAGATTCTAGGATTCCTAGGAAGGGTACCTCCCATACAAACACAAATTCAAATCAATGTTCTTATTAGAACTACTTTTTTGTTCTTTGTCTTATCGAACTGAAATTTTGACACTATAAGTGTGTGATCTATATTCATCAACCATGTTATTTTCCTCTCAAGCAAACCCAAATTCAAATTAATGTTTTTATTATCTTTTGCTTCTAATTTTGGTTAATTTATTGTAGCATAGTTTCGGGCGATGTTTAAATATTACACTTTTACGACAAAAACAAATTAATTTTACATAACTTCAGACAGGGGTACAAGTTTTACGTCCAACGAATTCGCATACATAGTGTTAAAACCTTTTGCGGTGGAACGGAACCCTTCGTGTGGGAGTCCGACTTTCAATGATGTGAAGAATTCACCTGTATTTGAAATATTCAATTGATCTAAGTTAGAGAAGCGTGTTTTTTAGTTTTTGTATTCCATTTATTCAGTCCTCACAGCTCGCAATAAAAATAACATGATATACAGTTTTTGTGTGTTTTTTCAAAATCTATAACCTTATTTTTATTTTTTATTTATGTACTGAATTTATTTAGAAGAATCCCCTATATAAAAAACTAGGTCAAACATCTTTGTCAACTTTGTTATCACCAAAAGGGAGCCCTTAGTGTTAAATTAAATTTCATATAATATAAGTACTTTATGATTAATAGAAAATTCTTTTCTTTTCTTTTAGAATTATAGTTTTGATTAAAACGTATGTCTATTTTTTCCCTTTTTCATTTTAATTTTTAGTTAGAAATAAATCTTAAGCAACTTTGGTTTAACCAATGTTTAACATAAATGCCATTCACACTTACTAGAATTGTAAACTATCAAATCTTCTAGAAGTATGGAAGTCCTGGGCCAATTATGTAATGAAAATTGTATCAAATTATTTGGTGGACATGTAATAAGTGTGAATGGTATAAGAATGTATAGAAAGTGCCTTCTAAACATACATATTTTCCAACTAATATACTCATGGCCTATAAAAAATATTCACAAAATTCTTAAAACTTTTACATATTATTTTTTAACAAAA
This sequence comes from Amiota communis, assembly GCA_037043315.1. NCBI lineage: Eukaryota > Metazoa > Arthropoda > Insecta > Diptera > Drosophilidae > Amiota > Amiota communis. Next base: position 577,989 of record JBAMAV010000230.1, read on the forward strand.
AATAAAAGTATATTTTCGTTATATAGAAAAATCAAAACTTTTAGGCGTACTTTCGGCAAACGATTTTTGATATAAATTAATTTTTTATTTTTAGTTTTAACAATGTGCACACAATGAGAACAACAACAACATGATAAATAAATTTTAACAAAATATTAACAATAATTTCAAAAGATTAATTTTATAAGAAACATTTTAAATTTCACAAAATAAATAAATAGTAGCAAAGTTCTATACAATGATAAACAAACCAAACAAACAATCACTCACTACAACAGAAAATAGTATTAGGGGTATGGATATTACTTAGTATTTATTGCGAAAAAGCAACAAAATCATATGTTATAAGGATCCCATCAAGCTTAGTCAATTCTGAGTTTTGACACTAGCAACAAACTCAAAGCGTTATTAAACATTAAGAACACAAGACAATGGACAGTACCAAACATAGGTCTGCTGTTACACGATGGATCACGACAGCAGAACTCTCTCTCTCAATTTTCGTTTGTAGAGAAGGAAGTGCGCGGGTCACTCAGCCCGTTCCTTTACTTGCGAAACAGAAGCTGCTAATATTTTCAGTCGCAAGTCTACTTGCGCATCACTTGGGAATTGTTTGGCAATGAAGCAGGACGCAAGTCTTATACTCATATGTAAGCTTTTCTTTTCTTGTCATATTTTTATTGATCATAAGATCAAGTAGACTTTTATGTCAAACAGATTGAGTTGCGTTATTCAGTAATTCCCAATTTTCTCTCCAATCTGAAATGGTCTATAGCAAAGTAACTAAAATACACACAAATTTAGAATGATTGAAACGAAAATAGGGAAATTTTTGACCTCCACTCTCATGACCATCTTAAAATACTTTACCATGGTTCAAGGCTGTTAAAGGTCCAAAATAAGGTAGAGGTTTTAGTGGTTACACCTTATACCATGATAATGATACCAGTGCGAGAGTAATCTTACAATCCCAACTCCTTTTCTATATTATAACCATAACCCATTAATTATAGCTTAGTAAAACCAGGAAATTTTAATGATGAATAGGTTTATTTTTAAAGAAAAAGATTACCATGATGCCAATATAACAAATATGAGATATCCCTTGTGACTGAAAGCTAAGTATTTGTAGATTAGAACTACATGTATCACATAAATAATGTTAAAAAATTATCAACTAAAATCTCTCTGTAGCAAAAACTTTGGCATATTTCAAAATCCTTCAATTTTGTTAATGTTTCGCAATAGATAAAAGATTCCATACCCATTATGAAAACATTTTATTACCAGCAATGTATTATTCTATTAAAATACCACAGCAAATGCATTATTTCCAATAATTTGTTTCTATATTTGTACATCTTTTTTCTATCTGTTTAAAAGTATGTATGTACTCGTACGTGTAGAATCAATCGAAGACATACTTCCATATACTCGTATATAAAATAATACCAGATCACAAATCCAACTCAAACTCATACAAAAAATACAAGTATGTATAACAAAAAACAAAAATAAAAATAATTGTCAAATAATAATGTCCAAATTCATGGAGATACTTTATTTTCATTTAAGTAAATCTAAATTTTAGTGCAAATATTTTATGGTTATGTTAAAATAGTACAGCAACTCACAAATTGAATTTGCAAAATCGTCGAAATGATTGTAATTATAATAAATTTCTTAATGAAAAATATCAACTACTAGTATTTTGATTACTTCATTTTAGAAGAACAAAAAAGAATTACTTAGTTCGGGGTAACCCGTAGCAAAATTCTTTAAATGCCTGATATGGTGATGTTAAAATTATAGAAGGTGAAAGAGATCGCTTGCTATGATAATGTCCCACAACGTCCAACTCAGAGATGGTCAGAATTGGCAAGTGAGATCAGTGAGTATGGAATTCAAAAGAGATTGAGAAAGTGGTATCAATGGCCTAGCCCAAACAAAACTGTGGTTCTGAAGCCAAGAAACGTTTTCTGAAATGTAGCATTATATAAAGCCAAAAAAAACTCTATTTTGAGGAGCGAAGCGTGGTTTTCTAAACCGCTCAATTGTAGACTGCTTATGCAAAAATGGCCTTAATATTTTGTTTTGTCAAATTCGAAAATATTACAAAAATATCCAGAAAAGAAATTGACGTCGTAATCAATTTTCTTTTAACTGACAAGTTTTGTCTTATCCAAATAAAAGTATCTTCACAACAAATTTTACTAAAGGGTTTTCCAATAAGAGGTGTTATTTTGAATAGCCCGCTATTTTGGTAGATGTCACTTTTGAAGCTGTCATTTTTTGACATTTGACAAGTAGAAACTACGCCATTAATAAAACAATGCATTGAAATTATTAAAATTCACCATAAAAACGGTGAAAATTTGGTAGAGACGGTTCGTAAAACTAAAACATTTTTGGGTCGTCGTGAAGCACCTTGTCGGACAGCAATACAGAAATTGGTGGAAAAATTCGAGCTGTTGGGACAAGTTAATGATGTGAAGAACAACTGAGAATATTGCTGCTGTAGCGCAAAGTATTGAAGAAAACCCAGTTTGTCCATACCTCATCGTTCTTTGGAATTGGGCATTCCACTATTTGCATGAAGACTTGGGTCTTAAGGCTTATAAAATTCAGTTAACACAATAACACAAGTTATTGCTGAAAATCCTCTACATCCTTAACGTGTAAATGTTTGATGCTGTTTATGGTCCGGTGGGGTCATTGGACCTTACTTTATCGAAGATGCGGCTGGAGCAACAGTTACGGTGAATGGATTGCGCTATCGAGAGATGATTAATGATTTTTTATGGCCGGAATTGGATGGTATTGATCTGGACAACATGTATTTTCAACAAGACGGCGCTACGTACCACACAATCAACGAAACCATTGATCTTTTACGGTAAAAGTTTCAGGACCGTGTTATCTCTCGAAGAGGTGATCACAATTAGCCACCGAGATGTTGTGATTTAACACCTTGCGACTTCTTCCTTTGGGGCCACGTAAAAGATAAGGTCTACACCAACAGCCCAGCGTCGATTCAAGACCTTAAAGATGGTTTCGTGAAGCTCTCGAGGACATAGGGCAGCCACTTTGCGATTTGGTTATGGAAAATTTCATGAAAAGGATATGGTCCTGTAAGCGTGGTCGTGGTGGCCATTTGGCTGATGTTGTTTTTCATTATTAACGACATACCTTCCTCTTTATAATGAAATAAACATCACTTATCTAAAAAAATGCCATTTTTCTTTGAATATCAAAAAAATACCTCTTAACCCTGTATATTGTTGTATTAATTAATAACGAACGAAAGAAATGAGGCACTAATAGTCAGTGGAAATCTTACTTTATTAATTGATTGGGCTTCCACGGGCACCTATGACTGCCTACAATGATAATATAGCAAACAATCCTAAAAAATGTAAGCAGTGTGCTTTGGATCATGTTGTTAGCAAATGTAACTTTTACCAAAGTTCAGTTTATTAACCGATCCTAAAATATTTATAAATTATTGCTGTTTTAGCCTTGCTCCAAACTTTACATCTCCCGTCACTTCCAAATATACAATTCACGAACTTTCAGGGGAACGGGGCATGGCGAATAATATTAATAAATACTTCTGTTAATCACATCACCATTTTCATTATTTTAATATTAAATAGTCTCATGAGTAACTCACGTTTGGCATAACATAAGAGAATTCAATTTTAAACAAATTCGGAAGAAGTTGTGAGGATGTCCTATTCACCACGAGACCATGACCATAATTGCTTTTGTGAAATTGCCATGAGCTCTATGATTACATATTTGTTATACAATCTACACACAAGCAACGCTGCTAACACTCGTTTCGCATCCACTAGCTTTATTTCAAGTTGTTTGCTTGTTGCTCATATATTTTTAAATAATTATTAATAAATTGCATGAAAAAAGCATGCGCCAGCATTAATTATTAGCAGGATTTATCTTCGATTTAGTTGTTAATATGCATATTCGAATAAGCAAATGTATTTCTGTGCTTACAACCTTGTCGAAATGGTCATGCATCAGTTTACAATTTCAAACATTTACTTATACTTACTTGGCAGCACTTGCTGTATTGCCAAAATGAATACACCCTGTAGACTAAGTGATGCCAAGCTTTTTTGCAGCTGCATTGCGACTTGATAGCACTTAGGCCACAGCTGGTTGGCTGACAATTTCAAAACAGGCAATTTTCTGCTTATAAGCAACAAATCCGAAATGGAAGAAAAATATACAAATATGCGATATAGAGAGACACCAAATAAAAAGTGGACTGCTCATGAAATTAAGATGATTCTGGATTATCTGCAAGACGCTCCAGAAATAGAGGTAAGAAAAACTACCAAACTATTGTACGAGCGTTAGGTGATTAAGTTTTTATCAAAAGTTGTGCTATGGCTGGCTGCCCATATTTTAAATCTTGTATTTGTTCATTATTTATTTATTTTGAATAGGTACCATCGGCTCAGATATATTATAAGAAATTTATAGAGAAGAGTGGAATTGATGCAAAATGGGATCTGATTCAGTGGAAAGTAAAATATCTGAAGAATTCTTACAAGAAGGCAGATGACTGGCGGAAGTCGAAAGGACTCTTTCAGTCCGTTGCAGAAGCGTCGCGTATTGAAAGTAAGTGTAATATTTAATTGTGTTGTTATTTATGTATATACTTATATTTATGTGTTGATTTCAGGTAAAGTGCTGAAAATATGCCCCAACTTTAAGCAACTCGACGAAATTTTCGGCAAAAAACCTAAAAATGCTATTCGGCAGACGATGATCGACAGAGCACACGAGGCGACAATGCAAAACTTCAATACAGAACAAAAAACAGAAAAGAAAGATCTTGAATTGAATGAGATAAAGCTCAAGATGGAGCAACAGAAAAACAAGCATGAAATGTTCAAAATGAACCTGGAATGGGAAAAAGAAAAGCATAAAAAGGAGATTGAGATGAAGGCTAAGAAATTACAGATAGAGGAGCAGAAAGCCAGTGATGAAATGCTTTTGAAAGTATTGGAATTGGAGAAAGATGAACGATTAAAAGTTTTTGAAATGGAAAAGGATGAACGCATCCAGAAGCTTGAGATTGAGATGAGGATCAAACATGGCTTACAAGAATAAGGACACTAGTTTCTTATTTTAAATGAGTCAGCACTTGATTTTACAAGTGCATTTTCTTAGGTTTTATTTTACTTTTATATCTTACTTTTTTGAATAATTTCAAATGAATTGAATGAAATAGTAGATTTAATAAAACACTAAGCTTGTCTTTCAATTTCTCTTGCAATACTCAGATAGTTATGATGTTATGTTTATAATTAGCAAGACGCATGCTTAGGATCCTCAAGATTTATCTTTTTTTTTCTATTCTATTTACTATTGTGCCAATTAAGAGAGATATGCCGAATTTATTTCTAAAATTTTCTGGAAGATACTTGGTACTTTTTGTTGTTAAACAAGTTACCTACCTAGTAGACAGAGTCAGCAATCTTCTCGATTCTCTCGAGTGGTGGGACCTACGACCCGAAAGCACCCGACAACAACAGTTGGCCAAGGACCACTCAATCCAGCCGCATGCACACATTTTTTCCATAGGAGAGCAGATGCATCTGTTCAAAATCCTCTTATTCCGTGCAGGCATTGAAGAGAATCCAGGTCCTAAGATTGTAGTTGTATAGAATAGTGTCATTTTCAGATTTGTTCTGGGTTAAAATCCTTGCAAGATTATCTCTGTTGAGTGCAATAGTCATCATAGGTTGTATCATATAGCGTTACATTGACCTTTGACCAAAGTCGGCAATCTCTTTGCTTCGGAATAAAAAAAAAGATAACAACCAATCTTGACATCTAGAAAGTTAAGTTGCTTATTAAATCAATATAGTTTGTAATTTCGTGAAACAAAGCAAATCTCGGGGCCCCTTTACACTGTTACTAACTTTCTAAAATACATTTTTTCTACCACAATGCAATTATGATCATAATTACCCTATTTTTGTACTGCATTACGAAGGACCTGCAAGGGGTCCATTAGATGTAAACGGGAGTCCACGATAGTCATTTAAGCAGGTCGTGGTTAAATTTAAGCTTTCCATGAATGAAGAACTGCTCTTCATGAGAACTTTGACAACTGACACTAAATGCGAATCAATATTTAATGTTTTGAAGGATTACTTCATAGAAAGATCAATCCCTTTATCAAATTTAATATGAGTAACAAGAGATGGAACACCTGCTATGGTTGGGCGCTAGATTTGTAATTCATTTAAAACACAAGAACCTCTTCAATGAGTCATAAGCACGTATTATTTGCGCAGTTGTCTGAAGAAAATGACGAGAACTTTCATCAATTGCTCCTTTACACTGAAGTACGATGGCTGCCGCAAAGCTTATCCTTAATAAGATTTTTTTCCACTTTATCAGGCTGTTTTAGAGTTTTTGGATGCTAAAGATCTAATTTTAAAACAAAAATAAACCAAGTGGAACCCATTTAACAGATTTTTTTTAAGTACAGTTACAAGGTGACAGCCTAAATTTGATTAAAACAAAATCCATAATTTCTCCGTTTCTTGCCAAAATTAAACTAAACGCACCATCAGGCGCTGTGCCATATATTGCAAGCAACAAGAATCGCCTCCACCAAAGTTTTCGAACATTATTATCCCCTCGCCAGCCTGGGCTCGAAGTCAGCCAAATGTTGTCACCTGTCTTCACAGTTCAGCCAAAAACACAACCACCAGCTCCGAATATGTGTCTCGTTTCTCATGCTAAAAAGAGAAATTGGGTAACAAAAATTGGCTTTACACTGATGGAACAAAAACCGATCACTCCACGGCTTTTGCCGTCGTAGATAACAGGGATACCATTATATAATTCCATCTTCACCGTAGAGGCCTTTGCAATTCTAAAAGCATGTCAATTTGCTTTCCATAATAACGGGAACTTTGTCATCTGCTCTGACAGCCTTTCCGCCCTGTAAGCCATACAAAATTGTCATTATAATGGCCCAACGATTCGTGAGATCCAGAAAATCTCCACTCACACTATTAATTACTATTTTTCATCAAGGAATAAATGGAAACGAATGTGCTGATATGGCTACACGGTATATTAGCAACGCCCCGTCTCACTACTTTACGCCGGATATAATGAACCTCGTCACATGACAACTTCGATTGAAGAAGCTTTCTGAATGGGCACAATTCAAACATCGGTATTCTACTATCAACAAGTCGTATTCAAAAATTACCCTACCCGCCAACTTAGCGAGACGGGTATGTGGTACTTTTATCTGCCTGCGCATTGGACACTCACAGGACACAAACATCTTCTCAATGGAACAACCCGTCCTCCATGCCCTTTCTGTGGAGCCCATCTGACCGTTGACCATCTCTTGGATGCCTGCCAGAACTTGGGGAGCATTAGGGTCTCCCTTTTTGGTTCCCAAATTCCAACCCAATTATTAAAAACTCCTACATCCCTTAACATATCCAAATTTTGTTGAAATACATATCTTTTCACCTTCATATTTGACTGAAAAATGTCCAATAAAATACACTTTCGGGTGGTTGGTATTTTGTAAAGTACAGTATCTTTAAATAGTAACTCTTCTAACTATTTTACACCAAAAAGCCGTTTAAAACAACTTGAAAGTTGAACTTTTCAATTATATCATTTTCATTGATTTGTTTGTGTTTTTTGTAATGATATAATGATATACTGACATCATTGATTCGATCTAGTATGACAGCCCATTGGCATTGCTGCATGTTCTTCTTTTCCAAGTCTTTTAGTAGACATCGCTTGCGATGTTTGAGTCTCATCTACAGTAATAGACTGCAAAGCTTTCTGGAAACTCTTGTAACCTTTTGACAAAGCCTTGGCCGCATCGACCTTTGCACACCACCTGTTGTTGGTCACTCTTTTCAGATCTAATGATGAGGATTGCTCACATTCAAAACCTTCTTCAATGCCTGTATAAATCCGAAGAATGAGATTGTTCCAATATTGTTCACTTCATGAAATATTTTGAAATTTTTTATTCTGGGTACCTCACTGCTTTATGGTTAACCTGGCACTGTCTACACCCAATTGGCTGTTAATGTAATAACCTATTCCATATGAACTTTCCTATAAATTAAGACTTCAGGATGCAAATTTCAATTCAATATTATTACAAGAGGATAAGTGCCCCATAACACAACAACAGATTTCCATAACCTTTGTAGATATAATCGATCAGAGTTGTTCAGCATATAATTTGTATACATTTCTCAAATAATATTACCACTGCTGCAAGAACTGCATAGTAGTGAAGCAACCCCGTTTATTAAACACGGCCAACAAGGTATTTGTATCCGTTTTGGAGCCGTCAGTAAACAATCAGTCCCAATCTATTAGCAGTAGGTTAGATGTTTCTTCCGCCAACGCCATTTATGAAAAACTGAGCTTGAAGTTGAAGATTTGGGGAAGCAATTAAGAGATGTATTTAAGGAAGATTGACGCAGAGCCCACTGAGGATGTTGTGTAGTCTCGAAAAACGAGCGCATCTCCGCATAGTGGATAATACTTTAAATCTGCGTCGTCCTTTTCTTGCTTGATGAACATCCTTTTTTTATTATTAAAATATATTTTTCTTAACAATAATCACCAATACGAGAGGCAGTCGAATTTCGTACATTGACAATATCTTACAAGTTAATTATAACATAGAAAACAAGACTATACTATTTAACAATGACTTACAGTAGGTAACAAAACAAACAAATAATACACAATTTATTTGGTTAGATTCTCCGATCCTTAAGCTCATGTGGATGGAGCCTCTTCAGTCTTCTTCTAGCGGTTGTGTTTACAGCAAGAGCGTTTGCTAAGGGATTTGGATGAATCGATAGTAGGCTACTGTATCTGCTGCTGTGGAAGTTTATGGAATTTCCCACAAAGGGGACGTTAAGGTCTCGGTGTAACTGGGAGTTTCGGATAAACCAGGGAGGACCTGTTATGAATCTCAGGGTTTTGTTTTGCATTTTTTGGATGCGTTTCATCTGGCTTGCTGACGCTGTACCGCACAACTGGTTGCCATATCGCATTACCGATTTGTACACCAGCACTTTGTTTCTCAAACTGAGTTTGCTTATGCTTTTCATTAGCCAACTCAGTTTTTTAAGTTTTGCAACACGTGGGCTTTCTTAATGTGTGTTCTGACCACGTTAGTTTTCTATCAAGTTGCATGCCTAGGTAAAGACTTGTGTATGAATCTCGCTTTGGGGTGAACGTCACATTAGCAGATTTAGGTTGAATTACTGCGATGTTCCATCGTTGGAACCAGTGGATAATACTTTAAATCTGCGTCGTTCTTTTCTTGTTTGATGAAAATCCTTGGTTAGGATGTTGTTGGTAGAACATAACAACTTGGGGATAAGTTTTGTAACTAATTCAAGTTATGGACTAAATGCTCCTCATTTGGATAAAGGATGTTTATCTCATATTACACTAACACAAGTTTCAGTTTTAATGATGTAAACCATCTTTCTGTTTGTTTTCAAGTTATTAAGAGAAGTTTTTAATGAGTTTCAAATTTTTATAATAAACAATATATCTTTCTAAATATTTACAAATTGCAAGAAGAAACACTTCGCTTTTACCATTAATTATTATTGCTTAAGAGTTAGTAAAGATTAAAAAAACGATTAATATAAAATAAAAAACGATAAACAAAGAAGGAATCCGGAATCCAGCCAAGGGAATAATATTAGCCAATTAATTGTTGCTTGTCAACTAAGCACAAAGAATACCTTAATTTTCATTAATATTAATATTGTTTTTGTTGTTATGTGTGTGTATGTGTGTGTGTTATAATTAAGAAGGAAAGGGTGCAGGAAGATAAAGTAATGGATTGATTCCATAATTTCGATAACGTCATCATCATCATCATCATCGGCCTTTCCGGCTAGTGAACGCTCGATGGCGTCGGCTGATTGATCTCTTGATGACGCTGCAACAACGAAAGGCACTGATGCAGGCACTGAGTGCTCGCGCTAGAGATGGCCTTGAGTAGCAATAGATCAGGATCTGTCGGCGTGAAGGCCGAGCAATCGATGTTCTCAATGGCACGCGCAAGTGAAGCATTGCTAAAACAAAAGAATTTGAAAATTTTTAATAATGAATGGATTATTTGCATGGTGTTGCGTGGTAAATTACCATTGCTCCGTAAGATAGAGCGCTTGGCGTGCCGAGGCCATTGCATCTGATGCCGCAAGAAGTTCACGCGGCGGCAGAGGCGATGAATTGCTGTAGAGAATATTGTATTGTCTTTGAAAGCAATTCATATGCATATATGTGTATATGAGAGTTCGCTTTACTTTACCTTATGTCCATTGCCTTTGTATGTGACTCGACAACAGCGCGCAGGCCATCGACCCACTCCTGACGAGCACGTGCATCTGAAGCACGTAGTTTCAGTGTATCACCGGAAGCACAACCAATTGAAAAGGTACGTGAGTCTTCATCACTCGGACATACGACAGCGCCAGCAAGATGCACTTGGCCACGCGGCGCACTGGCCAGCACATGCGGTGATGGAGCAATGTCATCCCCAACAGCAGACGAATCACACAGAAAATAGCTGAGTGTGCCCGTTTTGGAGTCGACAGTGAACCATCGATATTGCCAGCCTAATCACAGAAAACTTGAATTATTAAAAACACTACTACATAACTGACTAACTGACTGACTGACTGACTGACCTTTCATCACATTTGTGTACTTGCAAAGTTGTCCATTGAGTGTGTGTCGGACGCTTTGATTGAGTACACGGTTAATGTTGCTCTCCATGCTGACGTAGTCGTCGTTATCACAGCCGTCGTCGTAGAGAGCCACTGCCGCCGACGCCGCCAACACTCCCACCGACAATTCTTCTGCTCGCCGTTGTTCTGCTGGCGCTCCTCTGCTTATGTGTTCTACTGCTGCTGCCGCCGTCGCCGTCGTTGTTGTGCCTGCCGCCCCTCCTTGACCTTGTATCGTGTTTTGTTGTTCCCTCGCCTTTTGTCGCGACTTACTTTTGCGATGTTGTAATGTCGCTTTGATTTTACGCAGAATTTTTGCTATTTGCTATAAAAACACCCACAAAAAAACACTCACAATTTCGGTTTCGTTTTAGCATGAACGAATTTCTACGTTTTTATCTGCTTTAGAGGGTAATCTCGAGTTCAGTTTGAAAGTATTGCCAACTATATCAATATTTCGAGGGTATTCTCACTTACCTCATCATCAATTGCACTTATTCACCACGCACATGTCCGGTGGGCTTACCTGCATTAAGTATTCACCATGGAATGCAACCCTGGAATAAATCCCCCAACGCGCTCTGCTTTTTGCTTATTAGTTGTTGTTGTGCCCAAGAAGGAGAGCGATGTAAAATCCGCATTCGGAAGATGCAAATTTTTGTTTAAAAAAAATTTATTAAAAACCAATAATAATAAATTAAAAATTTGTATACGCGTCCGTGCGTGGGTGTATGTGTGTGTGCCTCAATGGTGAAGAAATAAATTTCAAAATGTTTTTTTAATCCTAGAAATTTGTAAATAAAAAAGAAAAAAAAATCAATTGTAGTGAGAAGTGAATTGAAGTTGAAGAAGAATAGATTGAAGAAGAAGAAACACTAAACAAGCAGCAGAAACAACAACAACAACAACACCAAGATCACAAAAGTAACAGCAGCAGCAACAACGAGTTGGAGAAGAGTTCTTTCTTTCTTATTTTTGAAGTAGAAGAAAAGAAAGAATAACAACAACGAGAAGAAGAAGTTTGCATATAAATGAGAATGTTTGTGTATGAGAGTGTTATGTGTGTGTGTGTGTGTGTGTGCAAGAGAAAAGAAGATGTGCTGATGATGATGTTGCTTTTTGGGGTCTGCCGCCACTGTTCCGAATGATGATGTTGATGATGGAGTTCGGTCGGTCGGCAACAACAACAGCAACAACAAAACTAAGCAAAGTAAGAAGAATTGAAGGGGCACCAAAACTTGCTTGCTTCTCTTACTAAAGGCGGCAACAGAACAAGAAGTTTACAATTGTATCTACATATGCATGTGTGTCTGTGCTGTGTGTATGTGTGGCGAAGTGTTTAATGAAAATATTCATTTAAAAATATGTTTTTTTCTTTTGTTTTGTTTTATCTTTTTTGTTTTTTTTTTTTTTGTTTTATATTTTTTTGTTTTATATTTTTAATGTAAAGAAATAAACGCGTGCGAGAGTGCAAAGTATTTAAAACTGTTTATTCTTTGACTTCTTCTGCTTCTACTTCTCCTTCTTCGTCTTCGTCTTCTTGATGTTGGTGTTGATGTTGCTCAAGTTGATTTATGACATTTCACATTTGACTTTGGCTTGTGTTCTCACTTCCCCTATTCCCTTCCCAATAACATAACACATGGCATGGGATATTCTATTTACTTGTAATTGTTGTTGTTGTCTCCTCTTTGCTTCGCTCCTGCGACAATTTCATTTCATTTGTGGTGTGTACTTCGTCATTTGATACAAAAAAACAGAAACAACAATAATATAATAATAAAAAAAAAGATATAAAACATAATGAAAAAGGAGTGTATTGCGTGTGAGAGGGTGGCTCACTATCCCACACTCTCGCACAGTTAAATACATGTGCATGCAACTGTGTGTGTGAGTTTGTTGTCTGTTGTTTTTTTTTTCCTTATGTTTTGTTTTGTGGTCATTTTTGTGTTTAGTGTAGCGCGAATAAGAAAAAAAAACCATCATCAATTTAATAAAAACGCAACGCAACGAAAAACAACAAAAAGAAAAACAAATAAAGTAATAAAAGTTAAAAACCAAAGTAACAAAAGTAAAAACAAAATAAATATGCATACTTATGTATAAAAACAAAAAAATATGCGTGTGTTCGTGAAATATTCGAAATAACTGTTATTTTGCTTATTGACATGTTCTTGTCTCCTCTTCTTGTTTTCTTTTTCGTTTATAAATTTCTGTTTAATTGTTTGTTTGTTTTTCAATCACACACACACGCACACATAGAACTATCGCAGTCTCCACATAAATTGATGAATGCATGTGTATGTGTGTGTGTGTCTGTTTGAGGAGTGTATGAAATTCGCAATCTGCTGCTAACGCATTGTGTGGTTGTTGTCGTTGTTGTTACCTTAAGCGGCTCATAGACTTGCTTTATTAACCAATAAATTTGTTGTTGGGTTTTTGCATTCCAATTGGATGACATTGAAATGGTGTGCAATATTTTCTTGGTGGAACAATGATATTTATTGCACAATGCAGGTTGATATTTTGATGTTAAAACGTGGACTATCCAAATGACGAATGCTAATATACTCAATAGCTTGAGCTTGTGCAATAAAAGTGATCCGTAACAGTGGGTACAATATTTATATTTGTCATGCTACCTGACCAGAGGTATTTTCTGGTACCACGAGCTTTTGCAACAGCCTACTATCCATTCGCTAAGGTCCTTGTCACAGTGGGGACATAGTTCGTTTGATCTCTGATCATATGAATGCTACCTTTTTGGCTGATGAGGTAGGAATAGATTTTGATCCGAACAGTGAGAAAGCTATATCCATGAATATAGTGTATACTATCGATTATGCCTGCATTATATTCCAGAGAGCTATGTTTTGATTATTGGACCACCAACCCACGAACTATGTATTTGGGGTTTAAATTGGTAGTATCTCAAGTAGGTGACCATGGAACTTGTTCCGTCTTGCCAAGCGGAGACGGCCGCTTTATGGGTATTCACGTAAAATCAATGGACTTTCATGTAGATAATTCAATTAATAATAAAATAATCTACAGTGTGTTGAGAAAAAACTGTGCAATATCGCATCAGTTGCTATTTAGATGTTGAAATGAATCATAAGTCAAAGGAAATGAGGAAAGTACTATTCACCACAGACTCTATAGGCCATTAATAGCAGAGACTATAGCAAACGTGTAAAGTGAAGTGTAAAATATGATTTGTGAATAGTATGAAATGCCAATCAAGAAATGAAATTCCTTGCCCGCAAATTATTGACCAATTCTGATCATTTCAATTCCCAAACACCCTGTATTTCGCAATATTATTAAATATCATTCAAAATGAAAAGTATCTAAAAACAATCAACTTAAATGCATAAATTCAAATATTGTCCAATAAAAGTTTAAATATGTTTATGCCTCATAAATAATTATGCGTCTACTGGCCGCTTAAGCGTATGAAATTCGCAAACTACTGCTGCCGCATTCATTGTGTTGTTATTGCAATAGTGTACGTGCTCGTTAAAATTATTTACATTGAAGTATGAGTTGAGTGTGTGAGTGAATGAATGCAGTGGTAAAAGCCAACAACAGCAACAACAAATAACATCGACATCAACATCGAAATCGATTCTTGTCCACAAAACAGCAGAGTGTAACCGCAGCAGCAATAGAAGGCAGCAGCAGCAATGAGCCAGCCGAATGACCATGAAAATGTTTGCCAATTTAAGAAAATCAATGAAATTGCAAAATTATAAAGAATTGAAACAAAAGAAACACAATTAAAATTCGTCGTTGTCGTCAGTCACTCTAGTGGTGGTAGTGGTGGTGGTGGTGACGACAAAATCATATTTACTACTGCTACACTATAAGAAAATAAAGCAAGCAAGCAACATTTGTCAATTGTCAGTGAGTGAGGGAGTGTGTGTGGCTGTGTGTGTGTGAATTCGTGATTCATTGTCAACCATCACCATGGACGGACAACGTGCACGCGATCTGCTTACTTTGCTGCAGGAACGAGTTGTCTTTCTTACTGGTGGACGGGATCGACGCGGTGGACCGCTTTTATGCTTTCCAGCAACGCCTCGACGTGATCGACTTAAACCAGAGGATTTACGACGATTGCTCAGTTATTTAATAATGATACCAAGGTAAGATATTCATTTACTTTTGTTATTATTTCTTTCATTCAATCAATTAGCCTAGTTTAGTGGGCGTGAAATTGGAGCAATTGGATTTTGAGGCGGCGTGTATGTGTATGTGTGTTTGTTATGTCATGGATTTCGTTTGGGTATTTATTGCAAATATACGTGTATATTATATAATCTCACAAAAAGCAATTAGTAGGAGATTAAAGTGGACATGTTTTGTTGTGCCAATGATATGATCAAATAACTTAAATTTAAGAAAGCATTGGCTATGCTAAGGTGTTAATGTTCAAGCATCAAATGTCATCAATCGGATTACCTATTTAAAGCAAACCTAAACATTCAATTTTGGTACTATACATACAATGTGCTTCTTTGAATGTTACGAAAAACTATGAATACCATATATACCTATAGACACTAGATTAGTTGACAAGTTGGCTCACGAAATTGTGTTCGCTCTGAAAATTAGTGAATCTTAATGATCCAATCAAAATCTCAAGGTTCCAACAATTTCTGCCGAATTACTGTTGGAAACTGTACAAACTTGTTCCAGATTAAAGATAAAAATGAGTAGGCAAAGTTTCGTGACTAAGTTGTCTAGTCTATGGTATATTCAAAGTCTTTGAAATGTTCCAAGCATAAGTAAATTGGTTTCAATAAGCTCTATAAGGTCCTCATTCAACGTGTTCTCGAAAACAAAATGCCGAAAAAAGTAGAAAAAGTAAATTTATTGGAATAGGTATAAAAATTGCAATAAATAATTTATTATTCGTACTTCTACTTGCTTCAAATCAATTGTTATTTGAATTAAATTGGTAAAACATTTCACTTTTGTGCAGAATTTCTAATCACAATGTTGGACAACTTAACACTCATACAAAAATTTTTTTTTTGTATGAACTTAGTTTAAGACGTTGCATGTGGTCTCCCCCTATTATGAAATTGTAAATCTTTCTGTTGGATCATAGAAAAATATCAAATGATTGTTGTATGGAACATGCGTTTTTCATACTTGAGTTCACAGGCAAAATGAAATCTTTATCATTTCAAAACTAAATTCAATTGGAAAACTAAAACTTGTATCTGTAAACTTCTTCATTAATCAAAAGTTGCGTATACTCCTCCTTTTGTTGCTCCACACTTGTTGCTAAATACGCGCTCGAAAGTAAGTAGAATTAGAGACAGGAATGGATAGAACAAACGTGGTAAGCTTTTTCAGGAATTTCGGTCTTTTGATTTCGCAACGAAGTCAACCAACCCAGCGAAAATCGACTCGATTCTCTTCATGAGATGTGGTTCCATTTGGCGTAAAATTCCTACCTGATCTTACAATATGTCAAGAACTTAGTCCATTTTTAAAATTTCGTTCAGTCTAGTAATGCCTGCCCATGTGATTGGTTATTTAAGAAATACAATTTTCATCGCTTGGTATTTAAAGTTATACCACTTTTGTAAATAGTTTAAACAAGACTTAAGAAATTTATTGGCATTATTTTTGAATTTTGTCTTTCGATGTTCATCAAATATGGTTGACTGCAGCACCATACATCATCAAAAAGTTGCAAGCAACTCAAAATAAAGCCCTACGACGCATAACTGGTGAACCATGGTATGTTAGAAACACCATACTACACCGTGATCTTAAGATGCCTACGGTGATTGAGGAAATAAATTTTTTCAGCAGCTGATACAATGATCGACCACCCGAATCCTCTGGCAAGATGTCTTACACGCAATACAATCCGCCGTCGCTTGAAAAGGCTTCACCCCAACGATCTTCTTAATAGGAGATCTTAATATTAATTAGATGTCATCTTAATCTAAGCTCCTGCAAATATCTTGATGATAAAACAAATGTATGAAAACCCATCTGGTTGTTTGACATTAAATTACATAATATCAAAAAAAAAGAAGCCTATTGGATACTAGTAGGTACTTATTTATATAGTAATTTAGCCATGTAATATAGAAGAAATTAAAGTCTTTTATCTATCAATTATTTTCTCCTAAATAACTAAATTAACTCAAAAAAAAAAAGCAAATCTTTTCAACCATTACAATATTTTCTTGTTTTACAAAATCTTCTGAATTATGTTGTAAAACTTTCTCCTTGCTAATATTAATGGGCTCAGATGTTTAACGAGATCGACAGATATGCCACAATCAATAATATGTCTTTGTTTTTGTTTATAATAAACAATATTTTGATTATTGGATTTTACATATTTTTTGGTTGTTGTTGTCATCCATTATTCATAAAATTTTTAAACTTTGAAATATAAATAATATTTTACATTTTTCTTTTTGAAAGATCAACGAACGCTTCATGGAGTCGAACTTAACATAAACAATCGCAACACTCACTGCGCCCAAGTCAATAAATATACAAATTTTTCATAACAAAAGATTCTATCCATCCATCCCATCTATAAGTAGATTCATAGATTAACAGCCATTTTTATAATTTAAACAAATTGATTGTTTCTTCTTCCGCTTTTACGCTTTTGCAGATAAAAAGATATTTTTTCATTCGTATCCATTCAACGAAATCGTTTCTTTGCAATTTCCGTTTTTAAACCATCAAAATAAAATAAAGAAAAATGTATTTATTCTTCACGATGTGGTTTATTTTGGATAAAAGTTCTGCTGCCATTGTTCATTTGCAAGAACGACAAGGAGATATAAAATAAAATTTTCCTCAGTCTCACTGAAGATTTAAATACCAAATCGCACAACTAAAACAAATGGAAATATGAAATTCAACAAATGCTTTCAAATGATGGCTTTTTTTGAATATGCAAAACACATTTCTTATTCAATCAATCAATAGGCAAGATCCTTTGTGTTGAAATACTTGTATGAGGAAAGTTTTCAATAAAGTAAGGCATAAGGAACATCATTTATGTATGCGCAAAGGCCTTCGTTCCCCGAGCACAAACTGAAATCCTTTAAAAAAAAAACAACGAGATCAATAAAAGTTCGCCAACTCCTTGTAAGGCAATAGGTTAAGGTATCACCAGCGAGTTAAGTGTTCCAGTCTCAGATATTCTGCAGCTTAAAAACTATATAGTTTGGGATAGATGCCTCGAATCCTTGAATGGTTATACTTAGTTATTTTTACATCACCATGTCTCTCAAACTTTTGTCATGATCTTTACAAACATCTTGAGTAAAGTAATAATACCATTAAAATATCTGATTGCTAGTAGGGTATAAAAATGATTTTTGCATTTGTACTTTGGCTCGATGAGTGAGTACAATATTGGCGCTTCCATCTCTTCTCCATCTATGTCATTGTCGTTACCGTCATTATCATCAACATCAACATCATCATCTTTATAGGCAGTCAATGCTTTTCAGCTGTTCCGTGCCAAGAATGACAACAATATGCGTTCATTGTTCGAGTTTCAGAGTTTCTCTGATAGTTAAAGCGCAACGCGTTAATAAACGACAACGCCACCCACCCCTGCCTCCCACTAAGTCCCTGCTGTGCAGTGTCTCGCCTAGAGCGCTACTTCTGGTGCTCCTGCTCCTGCTGCTGTTGCTGCTGCACTTGGTTTACGTTTTGGCAAGACGCAGTAGTAAAGCATTCAATAAGCTGACGTTTGTCTACTTTGCTGCCATATTTCTATACAAAAGAATAAAAGAATTAAGGAAAGGAAAAATCCAATAAGATACGTAAATGCTGATGATGATGGTAGTGTGAATGGGGATGGGGAGAATAATATGAAGAAGTTGAAAGAGAATTGCATACAAATTTCTTTTCCCTTTTCATTCATACATTTTATTTCTTACTTATTTCTCTGCATTTATTCGTTCGTTTGTATGCATGCGTTTCTTTCTTCTTGGAATGAATCATCATCGAAAAGTTCGTTGGTTTGTTCGTTCATTTTAAGTAAGTTGGTTGGATAAACTCAAGAGCTCTCTGGGGCGACTCGCCAAAATAAACTCAGTTAAAGCAAACCAAACTGAACTGAACCGAACCAAGTCAAACAACCATGAGAAGACTCCAAAGTACATAAATACGCATAATGTCGCGCGAGCTAGTGAGTCTTGTCTGTTGCATACTCCAATACCTATCTACCTACCTATCAACCTTCTCACCTAACTCTTCCACACTTCTCCATCCATAGCCAGCTCTCTTCTTCTACACACATACATATGTATATACATATGTATATTTCTGTGTTGTTCTGTATCTTTATCTCTACTACAACTGGATAAATGTACGAATGCATTTCAAAAGTTTTTTTGATTCAAAAAATAAAAAAAAAAATATACATATATGAAAGATAGTAATAAAGTAAGATCTGAATCTCTTTCTCTCTCTCATGAAGGCTTTCTTGTTTGTTTTACATCTGAAGAGAAATTCTGTTTGTCTGAGTGAGTTGGTGAGTGAGTGAGTGGAGTGGAGTGGGTTGGGTTGCTTCAGTTCGGTTGGAAAGAGGTGAAGGTGTTAAAGCACATTGAAGGGGCTCTTCCTGAAGTGCTGAAAACAGATTTTACAAATTAAAATAAAATGAAAATGTACATAAACATAAATTTATTTTCGTATCTAAATACATACATACATAGAAATGCTTAAAGTACTACACAACACATACGAGTATATATCAAGTTAATATGCTTGTATCTAGATACAAAAATTGTACAAAACCATGAAGAAACAGACAAAAAAAAATGAGAGAGAAAAAAAGAAAACGAAAAACATAAAATGATGCCTCCAGATGCGAATGAATAGTTAAAATGTTCGCATGCAAGAGAATTTCATGTTCAACGAAAAAAACAGAAAAAAAAGAAAAATCAATTAGACATAAAATAAAATTAAAGTATCATAAAATGAAAAAAAAAAAATAAAAGAAAATAAAAACATGAAAAATTCGCTTTATAAATCAACGTGACATAACACAACAGCAGACCCCTAATGTTGAGAAAGTATTTATACTTAATATATAAATATGTATATGTATATGTATAGTCATTCATTCATTCATTCATATGTAGTAACTTATGTATCTTTTGTATTTATGATATGTATATACAATACAGTAAAATCTCTAGTTGCGGACAAGTCCCAAGTTATGTTTTTAGAATAAAAACATTACGGTGGGCGGATACCTATGGGATCACGAGTGTTTTTACTGCTTATAAACAAATTTGTCTGTTAAATTAAGAAAAGGAAATTTGCACGGATTACTTTTGTGTTCGAAATAAAGAGAAGCTCCGATTAAGATGGCTAAGAAATGAAGAAAAATGTTATATTTAAAAATACAACCTCTTTAAAATTATAGGAGTTGAATGCGCCAATTTGACGAGTTCTGCATCGCACACGATTCTGGACTATTATTTTAGCGCCATCCCATGAGATGTTGAGATCAGCTAGTTCCCGCAAGGTTGCTCTTCTCCAAGTGTTCTTTGGCCGGCCGCGACTTCTGCTCCCTTGCGGGTTCCATTCGAGCGGCAATCTCGCGATGCTTTCTGGCGGCTTTCTTAGCGTGTGGCCAATCCAGCGCCACTTCCTATGCTTAATCTGTTTCTGTATAGGCTCCTCATTTGTTAGATGCCATAGTGCCTCGTTGGAAATAGTGTAAGGAATATTCTGCATATGATCCTTAAACACTTGTTAACGAAAGCTTGAAGTCTCTGCGTGATGGAGTTGGAGACCAGCCATGTCGCTTCCGTATAGTAGCGTCGATTTCACGCATGCGGAGAATATTCGCAATTTCGTGCGTCTGGAAATTTGGGAATTTGCCCATACCGATTTTAACCGGTATTTTAAAATGTTGAAACTATATCAGTATCTGAAAAACTGTTAATTAAATCGAAGAAAAAAAGAATAAATATGTTTACCATATAAAGTAGAATTGAACTTATGGTAGACTCGATCATAAGCATATTAACAGGTGGGATATTATCCAAAATTTTATACAAAATCTTAAATTATATAGATTAGTAAACAAAAGAAACCTATGATATTTGTACATTATAAGTAGTAATTAGATCGATCCAATTTGTGTACTATATTTCGGCTTTGATTTATTTAGTCTGAAAGTAATGCTGAAGGAAACACAACGAGCTTTGGCTTCCTTGTCTAATATCACTAATTTGCAATATCTCAGGAACCAAATGCACAAGTGCAGCTATCTGGAGGCAAATAATCAGATTACACCAGTCATAAGGCAATTAAATGCACAAAGTGCAACTCCCTATTGCTATAAATTCAGATTTATTTTTACAATTCCAAATAAACCTATCCCCATAGTGCAGTCCCCGGAATTAACTTAATAAAAACACTGGCACAATACCGTTTTGCAGTCGTCTGTAGAAATCATTGTTACACCACGAAAATAATTCTTCATGGAGCGGAATAAATGATCAGAAGGTGCTATTACAGGACTACATGCTGGGTGCATTAATACTTCCCAGCCATTTATGTTGACCAATTGCGGATGTTTTTCTATTGCCGCTTCATTTAGTCTTCTTAGTTAAATATAGTTCTGAATTTAAAAAAATGCTTAGCAATCAATGGTCATGAACAGTCGCGTATGGTGGTTGGCAAAATCCTAACCGATGTCACGAGTACTTACGCGACGGTCATTCTCCATTTTTTCAAAGCAATGTCGACCTAACCAAGTCATATCTTTGGCATCGAAATTTCCCAACCGAAATCGCGCAAACCATGTTCAAACTAATCGTTCTGATAAAGTACCTTCTACATTATATACACAGTATTTTTTATAATCCTTCGCGACAGAATAACCTTTTTCGAAAAAAGTGAAGTAAATTGTAGCGAATTTCCTCTATTTCTGAACTCACAATTGTGAACATATGATTTAATGAAACCATGGCTTATGGCTTTTTAAATCTAACAATAAAAGTTATCGAGGATGTAACGTCTCCGGCTGGAATTCCGTTAGCAACAGTGAAGCTCACTGTCAGAAAATTCTACCAAGTAAAAGCCAATACTCTCTGGGTAGAAGAAGACACTTGCAGCATAGCTAGGCAAACCTGGTCAAATATGAACAGGAAACGAACCGGCCAGCTGCTAAATCTCGGCAGAAC